>CM021104.1:541528379-541940902 GCA_007115665.2 Sequoiadendron giganteum | reverse complement strand
TTTCCTCCTTCCTAAGTTGTCAAATGATAAAAAGGTGACGGAAAGATCATGCAAAGGTAGTAGAATGTGAAAAGAAATCATGTGCACTTCCCAACAGCATCAAAAAGCTTCTTTTTCTTGAAACACATGCATAATTAAGAGAATAACACATTATCCAGGCCTAGATCAAAGGTGTGTAGACTTTTTAACTATTTTTAGAGCAATCCAAAATGTGCTCACATTATAACACACCTGCGTTATAATGTGAGTGTGTTTTTCCTTGGTATACAAAATGGCTATACCTCAACTTCTTCAAAACACACTAATGTTATGAAAAATTTTATTTTCTAAAGGTTTCATCTCTCTCTCTCCTTATCCATCCATCCCTTCTTAGCCATCTAGTTCTCTCACTTAACCTTAAACCCTATCCCTAAACCCTCAACCCTAGAAACTATGCCATAAACCCTAATCCCTCAACCCTATACACTTAAACCCTTAATACCTCGACCCTTAAACTCTAACCCTAATCTCTCTCTTTCTCTCTCTCACAACCTCTCTCTCACTCTCTCTCCCACTCCCACTCCCTCTATCTCTCTCTCCCACTCTCTCTCTCTCTATTCTCTCCCTCCCACCCCCTCTCCCTCTCTCACTCCCTCTCTCTCTTCCATCCCTCTATCTCCCACTCCCTCTCTCTCTCTCTAGCAAGTCTCTCCCTCAAGCACCCTACCTACATAGCTAGATAACTCTCTCTTTATCTCTCTCTATCCCTCCCACTCCCTTGTTGAATATCCAAGATATGGAGAGGGGGAGTGAATCAGTATCTTCTTAAACTTATTGAACAAATATTATCCAATTAATCCTTTGTATATGATAGTTAAGATAAGTAGAAGCCTTAACTGAACATGGAAACACACCACACAAGAACACCAATTTTTTTATGTGGAAAACCTTTAATGGGAAAAACCACGGTGAGGGTTAGCTCACAATATAGTATAAACGGTTATAATATATTACAAAGGGTGGCTCACTGCTAAGACTCATTGTCCAAAAGAGATTCTCATTGCCTACAAAAGATACAATAAACAAATGGCTTATAGCTAGAGAATGAATTGATGTAAGTACACCTCAAAGTGCAGATTCAATTCCTTTGAAGCTCAAGAAATTTGCATGCTAGCATATCAATATTCACTCTTTTCGCATCCACACTCAATCCACCAACACTCGCATACATAATTTTTCTTCATCTATCTCCAAAGCTATCATGTATATATATTTGACTTTCCCACAAGTATCAATCAGGTTAGCCCAAATTAAATACAAAAAATTCTTAAAACAATTCAAGCATGTAGCATGCTGCTGCATTTCGGCATGGATCACTCCAACAAAATTTTAATTCATTAAAATTTTAACCACTTATTAGGTCGGCCAGAGATAGACCTAATAAAAAAATGTAAACAAAAAAATGATGCCAATGACAAACATGAGCATCTGTACACATGATATTTTGTCCATGCATGTACTCATCAACCAAAAAACATTTCCAAAGATTTTGAGTAACTATAATCACCGGAGGGGGAATGTGGATGAGAATACCGAAGGATGTATTTGCATTATTGTTTCAGAATATTGGATCGACATTGAATTGAGTCTTGTAGTTGCAACTCATATATCATGGTGGAATCAGTAATAACACAAAAAGGCTATATCAAGAGATGTGTTCTTCTTCATTCTTCCAGCAATATCCCCCTTTTTCATTGATGGCAACATGTGCCAGAAGAATTTATAGACTTCCTATGTACATAGCATACTCCTTTTCTCTTTCCTCTCTCCCCCTTTGACATCAAGGACCAAGGGAAACCAGAAAATATGAACATACATATGTACACATGGTCCAAAATAATGTACAACAAAAAGGATCAAAATATTGAACTCCCTCTTAGGAGTTTAATCCAAACAGTGTGTAAACCAAAAATACTTTACCCAGAGGAGGGAACACTTTGAAGTTCCTAGAGAATGCCTTTCCAGGCTATTTTACCATTCTCCCAACTCTGTTTAGTAGATATCAACATTTTTTTCAAAGAATCCAATGTAATAAAACTTTCTTCAGCCTCATTCGGAGTATATAGGGTTTGATTGATCTTATCCAATTTATCGGCATTAGCCAAAGCATTGGCTATTAGAGTGTACTCCATCCTCACATTGTCACCAAGCAGACCAAGTTTTTTGGTTATTTCTTCCTTCTACTTTTTTAACATGAGATTTTTTTCTTTACACATGGAGATGGCATTCTGTGTTGACCTGTCTCTATCCATGGATACGTTGTATGTACTAGAAACAACTATCAACTATGACTCAATGGATTCCATAAGGTCTTTTATACTTTGTGTGGCATCAAGACGCCTTACGCAATAGGAAAACACATAATTTGCTTCAGATTCATAGGTCTTTACAAATTCAAGGCTCTTTTCTACATTAGGTTGTGCTAGAACACACTTTTCATGAAGAACCAATAGCCTTTTCTCAGTCAGTTTCTCTTCAACTTCCTATTTTTTCTTCTCACCAAGTCCCATGGGATAATCCTTGAAGGAGTCTAATAGAAGTTTCAGGTTTTCTACCAGAGTGAGAGATGTTTCCACTAACGTATCCAGTGTGACATCCTACAAAGCCTTAATGGCATCTTCAATAAGCTCATTTTCCTTCTAATGCATTTCTAGGATTTCTCTTCTACTGGATGCATGAAATAAATCACCTAACACCATTTTAGGTATAAGAGAAATCTTGTCCAGATCTGCATAGCCTTGATTCATGGGAAGTTGCAAGAGCTCTGGAGGAATTACCAACTAAAATTTGATTTACTTAGATTGTAGTCCTTTCAAAACATCATCACTGAAGGAAGACTCTCCAGAGGACCTTTTCTATTCCACTACCTACTTAGATCCTTCTTCATTCTTTCCATCAATTTCACCAGATTCCTCATTTCTTTCTTCTTCCTCAAATTTATCTTCCTCCACTTTTTTTTCTTCCATCTTCTCTTCTTCTATCTTTTCCTCTTTTATCTTTTCTTTTTCTCTTTCACTTTTATCCTTGTCCTCTACAGAATGTACCAAAGGAGAAGCATCATGTATTTCAGCTTCAATATTTTCTTCAGTTTGGTTTTTAATCTCTAGAGGCTCATTAGCAACATTAATTTCTGGAAGAATATCTATACCACCTATTTTCAGAGGGATATCTAATTCATTTTTTTCCATTGGTATGTTTACATCACTAATACCAGAGGGAGGTTCTTTCATAACTTTTGTAGAAGTTTCTTTTCCTGATTCAGGTGCCGAACCAGATGCACCAAGCATACCATACTCCTCATCCATACTTCTGACTATATCTACAGTTTCCTTCTTTATCTACCTCTTTTCTCTGGTCATTAGAATATTAACTATCCTCTTCATCCGGAACATGGTAGAACAAACCTTCTTCAAGGTTTCCAAATCACCTGAAATTAGAGAGGATCCAATTTCCTTATATGCCTTATCCCTTATTTTATCGTCCATCTCAACTACCTCTAATCTTCTCTTCATCAAAGCTTCCCATAATTTTTTAGGTACATCATCCTTAACATCATCCCACTTAACCTCCAAAATAATGACATATTTAATGATAGCCATTATTAATGTTTCCCTATCCTCTTCACTTGCCTGATTAAAAAATTTGGCTATGGGTTTCAACATATTTTCATAATGCAATAAATTATTTACCAGGACTTCTAGTCTGGGAGGGGCACTAAGTCTTACCAAAGAAGAATTCTTCTCTCCTCGGTCTAAAGAAGCCTCTTATGTGACTCTAGCCTTCTTTACTTCTGTTTCATGAACACTAGTGTCCTATTCATCAAAATCCTCTGAGGATGATATATAGTGAACTCTCTTTGATCCAACACTAGTTTCTTGAGATGCACCTTCACCGAAGGAAATCCTCACCCTTTTCTTTCTTATCAGCTTAGAAGTTGGGACTTCCTCCTCTTCCTCCTAGTATTTAGTAACATTGAGATTCTTCTCCCTTGTAGATTTTTCTTTTCTTCTTCGCTTAGTTGACATTACCAAAGGAATACATTTTCTCTTGCCCGATCTACTAGTAGATCTAGATGGGGTCAGACCTTTTCCTTTTTTAGAAGCACTAGGCTCAATCTTTACTTCCATCGGACCAGAAGCTGGTATAGAAGGAGCAATCCTGATGGATCACTTTATTCCTGATGATCCTCTAGACTTCTATCCACCTTGAGCTCTTTTTTGTGCTAATAGTTCAGTAGTAAAGCCATATTTTCTAATAGCCTCATCTACCCTTTTTCTCCTTCTAGGTTTGTTGTGCTCCAAATGAAATTCCATGGATTTTTTTGCATATGTACCAATCCTAGGTTAATTGGAATCTTTTGGGATTTTCAATACAAGTTGCACATAACCTTTAGCTTCTTCTTCTATATTTTAATATCCCAAGGGTTGAATCCAGACAGTCTGGGGTTCAACCACTTCAACCATACACTCATCAGAAGAAACATGAAATATGATGTCATCCTTGTACTTTTCAACTAATTTTCTTGGAATTTTGTCTCTTTCATTCATATTTTTGTTAAATACAACAAATAATGTTGTCAGGGCATTTTTTGGGTTCTTCAAGTCATCCAACTTATGCATATGATCAAAAATTTGATGAGCAACCAATCGGGATGGGTCCCAAAACATTGTTTCATATTTTCCTGGAAGCCTCTTAAGGAAATAAAACAACATACACAAAATCAATGAGCCAAACTTGAAAGGATATTTCTTCTCTTTTGACATCCTTAGGTTCTCAACAATATATTGTCTGAGGAGCTCACATAAATCATAATCTACACCATTTGTAGCCATGTCAAAACCAATATAGATTGTTGTAGTGGACACAAATTTCTCTCTGTTAGTGATGTAGATTTTATGTCTGATCATTATTGATGCGTAATTCACAGCTAGATTAATGATAGGCTTTGTTGTAATATCCCTCTTATCATATGTAGCATTGGTGAGATCCATCACCACTTCATTTTTTACTGCTTTCAACACTAGTATTGGTTTGGTGTCAAAAATTTTGGTGACAACTTTGATCACTTCCTTAGTTATCAAATGGGGCTTATTGTTCCACAAGAACTAATCATGCATTCTGCTAAGGACTCATTTAACATACTGATCATCCACAATGGAAAAAAAATTAGGGAAGGAGTTCCAACAATCCAGTTTTTTTGCCACAATATTCGAATACTCAAGTTTCACCATGAAGTTATCTCCAGTGAGTTCATTCATCCATATTTCTATCAATTTTTTGTGATTGAATTCCTTATTCTTAATCCTAATGTACATTTTGGTACCCTCTATAGGCATGAATCCATGAGGAATTGAAGAGAAGGCACCCATAGGATCATCTTCAAAAACCTTCATCGAATATTTCCTGTAGGAGGGTCTAGGTCTTTCTATTGCTTTTAGAACTATAGGAATTGGCATTTTTCAACACACATAGCTTTAATAGATTTAGAAAGAGAATTTGCACAAGCCCATAACAACACATAATAAAAAAATACCTTTTTCTTTTGCGAAGAACCAAAGCTAGGGTTTACATAGGTCATACTTCAAATTGCCTCAAGAATGCTCCAAATCACTCTTTATTTCCTTTGAATGCACAAGTGATTAAAACGTCTTTACAATTTTTCTTTATAAACAAATGATTCCCTAATTCACATTAAATACGATGAAATTCAAAACGATGGTAAAAACCCTAATATGTTCCACAAGCTAGCACACATGCAGTTTTTCTTTTGGTTTCTTTTGCAAAACTGCTTCCTATTAATTTCTTACAACTTTTCCTCATGCCACAAACTAACATGCCTAAAATCAAGGGGTTCAAAGGAATTTCTACTAAAGTTCCCACTAAGACCATGCTAGGTCTAATTCCTTAAGGAATTGTCTACAATAGATGAGGGCACAGATGCATTAGAAGATTCAAAATCTTCTTTAGTTTTCCACATCTTGTTCATTTCTTTCTTAACCTCCTCTTTTTTAATCTTCATCACAAGTTCATTCTTCTCTACTAGAGCAGACTGTTTTCCCTTTTTACTTCTGCATGTACCTTTGAGATATGTCCTAGTTTGTTGCAATTATAACAAACAACATTTCTCTGAAATTTTTTACTTCCATTAATCCTTGATTTGCACTGAGTTGCTTTATGCCTAAACTTATTAAAAGTATGATAGTAACCAACAAAGGATTGATTCACTCTACCTCCATTAAAATAGTTCATCATCTAATTTATGCATCCACTAGCTCTATGTCCAATCTTATTACGAGAATAATATTGTCTGGAGAAGGAACTAGAGAACTAATTCATCCTACTTCTGCATTCAGTTGCTTTATGACCAAAATTATTGCATGAAAAACAAGTACCATTGAAAGATGGATGCCTTTGAGAATTTGGTTGTGTGATAGGTGGTCTTATTTTTGGATTTCTTGTTTGTTTTCCTTTGCTTTGAGTCTTTTGATTGTTCACATCTTCTAATATTTCACCTGCTTCTAACCCCAATCCAACTTTGTCTTTAGATGCTTTTTGTTCTACAATTAGTTCATCAAGCTTGGTAGAGCTTGTCCTGAAATTATCTTCATATAATTTTTCTTTTCCAATTATGCTCTCAAGTTCACCACTTCTTGTTCAAGCTTGGAACACTCATTGGACTTGCTTTTCACTACTACATTCAAACACTCTTCAATTCTCTTCTTTTCCCCCACTTACGCCTTTATTTAGATAACAACTTCATTTACTTGTTTCAATTTCTCACTAAATTATTTATGTCTCTCTTAGAGCTTCATTAATCACTCTTTAAGTTTTCGGACGCATTCATTTTATTCATCAATATTTTTTTCAGATCTTTGTTTTCATTTTCATCTTTGTCAAGGTCGTCTACGAAAATCTAGATTTTTTTATTTATCATCCATTTGTTCAATCATCAAGATCTCCCTCAATCTATTAGGATTATCCAGAGGAACCAAGCTCTGATACCAATTGTTTAATATCCAAGAAATTGAGAGGGAGGGTGAATCCCTACCTTCTTAAACTTATTAAACAAATACCATCTAATTAATCCAATGCATATGATAGTTAATATAAGTAGAAGTATTAGTTGAACATGGAAACACACAACTCAAGAACACCAAGATTTTTACTAGGAAAAATAAAATGGGAAAAACCATGGTGAGGGTTACCTCACAATATAGTATAACTGGTTATAAGATATTATAGAAGGTGGCTCACTACCAAGACTCATTGTCCAAAAGAGAGGCTCACTACCTAAAAAAGATATAGTAACAAAATGGCTTACAAGTAGAGAATGAACTAATGTAAGTACACCTCAAAGTGTAGATTCAGTTCCTTTAAAGCTCAAGAAATTTACATGCTAGCAGATCAATATTCTCTCTTTTGGCATCCACACTCACATACACAATTGTTCTCCATCTATCTCCAAAGACATCTAATATATATATCTGACTTTCCCACAAGTATCAATCAGGTCGAATCTAAGTAAATTAAAAAAATTCTCAAAACAATTCAAGTGTGTAGCATGCTACTACATGTTGGCATGGATCACTCCAATAGAATTTTGATTCAGTTAACCTTCAATCGCTTCTTAGGTCAGCCAGAGATAGACCTAATAAAAGAAATGTAAGCAACAAAATGATGTTAGCGATGAGAATGAGCATCTGTATGCATGATATTTTTTCCATGCATGCAGTCATCAACCAAAAATAATTTCCCAAGATTTTGAGTAACTACAATAATCAAAGGAAAAATTTAGACCAAAATATCAAAGGATATATCTATATTACTGGTTCAGAATACTGGATCAACATTGACTCGAGTCTTGCAGTTGCAACTCAGATATAATGGTGACATCAATGACAACACAAAAAGGTTATATCAAGAGATGTTTTCTTCTTCATTCTTCCAACATCCCTCTCTCTCCCACTCCCTCTATGTCTCTCTTAACCATACATCCTACCCTACCTAGATACGTCCCTCTCACTCAAACCCCTCTCCCACTCCCTTTCTCTCTATCTCTCTCTATCTCTCTCTATCTCTCTAATATGTCAAACCTAATCCATCAACCCTCGACCCTTACACCCTAAAGCCTCAACACATATACCCTCAACCCAATACCCTAAATCCTCAACCCTACACCCTCAATTCTCAACTCTCTACCCTATACATTGGATCCTCAACTCTCATTTGTATTTCTCCTTCTCTCTTCTTCTCTTCATATCTCTATCTCAATTCTCCTTCCACCTCTCCATCCCTTTATCCCTCCCTCCATACCATAATCCATCAACCCTTAAAACCTTAAACCCTTAACATTCAACCCTTAAATCATAAACCCTCAAACCCTCTACCCTCTTGACCCTCAACCCTCAACCCTCAACCCATAATCTATAAACCCTTAATCCCTCAACCCTAAACGCTTAAATCGTAAACCCTAAAACCTTAATACCTCAACCCTAATCCCTCAAACCTCAACCCTTAAACCATTAACCCTCAACCCATATACCCTCTACCCTATACATTGGAACCTCAACCATAATCCCTTAATTTTATACCCTCAACCCTCTACACTCAACCCAATACATGAAACAATCAACCCTATATCCTCAATTGTCAACCCTCTACCTTATACATTGGATCCCCAACCTTCATTTATATTTCTCCTTCCCTTATCTACTCTCCTTCTCTCTATCTCACTTCTCCCTCCATCTCTCCCTCCCTCCATCCATACCTCTCTACCCTAATCCCTAAACCCTAAACCCTCAACCCTTAATCCCTCAATCCTAAGCCCTCAATCCTCACCCCTTAATCTCTAAACCCTAAACCCCTATACCCTCTACCCTATATATTGTTCCCTCAACCCTAATCCATCAACCCTATACCCTCAATCCTCTACCTTCAACCGAATACCCTAACCCTTAACCCTATACCCTCAATTATCAACTCTCTACCCTATAAATAGGATCCTCAACCTTCATATATCTTTCTCCTTCCCTCCTCTTCTCTCATCTCTCTCTCACTTCTCCCTCCATCTCTCCCTCTCTACCGTAATCCTGCAACCCTATAAACTCAAACCTTAAACCATTAAACCCTAAACCCTCAACCCTCAACCATTAACCCATCTACCCTCTATCCTCAACCCAATACCCTAAACTCTCAACCCTAATTCCTCAACCCTATACCCCCAACCCTTCAAAAAATTTCACCCTAAAATATCAACCCTCAACCCTTAATCCCTCAACCCTAATGCCTCAACCCTTAAACCCTAAACCCTCAACCATATACCCTCAACCCTTAAACCCTTAAGCCCTCAACCCTTAAACCCTAAACCCTTAAACCGTATACCATTTGAACTAAACCCAATATCCTTTACCCTCAACCCTAATCCCTCAAACCTTTAACCCTTAAACCCTTAAACTCTCTACCCTAAACCCTTTACCCTCAATGCTCAACCCTTAATCCCTCAACCCTAATCCATCAACCCTTAAACCCTTAAACCCTCTACCCTATACATTAGATCCTTAACCACAATCCATCAATCATATACCCTAAAACCTATATATTCAAACCTATACCATCAACCCTCAACCGTAAACCCTTAAAAGCTCAACCTCAACCCTCAAATCTTAAACCCTTAAACCCTCAACCCTTAAATTATTTAAATCCCCAACTCTCTACCCTATACATTGGACCCTCAAGCCTAATCCTCTAACCCTATACCCTAAACCCATATCCATCTACCTCACCTCTCTCTCCCTCCCTCTCTCCTACACTCTCTAATTGTCTCTATCTACCCTGTCCCTATTTCTATGTAACTCTCACTCACTCACTCCCTACTACTACTACTCTCTCAACCCTAAACTCTCAACCATCAAACCTTAATCCATCAACCCTAATCCCTCAACCCTCAAACCTTAAACCCTAAACCCTCAACCACTATACCCTAAACCATAAAATCTCATCCCTAAACCCTTAAACCCTTAAAACCTCAACCCTTAAACCCTCAACCCTTAAACCATTAATCCCTCAACTCTTTACCCTTTAAATTGGACCCTCAACCCTAATATCTCAACCCTCTACCCTCAATCTAATACCCTAAACCATCAACCATATAGGTCCTCAACCCTATACCCTCAATTATCAACCCTCTATCCTATAGATTGGATCATCAACCCTCATCTCTCTCCCTCTCTATCCTAATCCCCCAACCCTATATCCTCAACTCTTAAACCCTTAAACCCTCAACCCTAAACCCTAAACCCTCAAACCTCTTCCCTCAACCCTCTTCACTAAACCCAATACTCTAAACACACAACTCTAATACCTAAAACCTAATCCCTCAATCCTTAAACCATTAAAATATCTACCCTAAACCCTTAAAACTCAACCCTTAATACCTCAACCCTAATCCCTCAACCCTCAACCCTTAAACCCTAAACCCTCAACCCTTAATCCCTCAACCCTAAACCCTCAACCCTCGACCCTTAAACCCTTAAAATCTAAACCCTCAACCCCTATACCCTCTACCCTATACATTGGACCCTCAACCCTACTTACTCAACCCTATACCTCAATCCTCTACCCTTAACCCAGTACCCTTAACCCTATACCCTCAATTCTCAACTATCTACCCTATAGATTGGATCCTCAACTCTCATCTATCTTTCTCCTTCCCTTTTCTTCTCTCCTTATTTCTATCTCACTTCTCCTTCCATATCTACCTCCCTCCATCCCTCCCTCTCTACCCTAATCCATAAACCCTTAAACCATTAAAATCTCAACCCTTAACCATCAACCCTCTACCCAATACCCTAAACCCTCAACTCTAATCCCTCAACCCTTAAAATCTCTACCCTAAACCCTCAACCCTCAAAATGTAATCCCTTAACCCTTCCCTCAACCCTAATCCCTAAACCCTCAACCCTTAAAACCTAATACATTAATCTTCAACCATTAAATGCTAATAACTCAACCCTTAAACCCTTAAACCCTCGACCCTTTACCCTATAGCCTATACATTAAACCTTGGACCCTCAATTCTCAACTCTCTACCCTATATAGTGGATCATCAACAATAATACCTCAAACCTATACCCTAAAACCTATATACTCAACCCTATACCCTCAACCCTCAACTATATTCCCTCAACCCTAAACCCTTAAACCTTAAACCTCATCACTTAGCTCTTAAACCCTTAAACCATCAACCCTTAACCCCTCAACCCTCTACCCTATACATTAAACCCTCTACCTTATACATTGGACCCTCAACCCCTATCCCTCTCTCTCAATCTATCTCACCTTTTTCTCCCTCCCTCTCTCCTACCCTCTCCCTCTTTCTATGTACCTCTCATTCAATCAATCCCTACCACTCTCTCTCAATCCCTCTCCCTCTACCTCTCCCTCTCTTGCTCTCCCTCTATCTATCTCCCACCCCCTATCCATCAATCCATATCTCTCCCACTCCCTCTCTCTAAACTTATCTCTCAAGAATCTCCCTCCCACCCCCTCTCTCTTAGGTCTCTCCCTTTGGTACCCTGCCTAAGTAACTCTCCCTATGTCTATCTCTCTCTCTATCCCTCCCACCCTACCTAGATAATTCCCTCTCACTCCAAACCCCTCTCTCCCACTCCCTCTCTTTCTCCCTCTCTCTTAGTTCTCTCCCTTCCACACCCTCTCCATATCTCAAGTCTCTCTCACTCCCTCTCTCTCGCACTCCCTCTCTCCCCATCTCTCAAGTCTATCCCTCTCACCCCCCCTCAAACTCTCAAGTATCTCCCTTTGGCACCCTACCTACATAGATCTCTCTTTCTCTCCCCCTCTCTCTCCCTCCATCTCTTTCTCTCCCACCCCCTGCTCTCTCTTTCTCTCTCTCTCTCTCTCTCTCACTATCTCTCTCTCTCCCCCCTCTATCCATCCCGCCTTACCTTGCTAAGTCCCTCTCACTTCAAACCCTTCTCTCCCACTCCCTCTCACTTCAACCCCTTCTCTCCCACTCCCTTTCACTTCAACCCATTCTCTCCCACTCCCTCTCACTTAGGTCTCTCCCTTCCACCCCCTCTCCCTCTCTCCCTCTCTCTCTCTCTCTTAGGTCTCTCCCTTCATCTCTCCCTCCCACCCTACCTAGACAACTCTCTCTATCTCTCTTAAAATTCTCCCTCCCTCTAAAGACATACATACATACAATTAAGTAGACATTCATAATGGCATACACACATACACACATACTTACATACATACAAGCATTCATACATATGTACATACAATCTGACATAGATACATACATATATGCATACATACAAATATACATACATACATTTAATAGACTAGTAATTAAAGCAAATCAAGACATAACATGAGCATGTTATAATGTGTTCACGTTATGTCTTGCTTAGGCAACTCTTAGGAACACATACAAAAAACCATGTCGAAACTATGAAATAACACGAATGCATTATAACATGCTCATATTATTTATTTCTTTGGGAATCCCCAAGCCCTAGGCTTGGTATTTTCTTTGGAATACCAACACAAAGGCTCAAAGTTCCTTCCTAATGTCCAAAGACATGTTTATGCAAATTCTACAATATTTCACATAATCAAGTTCATGCTAAGCATCAGGTTTGCACATACTTCAAGGTGAAACAAATATAACACATGGGTAATTTTAGGCTCTCTATTAGCTATCTAATGATGCAATTATTTTCACATTTTGACAATGTTAAGCCTTTGATTTTTTATTTCTTTTTTTTGTGTCTATTTTTTGGCAAAAATCAGTGTTTGGTATTTTTTTCTTTATAAATTAACCATTCGTCAAAATTTCAAATAAATTACATTATTAGAAGCTAGAATCCATTATAAACATATTGAAAAAAAAATATTTTCAATTATTTTTCAAAATTTATAGGGGTAGAACAACCAAATTTTGTTTTTTAGGAAGTGTCCACTTTGAAAATTAGTAAAAAATCAAATACTCATTAAAAAATTATCAAAAATGCGAGCATAAACAACATATCGTCAGCTAATTTCTCACTGAAGCAATTTAAAAATACCAAAAAAGGGTTAACCTTTTCAGGGATCCATAAAATTTTCTATATTATGTATTTTTGACAAAAACAACACCAAGTTTTGTGGCTCCCTCTTTTGAAACCCTTAATCTCTACCATTTTCATAAAGAACTAGTAGTTTAGAAAGTAGAATCAGAGCACTATGATCTTTATTTTTGTTTAATCTAAATTTTTTGAGTGTAAATATCCTTAATTTCACATTAAAGGTTAGTATTTTTCGATTTAAAAAAAAGGTGGCCACTTAAGACCCCTTTTTGGCTCCCATCTTTTTGCACCTACCCAATTTAGAATACCAAGCCCTAGGAGCCTATTTGAGACCATAAAAATAATTTTTCAATATATAGACATAATCTACATTCTTAGATAACCTAAGTCATTTAGGTTGTTGAATATAAACTTCCTCTTCAAAATGTCCGTTTATATATGTTGATTTGACATCCATTTGATATAATTTGAAATTATTATAAACTAAGTATGCTAAAAACATTGCAATTACTTCCAATCTCGCCACAATAGAAATTTTTTCTTCAAAATCAATATCTTCTACCTAAGAATATCCTTTCCAAACTAGCTTTTCCCTATGTTTCATCACCTTTGCATGTTCCTTCAATTTGTTTTTGAATAAGGTCACTCAGAAATAATTACATTCTTATTCTTAGGTCTTGGAACAAACTCCAAAGTATCATTCTTTTCAATTTGTTTCAATTTTTCTTCCATTGCAGTAATCCAATTATCATCTTTACCAACCTCGAAAAATTTATTATGCTATATTCATAAACAAACATAAGTTTACCTATTCATTCATTGTTTCTAGCATTCTCCTAGTTATAACTCCATCATTCTTGTCTCAAATAATATGATTTTTAGAATGATATATTTAAACATACCTAGCTAGTGTTTTTTGAATTTTCTCTTTTAGAATCATCTTTTTAATCTATAATTTCATCTTTTTCTTTTGAATTAGTGGATTGATTTGTTTGAACTAATATAAAATGATATAAATCCTCATCAATTTTCACAATTATGCTATAAAAAATCCTATATAGTATTTTATTGTAACATTTATAAACCTTGCTCCTTGATGAGTAATTAAGAAAGATACCTTCATTTGATTTGGACTTGAACTTGAAAAAATTTCATTCATTCATTTTGATATATCATCTAGTTCCAAATATTGTGAAATTCTTGATAGATGTAGGTCTACCATACAATAGCTCATATGGTGTCCTATAATTGTTAATTTTATAAGTCTTTTTTAAAGGATATTTACAACAATATGTATTTCTTCTTTCCAATATACAGATCAGACAACTTAACTTCATGCATAATTTTTCTAGCCGTTGAAATGCACAAGAGAACTAAGGGGGGGGGGGTGAATTGGTTATACCAAATTACTTTACTTCTAACCTTAATCAATTTCCACTTTAACTTAATTTGTTATTAAGTGTAAATATAAAATGCAAATACTAGAGACACTATATTTACGTGGAAAACCCAATGAGGGAAAAACCATGGCGAGGATTAACTCACAATATAGTAATAACGCAATACCAGATACAAAGGCTCACTACTAGAGGGATCACTTCCCAGATACAAAGGCTCACTGCCTACATAAAGGACTCACTGCCTACAAATAAAGAAAATATTAATAAAGATCCACCACAATAGGTTCTACATAGTCGTAGCTTGATCAAAATATTGTAGACACCATTAGCTCACTGATTTCCTTACAATTCACAACATCTTGACTTGATTTTATATCATCTTCAACCCTAGAAAATCTCTCCAAGGTCATCTATACATCCTCCATTTTACAAATTCAAATTAGTTTAGCTACTCAACACCCATGTGGTAGATAAGAATGACAGAGGACCAATTAAATATTTAATTAGGACCCAAACAAAATATTGGATCAATCACATGCTTCCTTAATTTGATGCAAATCTTTATGTAATGTGTAAACACTAGGTCAACCAAACCTAATGAAAACACCAATGAACCTAATGAAAACACCAATGAACTTTGAAGTACATGCATCTATAGCAAGATGATCAAACATGGATCACCCAACACACTTCACTAGACATTTTAATATCTCTTATAAACCATCAGGTACATTTGCAACAACCGAAAAACTCTTCATGCATAGTACACTCTTCAATAGTCCATCCAGATTGAGCAAAAAAACACCATAGCTATGGAACAAGCCTTTCAAAGCACCAAACCACAAGCAAATTTTCTAGAACATAGAGAAAATTAGGATTAACCTTCTTCTAGATCCTCAAGATCTGGAAAAAACCACCAGAAGACTATGGAGCAAAGACATTTCTCCTAGTCCACAGACAAATAGTTTTGCCAAACTGGTTCACACACCGATGAAAACATATTTTATTCTCCATCAACCCAAAGGCTAAAAATTAGGATATATCATCTATTGAAGCTCATAACACAATGACATAGATCCACACAAGCATATGATCAACATAGAAGAAATGCAGAGCATAATACTAGAACACACTCAGAACACACACTCAACACTGCCTTCATTATTTCTTGATTTTATTGAAAGAACTTAGAAAAAACACAAATGTAACTTCATAAAAATAGCTCCATGTACTATCAACACTTCTACAGTATCTCAACTATACATGTACCACCTATAATCATTCTGAACTGAGTTGATATCAATGAAAACATTAATGAAAAAACCACCAAACACATCCATACTTGCAACAATCTTCCCCTTTGTCATTGATGAAAACAAATGATGTGAAAAACCATCAAATACAACATAAATACTCTCCTAATTCTTCTTCCCTTTCTTTTTTAGAGTAGACAACCTACATAGGCATTTCTGCACTCTCTTCTCCTTAAAAGATTTTATCTCCCCTTCCAATTTTATTACATGACTTTCTCTCCCCCTTTGAAATCAATGGAAAAGGATTGTTTTTCATGAAACATATACCATATAAAGCTCTAATCACTCCCCCTTAGGAGTGCACCCACATCACATACTGTAACAATACAACTCTCTACTCCCCCTGAGGAGTAGAGCTTAATCATCTGTCTAGACCAAAAAGAATATGTGAATCCACTAGACTTATGCACCTCCATGTGCACCTAATTCAAGGAAGGGGGGATAGTAACCCCTGAATTCCCCCTGAGATACTCAAAAGTATTCTTCGAAAGGGCCTTAGTGAACATGTTAGTAATCTGTTCCTTGGTAGATACATATTCAAGTCTAACTTCATTCTTCAACACTTTCTCCCTTAAGAAATGATACCTGATAGATATATTCTTTTTCCTAGAATGCATCACCATATTCTTTTAAATGGTTATTGCACTTGTATTGTCACAAAATATAGGGATTGGATCATCACATATCACACCTATTTCCTTCAAGGTTTTCTTCATCCAAATTATCTATGTTCAGTAGGTTGTTCCTTCCATATACTCAACTTCTATAGTGGATAAAGAAACTGAATCATGTTTCTTACTCAACCATGAGACCAATCTTCCTCCAAGGAATAATGCACCACCACTTGTACTCTTTTGGTCATCTACACAACCAGCCCAATCTACATCAGTGTAAGCATTCAATGTGAAATCAATATCCTTAGGATACCATAGCCCATAATTTGGAGTTCCCTTAAGATATCTGAATATCCTCGTTACAACTGTAACATGTGTCTCTTTAGGATCTTCTTGAAACCTTTTAACCAAACATACTGCATGCATGATATCTAGTCTATTAGTGGTAAGATACAATAATCCACCAATCATAGATCTGTACATGCTCTAATCAACTTTAGAAGATTCATCATATTTAGTTTACATCTGGTTACCATAGGGGTACAAATCGGTTTGGAGTCATCCATTCCAAAAGTCTTGAACAATTCCTTAACATACTTAGATTTTGAAATGAATATACACTTAGCAGTTTGATTCACTTGAATTCCAAGGAAGAAATTCAACTCACCAATCATAGACATCTCAAACTCTTTTTGCATCTCCTCTACAAATTTCATACACATACCCTCATTTCCACCAGAGATAATATCATCAACATATACCACAACTATCAAAATTTTATTTTTCTCAACTTTGAAATAGAGATTGCTATTAATAGAGCCTTTATTGAATCCTTTTTGTGTCAAGTATCTATCCAACCTTGCATACCATGCTCTAGGAGCCTGGTTTAGTCCATATAGTGCCTTTTTTAATTTGTAGACCATGTCCGATTTATCTAATAGCTAAAATCCTTTCGATTGTTTCATGTACACCTCTTCTTCAAATTCTCCATTTAGGAATGTAGACTTGACATCCATCTAGTACACTTTGAAGTCTTTATGAGCTGAAAATTCCAAGAACATTCAAATGACCTCCATTCTTTCCACTGGTGCAAATGTCTCTATAAAATCTATTCCTTCAACCTATGAATAACCTTTGCATACAAGTCTCACTTTATCTCTTACCTTTTCACCATCTTCATTGAACTTATTTTTGAATACCCATTTTGAACCAATCACATTCTTGTTCACTGGTCTAGGAACTAGTTCCTATGTCTGATTCTTCTTTATCTGTTGCAATTCCTCTTTCATAGCTCTAACCCAACTCTCATCTTTGCATGCCTCACTCATAGTCTTAGATTCTATCTTAGAAAGTAAACAAAAATTTACCTCAACCACTTTGCTTCTTGTCTTTACATCTTCACTTATGTATCCAATTATATGTTCCTCCAGATGATTCTTCTGAACATATTTAGGAGTCTTAGGAATAGATTCCAAAATCTCCTCTTCATCAATTTTTTCTTTCTCTTCATTTTATTCTTCTTGTATTTTCCTGCAGATAGGATCATCTAGTTCAACTTCACTTATTTCTACTAGTCTACGCATAGCTTCATCAACTTTTACATTTTCATTTTCAATTATTTTCCTTAGTCTTTTATTGAAGCATATATATGCTTTTTTGTTAAATGAATTTCCAAGGAAAAATACTTCATCACATCTAGCATCAAACTTTACAAGATTATCATCATCTCTTTTAATGTAAAATCTTCTTCCAAACACTTTAAAGTATCTAACAGTAGGAGTCTTTGTTTTGTTACCTATGATTTAAACTCTATTGAGAATATAAAAAACATCATGGATTACTTATCTCCAATACACATCATGAACATTTTATTCTTTCATCATAGTTCTAGTAGCCTCTTGAACAGATCAATTCTTCCTTTCCACAACTCCATTCTGTTAAGGGGTTTGAGGGGAAGAATAATTTCTCTTTATACCTCGCTCTTCATAAAATGCATTAAACTCACCATAAGTGAATTCTCCATTTGATTCCTAGGTTTACTTCATTTTCTACTCTTTCTTTGAACACTTTAAATCTATCTAGAGCTTGACCTTTCTCTCTAAGAAAAGTAACCCATGTCATCCTAGAGTAATCATCAATCAGAATCATAAAATACCTGTCACCATTAAGACTTCCTATTCTTGTAGGACCACAAAGGTATGTATGAATCAATTCCAGCATTCTGGTAGATGATTGTTATTTTCCTTTAAAGCTGCATCTTATTTATTTTCCCAACTAACAACTTCTGCAAAAAAAATTTGTAGGCTTTTTCATTCTAGGTAGATCTCTAACAACTTCTCTTCAATTGATCCTGATCAGATTGTCAAAATTTACATGTCCCATCCTCTGATTCCATAGCCAACTTTCATTAATATAATAAACAAATCACTAACCATCACCACGCTTAAATAGATAGATGGTTCCATGAGTTCTTCCTACTGCTACCATAGTTTTGGACCCTTTTATGATCTTGCAGGTGTTATCCTGAAATACAAGCTTAAATCCTTTGCTACACATTTTCCCAACACTCAAGAGATTATTCCTTAATCCCTTAACACAATAGACAACATTAGTACTATGTTTTTAATTAAAACTAATTATTCCTTTTCCAACAATCTTAGCACCATAATTATCTTCGAACATAACTAGTCCCCCATCATACTTTTCAAGTTTAGTGAACTTACTCTTATCTCAAGTCATATGATTTGAGCATTCATTATCAATTACCCAATAGTATTCATCCTATCTAGCATGAAAATCAGTAACCAGAGTACCTTCCATCTCATCTTTCTTGCCTTGCTTTTATATCTTATCTTGTTTTTATATCATCTTGACTTGCTTTTATATCATCTTCAACCCTAGAAACTTTCTCCAAGGTCAACTATACATCCTCCATTTTAAAAATTCAAATTAGGCTAGCTACTCAACATTCCCGCAGTGGATAAGAATGAGAGAGGACCAATTACATATTTAATTAGGACCCAAAATACATCTTGGATCAATCACATGCTTCCTTAATTCAATGTAAATCTTTATGTAACATGTAAACACCAGGTCAACCAAACCTAATGAAAACACCAATGAAAGTGAAGTACAAAAATCTACAACAAGATGATCACATGTGGATCACCCAACACACTTCACCAAAAATTTGGACATCTCTTAGAAACCATCAGGTACATCTACAACAACCGCAACCATCTTCATGCACAAAACACTCTTCAATAGTCCATCCTGACTGAGCAGAAACACACCGTAGGTCTGGAACAAATCTTGTAGAGCACAAAACCACAAGCATATTTTATAGAACATAGAGAACATCAGGATTAACCTTCTTCTAGATCCACAAGATCTTAAAAAAAAAACTATAAGATTGTAGAGCAAAGACATTTCTCCCAGTCCACAGACAAATAGTTCTGCCAAACTTGTTCACACATCGGTGAACACATCTTTTATTGTCCATCGACCTAGAGGCTAAAACTTAGGATATATCATTCATTGAAGCTCATAACATAATACCATAGATTCGTACAGGCACAAGATCAACACAAAAGAAATGTAGAGAACAATATCGAAACACACTCAGAATACACACTCAACATTGCCTTCATTATTTCTTAATTTTCTCAAAAGCACTTGGAAACAACACAACTCTAACTTCCTAAATATAGCTCCATGTACTTTCAACACTTCTAGAATATATCAACTATACATGTACCACATATAATCATTCTGAACTAAGTTGACATCAATGACAACATTAATGAAAACACCACCAAACACATCCATACTTGCAACACTAGCCATCTCTTGAAATGTTCTATTCTTTCTTTCTTCTAATCCATCTTTTTGAGGAGTTCTTGCAGCAAAATATTGTCTTCCAATTCCATATTCTTTAAAAAATTATTCAAACTCATTATAGGTGAATTCACCTCATCTATGAAAACTTAGAAATTTGATACTGATCCCATTTTATTTCCAACCATAGGCTTGAATATATTTATATTTACTGAATGGTTTAGTTTTTCTCTCAAGAAAGATACCCAAGTAATTCTAGTATAATCATCAATGAATAACATAAAATACCTTTCTCCATGTAGTTCTTGTGTCTTTGTTACTCCACATAGGTTTTTTTGAATCAAGTCCAAAGGTTTAGTAGTAGAGTTCTCCTTTGTCGTGAATTTTACTCATGTTTTCTTCCCTACTTGAAACTCTTTGCAAAAAATTCTTGTAGGCTTAGTGATTTTTGGTATGTCACTCACAACATGTTGAGAATGGATCTTCATAAGATTATCAAAATTGATGTGACCCATTCTTTTATGCCATGGACAACTCTCATCATGTTGTCCTAAAATAAAATTCATCCTTTAACTTGAACGCGATTGCATAGATTTTATACCCAATCACTTGTTTTTACAAAAATATTTACATTTTTGTTGATTTCACATCCTTAATCATGGAATATTAGACTCTATCCCTTTCTACACACCTAACTTACATGATCACAATATAATTCTTTAGACCTTCAATACATAGAACATCATCTATCCTAGATATTCCATCAATACTTACGGATCATTTTCCATAGATCCTTGCAGTAGTATTATCACAAAATTTGATAAAACCACCATTCCAATTCTTCAAGTGATGAACTTAATTTTATATCTAGTCATGTTACTAGAGTTGTAATGCCCCACCAAGTAACCTTAAAGGAAGTTGCAATTAACATCATAAGCGAACCAATTTCTTTTTTATAAAGTGCATTTAACATACACATTCACTTACTAATTAACAACAACCTCTAAGGCCACAAGGTTAGGATTACTTTAACCCACACATACATATTACATATAACCATAGCCTTATGAAGTTTATGAAATAAACATAATACATCATAAGAATACCACATAACATAATAAGATAATCAACCAAGATACAATCTCATAAACATTATCTTAAACTGATAGTTACATCACTCATTCCCAGAATGAGACAGTAGTACATAAGATTACAATTACAGAATTCCACCTCATAAACATAAGAGGGATAAAGATACCTTATACAAACTGAAATATTACAATGCAAGAAATTACAACAAGAACCGCGAGCTGTCCATCTAGATGTCTCACCACCAAGTACTGAAGATAGATGGGGACCCAATGGTTTTGGTGCATGTTCCACCCTACCAATGTGGTACCTGAAGGCCCAGCCCCCATGCTAGGAGATAGTAACAAAGTAACATGGACAAAGATTCTACTACCTCAAACCAAAGGTAGACTCAAACTGACTCATACTGTTATAACCAACCAAATGAATTAACAAGTACGAATCAAGTACAACTCCAACATCACTAACATAGGTCACATTGCTTCTAGACATAAAATAAATAAAGTATGTTCAGAAAACCATACACATAAAATAATTAACAACAGTTGTCCTAGATAGAGTGTCATCGCAAGGTTTGTCATGAGATCTCCTCTGGGCATTCTTCATAAGCTCTGGCACAAGTAATCCTGGTGGCCTCAACCGAATCCCGACACTCATACTCACTCATGCGGAATCAAATACCTCTCGCAAGAACAAGATAGTTGATCTTGCCATTCCAGGCCTTCTCACTCATCCCAAGTCTAAATGAGCCCTTGTGTCTATTAGTGAGGATTAAATTATCTTAATTAATGTGAATGCATCCTAATCATCTAAGTACATTAATTTAATTATCACTTGATTAACTCACTTTTGAAGGTTACTCAGTTTACCACTTTGGGCTCCGACCCCTATCAAAAGCCACTCTTCTAATGGACAACGCACTCACAACCAATCACCAAGGGAAACACAAGTGCATACAAACTAGGCATCATAACCACTCCAACATAAGGAGGATACAAATAATAGAAACTCACTCCAAACATCTTGGAGGCAACAATCACATAGTCCACTCCTTTCACAGGAGGTACAAAAGATCTCACTCCAAACATCTTGGAGGCAACAAAACATAGTCCACTCCTTTCACAGGAGGAAACAAATAAAAGAACTCACTCCAAACATCTTGGAGGCAACAATCACATAGTCAACTCCTTTCACAGGAGGTACAAAAGATCTATGTTCATGGAAACCGGGTAAAACTGAAAAGACGCCATGCACTACCCAAGGGAAAACAACTAGATGGCATAAATATTCAACAACCCTTATCATCTAAGTTCTTCTGAAAGACTTATAATTTAGGACTAACACTAATTTACAAAACCAACAATGCAACTTGATGATATAGCAACAAAAGTATTTAAGTCATCAATCAAATCTAATATTTGGATTTCCTAAATCCATAATCCTTCAATAGGTAGTGTTGACAAAGTCAAAGACATGATAACTAGATCATCTAAAATAATCATAACCCCTATTTCCCCTTTCATTATTGGAAATCTAAAACAATTAAACTTACTTCCCTTTACTGAATACAGAGATTTAAATCCTTTAAGATAATCATGAGGAAGATACTACTTTTGGATATACTAAATCCATATCTCTTTCATAATCCAATCACAATGATTCAATTAATCTAAATAGAAATTAATAAATAAAATAATTGATTGCCTCATCAATAAAACAACTTCTTAATTTACTTTTAAATCGACACAAATCCATGCAAGTAAACTCTTTCCATTTCTAACCAAATCTTACATCTCATTCAATTTTCTATTTAAAACATTCAATCACTTTAATATAATAACATATTGTTTCTTTATCCATTTTCCATATACACTAATCAATCCATTTTTAAATCTCTATTCAATAATATATTGCATTCATCTCATTAAAACAAAATACGATAATGAATTTTACACTTAATATATATATATATTCTCCATATTATATAGACACCAAATATATATACTAATAAATTTAATTACATATATTCTTTAGTATTCCATTCACAATGACTAGATTACTCTATAGAACTAAATAAAACATAATAACTATTTGCCTTTTTCAATATAGTTAGTTCCTAAATTTACTTCTAATGCAACCTAACACTATTGCAAACAATCTTTTCAATTTTCTATCCGGAGTCTATGTCACTTCAACTATCCTTTTAAAAAACATGCGATTTCATCAATGTATAAAAATATCTTTTGGCTTATCTATTTGACCACGCATTCATAATGTTTCTAATTAAATCTCATTAATTAAAACAAACATTTAAATATAAATATTTCTATAATTCTTCAATATATTTAAATATCTTTTTCCTCATCAATTTTGACCATATATTCAAAACTTATCTTTTAAATTCTTCATGCAAAGCTAAATTACACGTACTTAAATAAAACAAGGTAAATACTAATTGAAAATACTCATGGATATATATATACATCTCAATATATTTTCTTCAATCATATTAACAAAATAAGTATTTCCTTTTAAATCAAGTAAATTACTTCTATTAAAAAATATATTTTTCTATACATTTTCTACATATACTAATCATTTCTTTTAGAACACTAATAATACCCAATTCGCAAACAACAGAATAAAATAAGATAAAATATTATTTATTCTCTCAAATGGTTATATACCTTCAATATATATATACTAAATATAAATTAATATATTTAAATATATTTAATCATTAACATATCTTCTATTCTTTACAGAATATCAAATTGTTTAATTCAAAATAAAATATCCCTTATCATCAGTTTGCCAAAATATAAATATATTTTTCCAATTAAATCAAATTAATAATTGGACCTTTTACACATGAATTTAAATTCCACAAATAAATTTTAAATTATGCATTCTCTAAATCAAATATTTAACTCCTTCAATTACACTTTAACATGCCATTTTAAAATAAACAATAATTTCTCATACGTTTATAATTTTAATTCCACTAATCCAATATACAAATTTTATTTAAAATAATATAAATAAATATAATACTTTAATATTATAAATTATAATATAAAATATTATTAAATAATATTTTAATATTATAATAACAATACATAAAATATTAATATTTATAAATATCAATTTATTATTATTTTATTTTCAAAGCAGCCATGGGAAAATAACTTAAGAGTAGTCTCATGTTTCAAACATAACTCAAAAACTACGATCTGGGTATTTGCGATTTTTTGACAGGGATAAGAAAATTTCAAAATGCAAAATTCCTTTAAATTTCCTAACAACCCAGTTTGTGTAAGTGAAGTTAAAGGTGATGCAACCAGACCATTTTACCATGAAAAATATAACTATACTGCAAATTTTAAAATCCGTTTTTTAATAATAAATAGAAGGTTTCATTTTCTAAAAACATTCTAAATGCATTGTTCAATCTCTATGTTTGATTTTAATAACAACAAAATTGATTTCCCCAAATAATTTAAATTCAACTGAGGTTTTCACAATTTTCACTCAAGAATTTTCACAAGCAAAGGTTGTAAATTTATTTAATTCTTTTCTTCTAATATCAAATTTGTTTTATAAAACAGATTTAACAAACAAATCTTTAATCATTACTTTTAAAAAAAAAAACAATCAAGAACAATAAAACACAAAGAGGAAAACCTGGTACAAGAAGCTACAGGAAGAGATGAATTTCTGATGCAAGCCTCCTCTAAGGATTTCCTGAATTTTCTTCAATCCAAAATCCAACAAATACAAACAATCTTTCCTTCAATCAATTCTACAATCAAACTTTCTTCAAACCCTTGTGCAAATTTTTCAAAATTTCTTCCCTACTGTAAAAATGTATTTTTTTTTCTAAATCTCTTTTTGCTGCCCTAAAATTAAAACATGTATTCTTTATAAATCAAAAATACCTAATACAACCCTAATTCACATTACATGCAAATTAGATATTTCAATTTCAATTTTTACAACCCTAATTCACATTACATGCGAATTAGATATTAATTTCAATATCAATTTAAAATGCAATTTCAAATAATAAATTATTTTCCAAAGTTGAAACTCATTTCCCAAGTAAGCATTTAATTACAATTTCTAATTTAATTCCCACAAGTTGAAATTAAATTCCAAAATTAATTTTAATTCTTTTATTTCCTTTCATTATCTTGCATCACATTTAATTAATTAATTAAATTATTTAATAACCAAATTCAATCCCCTTGGGTTAAATTTAATTAATTAAATAAATTAAATATAATTAATTAATTTAAATATAAAATTTTATCCACATTGCATTATTTAAAATAAATAACCATCAACATGATTTAAATGCAATTATTCTAAATATCTATTTCCAAATCAATAATATTTCAGAATTAAATAATATTAAAACAAGACAGACAATGACTCGACACACACGACTAACGACACACTAAGGTTAGGGTGTAAACTTGACACATATTACCTAGCTACTATATCCCGTTCAACTTAACTGTTGGATCGACATGCTCAAATATGTGAAACCAGGTGGAGTCGATGTCATGTACCTGCAATCCTACAACCAAGTAAACAATATCATACAATATATCTAGCATATAATACACACCGTGAAGAAGAAATTATGGATTCGTAAGGCACTCGCAAGCGAGTGATGCGAAACCGTCCTCTTCAACAATACACTCATTGAAACTGACACTTCCATCATAATCTAGTAATCTCATAATAACATCTCATGTTAACTCTTCAACATCATTAATCCATAATGCATGTGAAACAAAATCAGATAACTACATCCCACAATAATAGTTGTCACTCAATAGTAACGATCAAAACATCATAATAAAATGTATCCAGTATCAAAGTAATTGCAACCAAACATAGCATAAAGCAACTTGAACAAGAAACAAAACGGAGGGGTATTACAAGAGCACCCACTGTTAATAACTCATGGATTTTATTGAGCATAAAAATAAATTTGGACAATCATTAATTTTTTTCCTTTTGTTCACTCTTCATTTTCCATTCTTTCTTCTAATTAGAAGGAACATTCACATTCTCTTTCTTTTCCACTCTATGAGGTTTTAAAAAACTACTCTTACAAGCATTTACCTTGTGCCCAAAATTGTTACACATAGTTTATGATATTTAGATCAGCCAAAGGTGTGAATGGGTTATTTCTTAAAAAGTTGTTTTTTCTTATAGAAAACCTTCTACAATATATTTCCTTTGACCATAATGATTTAATGTAAAATACTAGCTAGAGAAGGAGTAATTTGACTTGATTATGAGTAGTTTCCTTGTAGGAGTTGGACCTTTGAATCTTCTGTTCTGATTGTTTACTTTGATAAATATATTTTCCTTATTCGTATATTCAAAATCATTGTATAGATTAACCTTTGAGATCCTTGATTCATTCTTATTAGATTGATTTTTAATTGAATTTTGATATTCACCAAACCGAAGACTATACTTGATGAAGGGAAACCTTTGGTGATTAAGAATTTCATCTAGCATTTTAGTTCTCTTTTCATACTTCACATTTTTTTCCAACTAGCACTTGAATTTTTTTAGAATACTTTCTCAAGGATACAATTTCTACTTTAGGCCTTTCATAGTCAAACTCTTTTGCTTTTAATTTTCCTCACAACACATCTTCTATCATCTTTTCCTCCTCTATTTCAACTATTATATCAATAATAATCTTTCTAGATTTCATCAATTCTTTTATTTTTTGTATTTCTTTCCTTTTTTCTTATAAATTAGTCAATACAAATATATTTTTTCCTTCTAAATCTACTTCACATTCATCTTCATTAAGATTAGGCATGTCTTCACCATCTCTTTCATGATAGTCTTCATCTTCTAAAGTTTGCATTTTTATGATTAGAATTTCTTCTAATTTATCTTCAGAAACACATTGATCACTTTCCTCATATGATTTTTTGTCCTCTTTTAATTAAAGGTTCTTATTTTTTTATTTTATATTGATCGTCATTTTGATTATCTCTAGAGGGACACTTGGAAGAAAAGTGACCTAATTTACTATAATTTAAATATTTGAAAGGTAACTTACCTTTATACTTGTTAGAACCTTTCTTAAAGTTCCTCAAAAACTTGACTTCCTCATTTTTAGACTCATTATGTGGATCAAATTCATCATTCCTCTTGTTAGCCAAAAAATAGGATAATTAAGGCAATGACTAGAAAAATATACTACATTTTGGTGCAAAAGACTTACAGAGCATAATATTTTAAAGATATCATCTAGATTAGGGGTGTTATGGATAAGTTGTGTACCATATCATAGATGTGTGTATAAAAGAAGATATGAATGAAAAAATGTAATAGGCTAGAAGAGGACATATTTACTAGATACAGATAAATATATATACAAGAGACTAATGTATGGAAGGATAGATGTATAGAGATTAGATATGAGTTAAAAAAGAGTATAGGGGAAGAGATTATTGTAGATACATACAATTACCCTAGCTTGTGAACTAGCATTTTAACACCAATATTCATCTTTTCCTAATGATTAAATAATGTTCAATTATTTAATTATTGTCTAAAATAGTCTTTCCACTATTAATTAAATGACTTAATGTTGTTTAATTAATTCATTTCAATTAATCTTCTTGATCAAATATATAAATCCTATTTATTTAATTATATATTTAAATCTTCCTCCTAATTAATTACATAAATAGTAATTATTTAATTATGTCACTAACATACCCTAGTCATCTAATTAAATTAAATTATTATCATTAATTATTTAATTAAGCTACTTTCCCTTTTCCAAATTTGAATAATAATATCAATTATTCAATTTCCCCAAAATCACTTAATATGGTCAAATAAATAAATATAACTTGTATTTATTAAAGTCTTATACAACTTGCACATTCCTCTCAAATTTTAATTAATTATTAAATTGATTTATACATCCTCATATATCTTGATTGAATAAATCATAACCATGGATGTCTAAATCTATTTCCCAATTCCACCGATTATTCTAATAGCACTAAACAATCAACCTCAATTCTTCAATCCCACTAAACACTCAATCTAATTTCTTCCATCCCATGAATCATTCAATCTAATCCCACTAATTATTCAATTAAAATCCTTAATTAGATCAATTTTATGAGTTAACTAGTCAATCTATTTCCTCTCAATGGTTCTCAATTGTTGATCATGATCTTTCATTGTTGAGTCTTAATCATTCATCTAAAAATTGAAAATCTATAAAATAACCTTCTTCTTTCTCAAAAAATGATTGAATAATCTAGAATTTTTTTGGAGAGGTCATGTTAAATTGGCTATTGAAGCAAATTTAGCACATTCTTGGATTTGAGATCACCATTACTACTAATTTTGAATATTTTTCACATGGAGGCTTTGTATTTATCAATAAATCCAACATTCATTATCAGTACGAATACACTCCGACATGGGATGGTAGAATTATAGCTTTTGAATTTGTTTATGTTCTCATTTATGCTAAACATTACTTGTTGATATCACTGTTTTACAATCACATTCATGATTAGGTTGGAATTTATATTGTTTTGATTTCATTGTTGTAATTCCATTGATCCAATTCCCTCTTATACATTTTGGCACACTTAGTTAATCTTTTGAGTGTTTTCTTGTAAGAATTTTATAGGTTATAACCAAGAATTCGATCAAAACCTATCATATTATTTTAATCATAAAAAATGGATGCTCATAATTTTGAAAAACCATTTATGGGTTTTTTTATATTTCCCTCTTAACTTTCTATATCTTTTTATAGTTTTTAATTTCACGAAAAAAATAGAAAACTTATCGCAATTTTAGTCTGCTATATTTTAAAAAAAAAATTGTTGCTAACCTTTGAAATTCATGTGTTTTGTTCATCTCTAATAAATTCTACATGTTGAATTTTAGAAGAAGGTTTTTTGGTTTGCAGGTCTTCATTTTATCTTTCCAGAACTGTTGAAAATTTCAAATTTGATAAAAATTTGAGAAGGTTGTTTCTACTTGAAATTTATGCAATAATTGTTCAAGAAGTGCAAAAACTTATGAATCTTTTTTTTTTTTTTTTCATTTTTTCTAGTTTTTGCAAGTTTATTTCAATAGAATAAGGTTTTTCTTATTACTAAGATCTTTGTTTACAACTTTTGTCCATTAGAGGATTATCTTTTACAATTTACATTTGGTGCTTTAAAATGAATTCACTTTCCTTTGGTGCACTAAAACTGAACAAGAAAACTTGAACATTTATTTATATTTGGTGCTTTAAAAATGAATTCACTTTCCTTTGGTGCACCAAAACTAAGCAAGACAACTGGAATATTTATATTTGGTTCTTTGAAAATGAATTCACTATTTTTTGGTGCACCAAAACTGAACAAGACAACTTGAACATTTACATTTGGTGCTCTTAAAATGAATTCACTTTTCTTTGGTGCAATAAAACTGAACAAGACAAATTGAACATTTACATTTTGTGCTTTTAAAATGAATTCACTTTCCTTTGGTGCAATAAAACTAAACAAGACAACTTGAACATTTATATTTGGTGATTTTAAAATGAATTCACTTTCTATTGGTGCAATGAAACTGAACAAGAAAACTTGAAACATTTATATTTGGTGCATTAAAAACTTGGTTACAATATTCACATTTGATTTTGGTGCATAAAATTGAATGTTTCATATTTTCTTATTGAAATAACAACAAACTTATTTATGGAATTCTTTGTTTTAAGTCTCAAATATTTGAAGTTGGTTCATTTAAAACACGAATTGATATCTTTAAACACTTCATTTTTGAGCTTAAAATAAAATTGCAATAAATTTTCTACTATGTCCACTATGATTGACAAGCCAAGTGTGTATCCTCTCCCCTACATCTTTAGATGATCATAGGTAATGAGAAACACTTTGGAATATTTGCATCTTTTTTACATTTTTACCTTTAGATCAAGCTTTCCTTGAGATACATCCTACACTAGAGAACTCAAGGTGACCCAAACTAGTTTTTCTCTCAGACTATTATATAAACTGACTTCAGCTAAAGCCTAGGTCTAACTGATGAGTATGTTTCCAATAGTAATATTCAAAAAAGGGAACTATCCACATTCATGTGAGGTATAATAAGTCCCTAAGTAAGAATGGTTAAATCCTTAAGTGGCTTGTTGGGCGCTTGCAAGGTGCAAAGTTCCCTAAGTAGTGACTAAAATATTTATAGTAGTTGAACACCTTATGGATTGGCCATGTATTGGTAAAAAATTTAGTGAAAGGGATGCGTACCATACCCTAAATTTTTTTCACTCACCATATGAACTCCCTTGAGTAAAGAAAAAAATCCCTAGCTTAGCATAAGCTACATGTAGCATTTTGAGGAAAGTGTGATTTGGGTTATCCTTCCATGCTAGGAGGCCCCTATCTATCCACTCTCATAAATACGTACATGTATACATCCCTTTGGGTGTCCATACCCTTGAGTTGAAGGAGATTCCAATTTGTTGGCCTAAAAGTGTTAGCATTGGCTTTGACCTTTGGGATAAAAATGCTTGAAGTGTTTTGGATGTGGTATTACTAGTATAAATTGGGACGATTTTGGCCTATTTTCATCAAAATATTATGATCAAGTCATATACTTTGTTTGTTGTGTTTTATCACTTGTTGTAGCTTAGAAACATTGTCCCAAACATTACATCAAATGAATGTCAAAAACTTGCAAACTTCTCAAAACAAGTTGCCATCACAAAATTGGAAACTGCTAGAACAAAGTCACTATTGTGAAGTTCTCCACTACTATCTCAAATATTAACCATAATCAACCTAAATTTTGATCATTGTTGCTCATATTAGTTGGTATTATTTTAACTAGTTTATGACAATCACTATTGAAATAAAGCTACTTTTGAAAAAAATTGTCATAGTTGTCTTAAAACATAACCACTATTGACCTAAAATATTTCCACTATTTCCTTGAATAGGTGCACTATTGTCCTACTCACAGGCTTGCCTCAAATTTGTGAAAACAATGGATTTTAAAACATTTGTCTAAAATCACCTTTCAGTTATTACAGAAGATTATTGGATATATCAGTCAAAATCCAACATCACCATCCTTCATTTTGGACTTGGTTTACATAGGATTCGTGACTAGAATCTTTTGGAAACAACATTTGCACCATATCTTATCAATATACTTAATCAACAGCAAATTAACAACCAAACATTAGCCTAGTTTTGGAAACAAATTGAACCCAAGAAATCAAATCATTATCTTGCTAGAGTTTTTAGAGAAAACATTACTTGCAACCTCATAGCTAGTTCAAGTAAAGTATACACCATATCCTCTAAAGAATATAAAAACATTGATTTGAGTATTGTGAACTATTTTTTTCTAAAACTAGTGTCAAGTCAAACACCAAACTTTAAAGCTTCATTTATCCAACAACACCCAAAATCATCTCATCTCCTTATCATAGGGTTGAGTAGAAAAATCTTACCATCCAACATCAAGCTTGATCTTCCACATATCACAACACCAATCCATAAAAAATAACCAATAACCTTTGTCCAATATGTATCGACACAACCTCTTTGTACATCAATTTATGAAACCAAATCTCAGTACACAACATCATTCCATTTTCATAAGTTATTATGTCAAACTTACCAAGGTCTCTTGAGTTCATTTATGACTACAATGAGATCACAACGAAAAAAGAAGATGGAAGCGAATAAAAGAAACACTGGTGTACTAAACACCAACACCACCTACGAGGAATATCAAGCATAGGATTATGATCCTACGAAATACTCAAGCCCCGAAGATAAACCAACATTTAAAGCACAAAACATTCACCACCTAGTGATGATGACATACACCTTCAATATCAAAACAAATTTTCTAGGGAATAATATCAACCTCCCATTCTTTTAGAAATGATCATAGAGGAGTATGATAGTGATGAGAAAATCACTAGTGAAGTACTTTTAGAGTGCTCCCAAGATCCAAAAATATAGAAACTTATGAACAAGATGATTGGAAAGGATCCTAACACGTATTTCCTTAAGCTAGCACAAAGTGGGGCCAAGTTTCCAATAGACTTTAATGTTGAAATCCTCAAGGATACCAACCTCATCCCTTTGGGATTCCAGTCAGTAGTAAGGAAAATACCCAAAGCTAGATCCAAACATACCACCATTATTTTACAACACATATACCAATGACCAATCTTTCCTAAAAATGTGGAGAATCCATTGTATAGATATCCATCAAAAGTTCAAGAAGTGGTGGTGGCCCAATGTAATCAAGAGAATCCAAAAAATTTGACAAATAAAAAAATGTTGCCACAAACTGTTAACACAATGGGACCGAACATATATGGGACATCCTGCAATAACCAACAACAAGGTCCTAATGGTAATATGAAAAACATGGGAATTCTTTCACAAGGAAAACCACAACAACATGTAGTAAACCAAAAAGGCTACATGCCTTTACAACCACAACTACATGTTAACAACCCACTACAAGATTAGAGCATGTACCAAGGAAATGTACAAAACCAAACTCAATACATGCCTCAATAGTCGTACTATGATCCTAACATGCAAAATTAATATGGATAAACATCTACCCAGTACCATCAACATCAAACATACATTTCAGCACCATCGAATAACAATACTCAACATTAAACATATGCTCATCAAAAATAAAACACACACCTAAAAATTCAAGAACCCAATCCTCCATCTTGGCTGGCTTAAAATAAGTGGTTTTTGGGTGACCTCTTACATTGAAAAACATTCTAGTTTATTTCTTTCGTAGGATTCCTGGTACCTCAGAGTGAAGTGTGGAAATATGGGTGGTGACAGGGTGAGGACAATGTTGAATAACTATGAGGAATTCTAAAAGGATCCTCTAGTTTGGAATGTCTATGTTGAAGGTGTGTTGGCACCATTGATGGAGTGCTTGGTTGGACATGATGCGAGGATGTCAGATCAGTTTTTGAGCTCTTGGAAAGATAAGAGGGTTATGATGGGATGTATCTCTTTTAGGTCAATGAGGAGGTCATTGCTCAAGTGACTGGGCTCTTATATAATGGGAAGTACACTAAGCACACCAAGACCCAAGACAATGAAAGACTCAATGCTTTCTTCAAATAAAATGAAAAACTAGTCAAGTCCCAATCGGGTTTCAAAAGGGAAGCACTCCCTTGTCCTTGGGACTAGGTTTTTCTGGCTCTAATGAAGTATGCTAATTTAGAGGGTAGACATAGGGTGTTCTATTATTATCATCTAACTCTTCTCAATCATCTTCATCATAAAATTTTGTTGATTTTTCCTTTTTTCTTACTTACTAATTTAGAGATATCTATTGAGAATTTTTTGGACACAGCTACCTAAAACATTGATGAAATTCCACCCCTACCTCTCCACGAGGGCCTCATCTTGAGGCTTTATCATTTCCGTTTGGTTCTTTGTCTACTGAAACCTATTTATGTAGTTTGTATTGACGAAGTTGAAACCCCTAACCAGCCCAATGTGAATCCCTCTCCAGACGAGTCTAAGGGCCCCAAAAGGAAAACCCCTATGATGAATACCAAAGCCACCAAGCCTAAACCTCCCACCAAGAAGAAAAATGGTGGTGCGGGGACTTCTCAATATAAATTAATGGCTTGGCTTTGTGAGATAAAAAATACTCCCTGCAAGATGGACAACAAACACGCAACAAAGAAAAAAGTAAAGGAAGAGGGTAAATGCTAGGTGGTACTGCTAGCCACATACAGTTAAGGGATGAATAGTGTTGGTAAATATTCCAAGGGGGACACCATTGTGTATGTTGTGGTGGATATGGGGTTAGAGAATACCAACATTAGGAGATCCCATAGGCTAGTGAAAAATAGTAAAAAAGTATTGGTGAATGATCTTTAGTGATGAGGAGCGGTCTAACAATAAAGACAAGAGGAAAGAGGAAGATACAGAGGTGGAGGAGGATTTTTTGGAAGGGCATAGTCCCTTTCTTACTACAATAAGATGCTCAAGGATGATTCGATGACCTGGTCCTCAAACATCCAGGCTCTAGAAGAAGATAATGCTAAGATCATGGACAAGGTAGATGATTATAACATGTTGCTGGAGCAGATGAATAAACTCAAGAAGAAATTCATTGTGTTGACCCATTTCAATATCAAAATGATCCATTGTGCTATTGATACCCTTTCTACTGTGCTCAAGAAAGAAATGAATATGAAAACTATGGAGGAGGGCCCCAACTAGGTTGGGGAGGATGTAATTAACCTCCTCTCTTAAAATTGGGAGGGTGCTAGTTAGTCTACTACTTCTATGTCCTATCTTGTTTGGGTCGGTGATTATTGGCTATCAGTTTGTTCTTTCTATGTTTTGTATTTTGATGATTAATATTTTATTATACCTAATCTTATTTGGCCCTTGGGGCTCATTGTGTAATGGGTACAGTGCCTTGTAAATGAAGCTTAATATATCAAAAACATAATATTGGTACACAAACTCCATCATAATACCAAATCTACATACCTTAACAACAACACAACATACCCCAACAACAACATAGTGTACCCCAAAAACAACATAGTGTACCTCAACAACACAATGTACCTCAACAACAACATAGCATATCTCAACAACAACACAAAATACCTCAATAACAATATATCATACCTCAGCAACAACACAACATACCTCAACAACATCATAGCGTACCTCAACAAAAACACAACATACCTCAATAACAATATAGCATACCTCAACAAAAACACATTGCACATCAATAGCAACATAACATACCTCAACAACAACCTAGTGTACCTCAACAACAATAACATCATACACTCACTACACAAAATTCCCATATTGATCCTCAAAGATCTATCAATATACAAACCCACAACACAATATCTCCCAAGGGCCACTGTATATAAAAACCCCCAAACACAACACACAAAATTACAAGGAAACAAGGTTACAATGTCTCTCCTTACCAAATGACCACACCTAGTGTTTTATGTAACATAACAAATATAGAATCTCAACCAAAGGATATCGGACATCAAAATTGGAAAACCAAAGAAGAGCTATGCTCTACAAGATATATGTCCATATCCCTTTGATCAAAACTTTCACAAAGAACTTTGAATTACCAAAATTTGATAAATATAGGGAAAGAGGGGATCCAATAGAGCATGTGTGAGAATTATCAATAGCGTGCATGGATCTATAGTGAAATGATACCTATTTAGTGAGGTTTTTTGCACAAAGTCTCAATGGGGCCGCTATCGAGTGGTTCTCTCATCTACTGCCTAGTATCAAAACATTTGATGAGTTGTTACATAAATTTATCAATCATTTCTCATAAAACATAGAACAAGATGTAATGATCCTCGATCTATTAAAAATTAACCAAATCCAAGGGGAATCATTTTCTTTATATCTACAAAGACGTAGACATAATGCTAGAAAATTTAAATGGTGCATTCCTAAGAAAAACCTAATAGATATCTTTGTCACCAATATACAAGTGGACATTAATTACCAACCCACCTTGTTGTGCCCTAGTAATTTTGAGGAAACCATTGAAAAGGGCTTACTCATTGAAAGAGCTCTCTTAGCAAGGGGAGTCATTAAACTATATAGCAACAAAGACCAAGCTTCAAGTTCTAATGACAAACCAAAAATATGAGCAAAGAATAAAAAAATTACCAACATGGAGTGGTATATGCAAAATTTGTATGAAACTTAGAAATTCCTAGCAACCCATAGAACAATGTCCAAACAACTCAAGAAAATTACCCACCAAACAATGCTCAAACCAATTAGCTAATGTATCTGTTGAATAACTAGCAAAATAATCAACAACCGAATAAGGGTAGGATATACATAGAGGGTCATTGAGGAAGAATAATCAATTAGGAGATAATTCACTCCGTTAGGAGAAACTCTTGAGTTTAATATTCACAAACCATTCGAAAAGAACCTTATCAGGCTTCCCAATCCTTATAAAACAACTTACAATGATCTTTGAAATGATTTTTTTCCTTGATTGTGTGAGAATTTTTGCATCAACATTTTGGATCACACTCCATGATCCATCATCAGAATGAGAGAAAAACTAAATGAGATAATGAAAATATGCAGACCAAGAGCTATTTAAAAAGGACAAGAGAAAGGTGAGGAGAGAGAGGGGGGCACGAAGACCAAGAAGGGAAAGACAAAAGAGGGAAAAATAATAATTTAATAAAATAATTAATTAAATTTGAATAAATAAACAATTACAATAGCAAAACCAAACAAATCCAAACACGAGAACAATCCTAATACCACAACAAAAATACAATTACCAAAAACAACCCAATATAATTACAAAAATAACAAAAACAAACAACCTACAAACCAATACAAAACAAAAAACAATTACAAAACCATTGAAAATGAATACCAATAAATAAGGGAAGCAATTAACCAAAACACAAAAAATACAATGACATAGAAAAAATTAAAAAAATTCAACATATATATATAAATATATTTATATATAGGACTACAATTAACAAGTAATAAGTTAAACAAAGAACACAACCAAACAAAATATATACTTTAGGCCATTTGCATTCCTATATCATTACAAAGAACATTTCATTTGGTTGTGTCATATTCTTTGTTCAAGTTATTACTTTTTAATTGTAGTCCAACATATATATGTATATATATATATATGTTGAATGTAAATTTTCTTTTTGTGTCATATTTTTTGTGTTTTGGTTGATTGCTACCCTTATTTATTAGTATTTGTGAACCCTGATTTCATACATGCACATACATAGAAAACATAGCATAATGTTAGATCAAATGCAAGAGAGAATCAAGGTTCCCCATGAAATTAGATTGAAACATTAATATAGGAAGAAAATGAAGAACAATGCAAATGAAAGTAAATAAATCCTATTTTAATGAACAACTATCAATCCCATAGGGGGATTGGTGTTGATTGGTGTGTCAAAATCAGCCCTTTCCCAACTCCTTTGTAAGCCTTGTGCTTGTTGATGGTGAGACTATTTGCTTGAGTGCAATGAAAAAAATCAACTCTCAATTCAAGAGAGTAACTTTGCATGAAATATGTGGGATGAATATGAATTTCAGTATAGTAAGTTTACTCAAAATTGTGGATGATGAACGAGGAGAAAAAACTCCAATTTATAGATTTCCAAAATGGAAAAGAGAGTGAAAACAAGCAATGTGGAATCATTCAACATCCAATGGCCAACTGCCACTTGTCAAGATGTGAATGGTTGAAGGTTGTGCACATTTTGGCCAAAGTTCCAATAAATGAAATTAGGTGGAATTTGAAATTGAGGAAATGACATGTGAGAGGGAAAAAGGAATGAAATAAATACCACTTGGCTCAATGCACAAGGACATGTAAGAGGAGTGAATGCCTTGTTGGATGTACAAGTCCACTTGGACTTTTTGAATTCAAACTTGAGGGAATATTCCCTTTTGATGCCATGTGAGGGTAAATAGATATTTAATAAATAAATTAAATCTATTTTCGTTTGCAAGTTGCATTCTCTAGAAGATTTTAGTGATAGGGGTTAACTTAATCAAGAATTTGATTAATTTAATGAGGGATTAGATGATTTGACAATTTTGACTCAAATTGATAAATTGATTTAAATCAGAATTGAGAGGAAATGCTTAATTAGATAAATGATTTTGATTTATTTAACTAAGTGGGGTAATGTTAGATTAAATAAAATAAGGTTTAATTTGTTTTATTTAATAAGAGGACTTTAGAGACTTTAATTAAATAAAATGATTTATTTAATTAAACAGAAATGTAAGGTTAACTAAATTAAATTGATTAATTTAATCACTGGAGGAGAAAGACTTAATCAAATAAATAATGATTTATTAAATTAAGGGACATAATATGATGAAATGTTGAGAGTGTGATTTAGGAGAAAATGTTGTTAGTAAATCAGGATCACATGTGTTAGATCGAACTTGTACATTTTCCATGTCTACATTTTTACTCTCTTTGAAGCAATGTACTTGTTGCATTGATTCAAAGAATAAATTGTTGTGATCAAAGTTCAAAATTTCTCAATTTTTCAAATGCCCCACTGTTGCCCCAGTAGAAGGATTATGTTGGTATACTGCCCCCTCGAGAGATCGAGCAGAAATTCTAATTTTCCAATCGAGATCACGATAAAATGCAAGAGGAGTGGTTCTATTGATTGAAGGACAAAAGATATTTATTTGATGTAGACAAATCTGATGATGTATAGACAGTCATCAACCATTGATATCCTTGTGTATATTTTGAGATCTCACACCTACTTTAGATAGAAATTTTAGTAAAGATAGAAGAAGAATAAGAAGAATAAGATGGATGGAAGGAGGATCCAACAAGCCTACATTATAAATGATGATGATGATGATTTTCTTACCAAGAGTTAGGATTTTCAAAGGGTCAATTATGTTATGTTTGATAACACGCCTAGATACGATGCATCAAGGTATAAAGAACCAGGATTGTGTTGTACCTAGTGTGATGGAATTTGACTTGACAATCAGATAGGAGTATTCTTGTTCACACTTAGTATGCATACTTCATTCAGGATGTAGCTCAAAAATTCTAAACATCTCGGGCCAAAACATAAGAAAGAAAGCTTTCTTATGTGGTCAACAAGATATCTAAAACATCCTCTCTACAAACCAAACAAAGCATATGTGACTAAGTTATTTTACAAGTGTATCCCACAAGAATAGTAGATAAAAGAGATAATGATCTTTGGCCCATTCCTTTCTCTCTAAATTTTTTTTTGTTTAGGCATCATCGAGAGGTCCTTGGAATGAGCACAAAATAAGATAAGCCAATAAAAGACCAAAATAAAGTAAACCAACAAGCTAATGTTTTTCATACCGCTAGCCAAGACTAAACTACTGAGGGGTACCTGATGCTTATGTCCATCACAGGAAAGCTTCATCCTAGGAGATGTTGTGATTAGGGTTTTTGTGAGACTGATTGGATGATAAGCTATTGATACTCCGAGTTGACCAGCTTGCTTGCTTACTGACTTAGACTTTCAAGACTCTGACGATTAGGGTGCTCACTTTTGAGCCTGCTAGACTTTCTTTTGACTGACTCACCAAAGGGTGAAAGCGATGATTTATTTTATTAGGAATGATGACTATCGTGGGTGAACCCGAAATGAGATGGATGCATCATTTTGGATTTTTCAGATATTTTGAGGCTGTTTTTGGTATTTTTGAGATGTTTTACAAATGTTTTTGGTATTTTCACATTTTTCAATATTTTTTGTATTATCAAGATTTATGATAAAATGACTAACTAAAAGACCTATCCTAGGGGTCTTGGGAGCTGATCCATAGATCAACCTTTCCTATGTTATATACACATAGACCACGTAGTTCGACTAGCGACAGACTTGACTCACTGATGAGATAGATGGGAAAATTGATTGCCATTTTATTGCGATGAACACCTAAGGACTGACCTAAACTATCTTGGGGGATGATCAAAGATCAACCTTGCCTACGTTCAAGCTCAGAGACGATGTAGTTCAAACAAGGTGGAAGACTGACAATACGAAATGATGAAACTTTTTGAAGATTTTTTGAGATTTTTGACATGTTTTTGGATTTTTTGATGAATTTTCCTAATGTTTTGGATTTTTTAGATGCTTTGAACGATCATAAAGATATACACAAATCCAATCCGATGCAAGTTCAGGAACATGCCCCCGATGTCAAGTGATAGACTACTTCGATAAAGGCAAGACAAAGTGACCTTAGGAATATGCCAAGTAGTACTATGGTGGAATATGAAATGGGCACCAACTCAGGCTATGGTATGGATGCGAGTGGATGGGTGGATGGAGGATTAATGAAGTGTGATGATATGGATGAGCAAGTTGTGCAGATCCCAGTGGATGGGGAGTCCTTTATTTACACTTGGTGCCTATTTTCCAGGTTTTTACCAAGGTACCTGTCCAAAGCACCACCAAAGTGGTTTTCACTAGAGGACGATTTTTTTCTTTACTGTTTTCAAACCTTTTTCTGATATTTTTGGATTTTTGTATTTTTTGTATTTTTTTGTTGTTGCCAAGACACCTGTTTGCTAGGTTTTCATCAAGGTAACCATTTTTTCAAGACTTTTTCTGATTGTTTTTATATTTTTTGGTTTTGTACCTTGCAAGTTCTTAGGCATTATTTTTTTTGAGATGGGAGCTAATCAGAGGCTCACCTTCTGGTGTTGCTAATTGATATGCTCTTGATTTATAGCTAGATATGATGATGTAAGGTCCCAGCTAGTTGGGCTTAAATTTTCCTTTGCTCTCTAGATTTGGCACATTCTTTTGGTTCTCTTTCATCACAAGTTCGTCGACTTGGAAGGTGTGTTTCTTGATCCTATTGTTGTAATTGTGTTTCAGGCGATTCTGATAGACCTGTAGATGGTTTAGGGCATCCATGCACCATTCATCTAGTAACTCCAGCTCATTTAGTCTTGCAACCCTGTATTCCTCATTTGTGATGAGGTTTTGCAATGATATCCTTAGTGATGGGAGCTCGATCTCGATAGGGAGGATGGCTTTTGATCCGTAGACTAGGGAGAATGGGGTGGCACTTGTTGGCATGTGGATTTTGGTGCGATAGGCCCATAAGGTGGGATTTAACTAAAGATGTCAGTCACGACCATAGTCATTTACTATTTTCTTAAGGATTTTCATAATGGTTTTGTTGGTAGCTTTTGCTTGGCCATTTCCTTGTGGGTACTATGAGGTGGAAAAGCGGTGTTGGATTTTGAATTTTTCACACAAGTCATGGACATCCTCATTCTTGAAAGGTGTCCCATTATCAAAGATAATGGATTGGGGAACACCATATTGGCAAATGAGGTAGTTCAGGATGAACTTAGATATATTTTTTCTAGTGACGTAGGTCGTGGGAATTGCTTCAACCCACTTTGTGAAATACTTTGTGGTGGTGGTGATGAACTTGTGGTCATTGGATGAGGTAGGTGAGATTTTACCTATGAGATCAAGCCCCCATTGTGAAAAGGTCCAAGGTGTAACAATAGGAGTAATTCTTGAGTTGGTGCGTGAATAAGGTCTCCATGTTGATGGCACTATAGACACCTTCTGACAAAGTCATGTGCCTCTCTTTCCATTGTAGGTCAATAGTACCTAGTTCTTAGCAACTTCTTACCCAAGGTCACACCACTCGAGTGTGAACCGCAAGTGTCATTGTGTACCTCAGTCAGAGAAGTCAAGGCTTCCTCAGGTTTTAAGCAATGTAATAGGGTTCCATCAATCGTTGTACGAAAGAGGGTTTCTCCTAGGATGACAAATTGTAAGGACCTTTTGACAAAGGTTCTCTTGAGGTTTGGGGTAATGTCGGCTAGGAGGACTCCTAATCTCAAGTAGGTGTAGATGTCATGGTACCAAAGATCACCGAGACCAAAGCGTTCACACATGTATTTTGACTCTGGTACCTCGAAAGTGGGTATGAGAAGATTCTCTACTAGAAATTCATGTTTTGAGACATTGTGAGGGATATCTAGCAAGGATCCAATCGTTGCCATGGCATCAACTACTCTATTGTTAGCCCTCGGTATCTACTCAAAGGTGATATCAATAAATGATTCCTTGAGGTTTTCTACCACCTTCTTGTATGGTGTGAGCTTATCATCCTTATTTTGGTATTCACCGTTGACTTGGCTAATGATAAGATGTAAATCTCCATAAACTTTTAATGCCATGATTCACCACTATACCACAATCTTGAGACCTATGGTTAAAGCCTCGCACTATGCAATGTTGTTGGTATAGGGGAATGCCAATTTGTAAGACCTTGGTATGAAATCCCCTTGGGGGGTGATGAAGAAAACACCGTCTCCTAATCCATGTTGTGTGTGGGAACCATTGAAGTATAGTTTCCAATGATTTTCTATATTGAGGTTAAAGATAGGCTCAGCTAGAAATTATGATATGAGCGGGTTCTCTTCATAGATGGGAGCTTCTGCCAACTAGTTTGCAATAACTTGTCCTTTGATTTCCTTTCGCTCCACATACTCAATGTCATACTCTGACAATATCATTACCCATTTAGCCATCCTTCCTTTGAGAATAGCTTTTGATAGTAGATATTTTAAGGGATCTATTTTGGCGATGAGCTTGATTTTATGTGCCAACATGTAGTGTGAAAATTTATGTGAAGCGAACACTACTGCTAGGCAAGCTTTCTCAATGAATGTGTAGTTCAACTCATGGCCAACCATTGTTCTCCTAATGTAATAGATAGCCCTTTTTGTTCCATTCTCATTGTGTTGAGCCAAAAGAGCCCCCAGGGCTACTACTATTGCTGAGATATAGAGGATTAGTGGTTTTCTTGTAATGGGTGGCATCAATAGGGGTGGTGTGAGTAGATATTCTTTGATTTTTCTAAATGCCTATTCGCACTTGTCATCCCACTTGAAAGCTACCCCCTTGTGGATTAGATGTGAATACATAATCTATTGTTTGCCAATTACGCTATGAACCTCCGAATGGACTGGAGTCTGCCTTGTAATCCTCTAGGTTGTTTTAGTGTTCTTTGTGCTTCCATATCAAGGATTTCCTTTACCTTTGCAGGATCCACCTCTATCCTCCTCATTGATACTATGTAGCCTAGAAGTTTCCTTGATTGTACCCCAAATACACATTTCTTTGGGTTGAGCTTGACCTTGTATTTTTCCAATATGTGAAAGTTGTCGGTTAGGGTTGCTATGTGATTCTGCCTCTTCTTTGATTTAGCCAATATTTCATCCATGTAATCTTTGATAGTCTTGTGTATCATGTCATGGAAGATTAGTTTCATGGCTCTTTGATATGTAGCCCCTAGATTCCTTAACCCAAATGGCATCACATTCCAATAGTAGGTACCCCAAGGACATGTAAATGCCATTTTATGCTGGTCCTATTTTGTAATCATTATTTGGTTGTACCCCAAGAAACCATCCATCAGAGATAGCATCTCATGTCCAGCTGTCATGTCCACTATCATATCAATGTTGGGTAGTGGAAAGTCATCTTTAGGACATGCTTTGTTGAGGTCTCTGAATTTTGTGCAAATGCAGATGCCCCCATTTGGTTTTGAGACTGGTACAAGGCTAGATACCCATTTTGGATAGTTAATCAAGCATATGAAGCCAACATCTAGGAGCTTTTGTAATTCTACCCTGACTAGCAAGGCTATATGCAGATGCATTTTCCTTAACTTTAGTCTAACTAGATTCGCTCCAAGGTAAATAGCCAAATGATGAACAACCACTTCAGGATCCAGACCTAGCATGTCAGCATAGGTCCATGAAAATTTTACCTTCCTTTCTTTCAAAAATGTTGGTAGTAGTTCTTGCTCCTCTGTTATGAGAGACTCAACATAGAAAGTGATTTGTGGTTTTGTCTATGTTCCCAAGTTAACAGGATTACATTGCTCTACGAGGACCACTGATTTCTCTTGATGTAGTGCAGTAGGGGGGAGATTGAATCCTTCATCCTCCGACGCCTCATAGAGGTTTTTTCCATTGGTGCATCCTTTATTTTTACTATTCTATGGTTAGAGAGATCCACGGTGTAGTTTTCACTCAATAACTCTGAGCTTATTCTCGATATTTTTCTTTTATGACTAAAGGACTCAATTGTCTCCCCGTAATATGCTTGGGTGTTGAAAGTGATGCTAAAACCTGCCTTGTGATCCCCACATGGAACTATATCCCTTAGTCCCACGAATTCCAAGAGAGCCTCATCATTTTTGAATGAGTCTAGAATTGGAGGTCCTCATTGGTCATGATCGATGAGTTGAGGGTATACTAAGGTGATTTTATGGGTTGATTGGTTTGACTTAGCAGGTGAGGTGCTAATCATTAGTAGGGAGGAGTCCTCAAATAGCATGGGAAGGCCTACTATGCTATCATCATCTTCACTACTAGTGTAGAGATCAGTGATGTCAAATGTGAAATTGTCAAGTGGGACACCTGTGAATACAGGTGGTCTAAGGGTGGTTATCGATACCTAAGGAGAGGACCTGACTGCCCTACTGGGAGTACCTCTACCATGCACGGTTATACTCAGGGGAGTACATCCAAGGCCAAGGTTCCACATTCTTCTTTCTGCAATGATGGGCTCCAGTCGTCCATCACCGTTCCTTCCAAGGCTTTGGTTTCTATTGTAGCTCATGCCAAGCATTATTTGTAGCCCTCTATTCACCTCATCCATAGGTAATGTGGGTGTGGGTTTTGTATCACGGTATATTGTGTTTGAAATATCTTCCTCATGAATATATTCCTGACGTATGTCTCCCCAATGGTGGAATCCAAAGGGTTCTGCCCTAAGGGTGTGGACAGGTGTTTCGGTTGATCAAGGTTGCCCATGCGACCTAGGATATTGTTGTAACTCTCCTACAAAAAATGCACTCTTCCTCATTCTATAGTCTTTGCATCCATTGTCTTGGATCATGTTTTTGATGTCAGATATATTAGGGATAGTGGGTGTCTCTGTCATAAAAGTGGAGGCAAGGTTAGTTGGATCAATGTATGCAGTGGATGGGCCTTCATCATTTTTTGATACTTGGAAAATTTTATAAAACTTGGCTTCCAAGTTTTTTTAGTAGGTGAATGGTTTGGGATCCCCATGTATAGTAACCTCCTAATTTTGGTATAGTAATTTTATGCATTGGTGGTATGTCGAGGCCACTTCTTTCATTCCGTGGATCCATGGATGACCTAAGAGGATGTTATATGGTAAGTCGAGGTTGAGGACTTGATAGGTAGTCTCCATGGTTGTTGGTTCCACTTGGATTGGGATTTTAATACTGACCTGAGACACTCCTTCTTGATCATCATATGCCCTTAATGTGATGCTCTTGTTCTTGTTAATGGAATCCTCGATGAATCCCAAGTTCTTTATAAGTTGGAGAGAGAAAATATTAAGGCCTGCACCTCCATCCACTAGGACCCTTTTAACTTTATTTTTGTGGACCAACACGTGAAGGTGAAGTGTGCGGTTATGAGATGGTTGTAGAGGGAAGTCTTGGTTAGAAAATGTAAGGAGGTTCGGGGTAATGATATTACCAACCATAGTCTAAAACTATTTTGTGTCAAGGGTGGCAGAGACAGTGGATGCTGCTAATGCTTCATCAAGAACTTGTCTATGGGAAACAAATATTTTTAATAGTTCCATGATGGAGATCTGTGCGGGGGTTCTCTTCAGCTGGTTGATGATATTGTAGTCATAGGGAATGACTTTTTTTATTTGAAGTGGGGGTCTTAGATAGTGCCCCTACAATGGTGACCTTTTTGCCACATGTGGTGATTCCACATTCTGTGTTGGCTCCCTTGATGTTAATGACTATGACCATTTCATCGACACATGCCACTATTTCTTCATATACTAGGTTAGCACTAGCATATTTTTCCTTTCCTTTGTTGTTTCCCTGATTATTTCCTTGATTATGGTTTGGCATCAAATTTGTGTATATTTTCAAATCTTGATTACTGGTTGGTTGCTTGACATTGATGATCTTGTCTTTGATGAGGTCTTGGATGATATTCTTTAGCCTTATGCGATTTGCGGTGGTATGTCCCTTGATCTTGTGAAAGTCACAAAGGAGGTTTTCATCATACCATGGTCGTTTAGTCATGGGTTCTACATATTTCTCAGAGTTGGAGACTTTGATTAGGTTTTCCTTGACCAACTTCTTCATTATGGACTCAATGGATTCCCCAAGAGCCGTGAAATTTAGCTTGGGAGGGTATTTTCCTCGAGGAGGTGGTCCTCCTTGATTTCCCAAGTTATTGATTTGGTTGGTGGGAAGTGGTTGTTGTTATGCTACTACTGTATTAGTTTGCACATTACTATGATTATGATTTTGTGGTTGGTGATGAGTTTGGATGTTTGGTTTGGGAGCATTTATGACCAATTTAGCATCGACCACAGCGTCATTTGTGATGTTTTTGTTCCTCGACCATGTTCAAGGTTTATCATTATAATTGTTGGATGAGCGGTTATCCTGTGGTGGAGTAAATGTTGAGGTGCCTCCTCGTGCAGTAAGGGCTCTTTTGATGTTGAGCGCCTTTGGGAGTAGTTGATCGTATGATGTGATGCATTGCATTTTTAAGTAGAATGCAAAGTTTTCATCTATATTAGATATGATAGTGCAAACTTGTTGTTCTCTAGCATGGTCCACTTGCTCTGATTGGCCTTGGATCGCCATCTTTACAAGAAGGATGTGAATAGATCTCCTTTTCTTTGTTTGAGTCTTGATAGTTCTTCCAAACTAATGTCTGCACCCATGTTTAAAGCATATCTTTTAAGGAATACTTCCACAATCTCCTCGAATGTTTTAATGCCTATGGGTAGATGAGAAAATGATTCCATGGCTGGACCAGATAGACTTCAGGGGAAGGGTCGCATTAGATATGTGTCATCGTATGCAACCTCCATGGAATGCACCTGAAATTCCCTGATGTGGTTTTTAGGGTTACCTATTCCATTATACTTGTCAAATTTGGGGATCTCAAATCCCTTTGGGAATGGTACCATTGTGAGACTTCTATTAAATGGATAAGGGCACAAGTTTCCTAGTGTTTTGGTTGTTTTTCCCACTTGGAGGTCCAACACCTACTGCGAGAGCAGTTTGATCTATGTTGTGACATCGTTATGCAAATCAAGAGGTGGAATGAATGTGTTCTGAGGTGTTTGGGGTTTTTGATTGGTGGGAGAGGTACTAGTGGTATTTTTCTACAAGCTCTATTGTGCATTCAAGGGCTACTAGTATGCCTGCATTTGTGTCAACAATGTTTGTTATTGATCTTGCTACTGTTGTTCCAACAAAGCTTGTTGTTGGTCCATCTGTTGTTGTTCCCATAAAGCTTGTTGTTGGTCGAGTTGTTGTTGCACCAACAAAGCTTGTTATTGGTCAAGCTGTTGTTGCACCAACAAAGCTTATTGTTGGTACAACTACAATTGTGCCAATAAAGCTTGTTATTTGGCTTGTTGTTGTGCTTGAAAGTCATGCAGGGCTTGTTGGTATGCTTGCTGATGGATCACTTGTAGTTGTGCTCGGTATTGTGCTTGTTCTTGTTCCTGGGCTTGAGCTTGGGCCTACGATTTTTGGGCTACTTGAGCGGCTTGCATAGCTTGTGCAACTTGTTGGGCTTGAGCTTGGGTCTATGCTTGTTGGGCTGCTTGAGTGACTTGCGTAGCTTGTGCGGCTTGTTGGGCTTGCTGGGCTTGAGCTTGTGCAACTTGTTGGTTTTGTTTCACTATCCTCTGATGATTGAATTTTTGGATGGTTTGGATAAGGGTGGTGAATGAATTCATCATGTTAGCTTTTGGTGAGATTGGTGGTGGATTGAGAATGATGCCAACCATGGTAACGGGCGAAAGGGTTGTTGGAGGTGTGGTTGAGATACTCAGTCCTTGAGAAGGTATGTTTTGAGAGATTTGAGGACCGATAGATGTATTGATTATGGTGGCTTAAATGGTTACCACTTGTTGTTGTGATGTTGTAGGAAAAAAGAAAGGATTTGATGTGATGCTCGAATTGCTTGGATTTGTGAAACTAGATGTGGGTAGGGGGAGAAGACCTAATCCAATAGGTGATGTGGATGTGAGTGATAATGGAGGAAAGGGTGGTAAGTTCCCCTGGAAGGAGAATGGATTAATGAATCCCACTACTCCAAAAAAACCACCTTCTCCTTGTGGTAGAGAAGTAGGTATGTTTAATGGATAGGCCAGTGTTGGATGAAATGAGGATGAATCTATGTGATTATGGAAGGTGAGAGGGATGTATGGGTGTGATGGATTTATCGGGATAGAGTTATCTGGTGTGGTGCTGACACTTACCTCTTTGTTGTTTACAAGGTGATGTTGTAACTCTTGAAACATAACACTTGCTTTATTTACAATTGGGGAGGTTGGTGTGATTGTCGATATGGTTTGAGGCATTTATTGATTGATATTCAGAGTCAAAATTGGGGATGTGTTTGTAGGAGGAATTTCCATACTAGCGCCTGTGTTAAGGTCAGAAGGAATCAGGATCCCTCCTTCCATTAACATGCGTAAGTATTTAAACATGGCATTGAAAATTTTATGATTCTCTAGATTTTGGACCATTTCTAGCATTTCTGATTGTGTCATTCCCACATCCTCATTTTTTATGTCCTCTTCATAGATTTCCTCTTGAGTATTTTGTGATGGTAGAGGAGAGCTACTTGGGGGATTGCTTGATCTTGTAAGGTTTTTTTTGGTGTTACTTGACCAAAGTCACTAGAATTTGATATTTCGTTAATTTTTTCCATGTTCCTCTTGTGTTGTGATCTTGTTTGGACCATAAAATAGGGATCATTTGATCTTAATATTTAGGCCCAAAAGAGAAGAACTAGGGAAGGCAAAGGATCAAAGGGGGTGGTGATGATGATGATAAATTGATGAGGTGAATGAGTGAAACCTTTGAAGAACTTTTAGGGGTTTATGCTAAACTTTAGGGCTTAGATTGATTGTGATAGTTTGACTAGGTGTATTAAGTCAAACAAGATTGTGGTGAGTTTGTAAACCTTAGGAAGTTGTGTTATCCTAGGACAAACTTGCACAAGAGAATGGATTGGCTAAGTATGTCAAGCCAACCAAGGTAATCATGAACTAGTAAACCTCAGGAAGTTGTGTTATCCTAGAGGAAAATTTGTTTAAGAGATTTGACTATTTGGCTAGGTGTGTTAAGCCAAGATAGTGTAATGCTGATTTAGCCTTTAATTTTAGCATGAATGATTTTTCTAAAGTTCTCAAAATTTTTGTTGATGGAATCTGATTTGATTAATGGAGAGATGGATGAGAGTGAATACTTTGACCCTAGACTTGACCTAGACATGACTCTTTTTATAAAACCTCAGTGTTGAAGAACATGTTACACTTCCTATGTGAGAAAAGAAAACCTTTCAAAAAGCTCAAGATTTTGTTGATAATAGAATGCATACAAAGTTGGGTTGTTTCTTGAAGCCTTTTTATAAAAAATGTACACTAGTCTTTCTTTGACTTCAAGGAGCATTTCAAGACGTCGTTCGTGGGCTTTGAGACTAATCCTTTTGAATCTTTGTTTTTGGGATTTTGGCTTTTCAGGAAATCATTTGAGACAACACATGTGAGGCCTAGTTTGTCTTTTATCTTTCCTTTAGTGAACTTCTATTTACCAAAAGCACATTCTTGATTATGTTTCAAACTACATGTCTAATGTCCCACTTTCTTTTTCATTCCACAAGGTCCATTATGTGGAAATCAAGGAAATTAGGGAAAAAAATTCCTAGGTTTAACCTTAGTGAAAACAAATGATGATAAAATCCAAGCACTTAGAAACCTCTAAGGATATGATCCCTAGGGAAAGCAAGAGTACTTAAATCCGTCAAGGATATTTGTTTCCTCAAAGGGGTTTGAAATTTGGAGATCTTTGTGAATGTTTGTTTTTTAATTTTTCTGAGGAACAAGGAATGTATTTTCCATTTCCAAGCACATGTACAACCCAAGGATGAAGAGACAATATTTTGTTGGGTTCCCACTTGGACAAATCTAGCTATCCATATTCTGTGCGGATGACTAGATGCTTGACCACACTGGCTCCCGTCCATGACACACAGTTCTCGGGTCATCCAAGCATCAATACCCATGAATCTCCCATGGCATAATTTTCATCTCTACAAAAAAACCGCATGTATAATGTGGGGCGGCTTCAAAGTATATGACCTTTTGCACCAACAAAATAGATAAGGATTTGGCCTTCTAAACAAGGGTTTCAATTCAGTCTTTCCATTTATGGAGGATGACCCATGCAGCAAGAGACCATTGCTGCCCTTCTCATTGGAGCCAACTGTGTGATACTGGATTTTATTCTAGTACCCACTTTTATATCTCGGTTGGAAATACACTTGTCCTTAGTGTGTTACCAGTTGGGTCATTCCTTTGGGTGAGTACTTTTTCTCACAAGGCAGGGCCACTAAGATGAACAAAAGAAAGTAAACATATTCGTAGTTTGATCAACCTTTGTTTAGAAACAAAGGGAGTACACACACAATAAGCCTACTCACTCTCGCAAGATGTTTTGTTCAATTTTAAACCCAAAACTGAAGTGTGGAGGTAGTACTTTTGACAACTTAATATTACAAAAATACTTTTGATTCTCAAGATCGCCATGAGGCACGAGAGAAGTGCATATGCCTTTTAAATGATATTACTTTGTGAAAAGGATTACAAAACACCAAAAACACACATGTTCATTTTAATCCTCAAAGCAAGAAATGAGTTCTTTTTAAAGCACAAACTTTGAAGTGTAAGAGTTTGCCTTGTTCAATTTTTAGAACCCAAATTGAAATTTAGTAAATTTGTAAGTTCAATTTTAACCAAAAAGATCAAGTCAAATGGTTAATTTTAAACACCAAAAAAAAAGATGTGAGATGGTTTGAAACTGAAAATAAGCATAGAAAATGCAAAATCTAGCTCAATAAGCATTAAAAAATGCTTTTGTGAATGACTCCAATCTTTCTTTGCCTTGGCTTGATTCCAATTCTTGATTCCGATATCAACCTGTAAAAGAAAATACAAATTTGATATGAATAAGATAATCCACAAAATCTCTCATACATTAATGTATTAAACATAAGTTATATAAAAAAAAATTGCCACCCCTTATAAAAAATTCATGTACCCCCCCTTACAATGCTAAAATCCCTTTATCGCCATCTCATTTCATAAATTTAAACCTTCTACTGCCATACCGTGGATGGTTGAGATAGTCCACGCAGTGGCACAGTGGCGGTGAGAATAGTCGGTCAGACGGGTTTACCATGATACTGTGGTTGGTAAGGTCAGAGTCTGTGGTGGTGCGATGGCAGTGAAGTAATGGCAAGGAGCAGCAGTCGGCAGGTTTAACGTAATACCGCAGATGGTAGGGTAGAAGATTGTAGGGTGGTAGTGACAGCGAGATGACAGTTACCATTCTACCGCTGGCGGTTAAGTTGGAGACCGCGGTGATGTAGTGATAGTGAACAGGCAGTTACCTCACTACCATGGGAAAGGAGAGGCTAGATGGTGGTAATGTAGTGGACACCGCTCTACTGCGATGGTTAGGGAGATAGACCACAGGACAGCGGTAGTAGCTAGTAGGTAGTTCACCACTCAACCACAGATAGGGGAAGGTTAGTCTGTGGTAACATGGTAGACTGGGAGAGTAGAAACCGCAAGACCACAGTTAGTGAGGAGGTAATTTGCGGTATGGTGGTAGACATTATGGTACCATGAGCGGTGAGGTTTGATGGCATGGTAAGGTGGTGAGAATTGGTGGAGGAGGTGACAAAGATGGATACCGCGATACCACGGGTGGCTAGCACACAAGCTGCGGTAGAGCGGTGGGATGAGGAGAGTGTGGAGTAGTTAGTTACCATGATACCACAAGTTGATGAAATAGGACTAGCGGTTGAGTGGTAAGGAGATGGACGTCAACGAAGTAGTCAAATTCAGAACACCATTGTACCATGGGGAGATGAAAGGTATACTACGGTGAGGTGGTAAAAAAGAAGATCAATATTAAATTGAAAGCACAATGAACTTGCACGATTTGTGATAGTAGCCCAATGTCAAAGCTTTAAGGTTTAAAAAAAATTAATTATCCTGAGAGCTTAATAGAAAAGAAGAATCAAAGCTTAAAGTTGAAAATTTTAATCAACCCGAGAGCTTTAATAGAATAGAATAGTGCCAAGAAAAACGGAGACTGTTGGTAACCAATATTATCAACCCGAGAGCATAATAGAGAACCCAAAGTAGCTCAAGAAATGTGCGATATTGCCAAAGAATGCCCTCCTTCTAGCACCATAATGTGAACCCTGATTTCATACCTACACAAACATAGCAATCATAGCATAATGTTAGATCAAATGAAAGAGAGAATCAAGCTTCCCCATGAAATTAGATTGAAACATTAATATAGGAAGAAAATGAAGAACAATGCAAATGAAAGTAAATAAATCCTATTTTAATGAACAACTATCAATCCCATGGGGGAATTGGTGCTGATTGGTGTTTCAAAATCAGCCCTTTCCCAACTCCTTTGTAAGCCTTGTGATTGTTGATGGTGAGATTAGCTGCTTGAGTGGAATGAACAAAATTAGCTCTCAATTCAAGAGAGTAACTTTGCATGAAATATGTGGGATGAAGATAAATTTGAGTATAGTAAGTTTACTCAAAATTGTGGATTACGAATGAGGAGAAAAACCTCCAATTTATAGATTTCCAAAATGGAAAAGAGAGTGAAAACAAGCAATGTGGGATCATTCAACACCCAATGGCCAAGTACCACTTGTCAAGATGTGAATGGTTGAAGGTTGTGCACATTTTGGCAAAAGTGCCAATAAATGCAATTAGGTGGAATTTGAAATTAAGGAAATGACATGTGAGAGGGAAAAAGGAATGAAATAAATGCCACTTGGCTAAATGCACAAGGACATGTAAAAGGAGTGAATGCCTTATTAGATGTACAAGTCCACTTGAACTTTTTGAATTCAAACTTGAGGGAATATTCCCTTTTGATGCCATGTGAGAGAAAATAGAGATTTAATAAATGAATTATATCTATTTTTCATGTGCAAGTTGCATTCTCTAGAAGATTTTAGTGATAGGGATTAACTTAATCAAGAATTTGATTAATTTAATGAGGGATTATATGATTTGACAATTTTGACTCAAATTGATGAATTGATTTAAATTGGAATTGAGAGGAAATACTTAATTAATTAAATGATTTTGATTTATTTAACTAAGTGGGGTAATGTTAGATTAAATCAAATAAGGTTTAATTTGTTTAATTTAATAAGAGGACTTTAGAGACTTTAATTAAATAAAATGATTTATTTAATTAAACAAAAATGTAAGGTTAATTAAATTAAATTGATTAATTTAATCACTAGAGGAGAAAGACTTAATTAAATAAATAATGATTTATTAAATTAAGGGACAAAATATGATGAAATGCTAAGAGTGTGATTTAGGAGGAAATGTTGTTAGTAATCAGGATCAAATGTGTTAGATCAAACTTGTACATTTTCCATGTCTAGAGTATTCATTTTCAATGGTTTTGTAATTGGTTTTTGTTTTGTTTTGGTTTGTAGTTGGTTTTTTTTTGTTATTTTTGTAATCATATTGGGTTCTTTTTAGTTATTGGGTTTGTGTTGTAGTATTAGGGTTGTTCTCATGTTTGGATTTGTTTGGTTTTGTTATTGTAATTGTTGTTTTATTTGGTTTTTAATTATTTATTTATTAAATTTTTATTTTTTTTCTATTTTGTCCTTCCCTTCTTGGTCTTCATGCCTCCTCTCTCTCCCCACCTTGCTTTTGTCATGTTTAAATAGCTCTTGTTCTTCATCTTTTCATTCTCTCCTTTAGCTCTAGTCTTATTTTGATGATGGATCACAAAGTGTGATCTGAAACATTGATGCAAAAATTCTCACAAAATCAAAGCCAAAATCATTAGAAAGAACATTATGGATTGTGGAAACTTGATATCATTAAACTTAAAATGAACCAAAATTTAAACCCCCTTGGTACAACAAGAATGATCAATGTGAATTCCACAAGATCAAGGGTCACACAATGAATAATTGTATGAGACAAGAATATCGTATATGACTTAATAGAAAAAGCAGTGGTCGATATTGAATATCGTCTTGGGCACTTTGATAATCAAGACATGGGAATATACAAGGATTCACTCCCCAATAATTCTAGGGTAAATGACTAAGGTAAAGGTTAAGATTATCGAAAAATCCAAGTTCACCTATGACAAAGTTGTAGGGACCATCTACCAAGCTGATCAAAATATCAATGTCGTTACCATACTAGGAAAAAGCCTCAAATGAAATATGACCACTCAAAGAGGAAAAGTCATGATCCAAGGAGCCCCACTTCCAACCAAATCCATTGTTAAGCTTTCCACTGACTATAGAATTGTTGACCAACTAAAGAAAACTCCAACATTGATCTCCATCCTTGAGCTTTTAAAATTATCACCAACACATACAGAGATCCTAGAGAAAGCTCTTATTGATTCTTCAATACCTAATAACCTTAACACCAGTGAATTCAATCCATGGTTGTTACTATCACTTCACCCCATCACTTGGTATTTTCTAAAAAAGACCTTCCCCAAAGATCCTTCCACAATCAAGCTTTGTATCTCAATGTTTGTGTCCATAAACAAAAAAATCAAGATAGTCCTAATAGATGTGGTGTAGGTTTAAAAATATGTACCTTAAAGTTGGTAAGGAAATTGGGGTATTTTGATGATGTGATTGGCAAGAACAAGAGTATCACCATAAGGGTTTATGATGATATGGAGATAAATTTTGAGGGAACTATAATACTTCCAATACAAGTAGGGATAGCTATAGCATAAACAACTTGTCAAGTACTAGATCTTGTGCTACCATACAACCCTCTATTGGGACATTTGTGAATCCATCTAATGCAAGAAGTCCCATTAACCTTTTACAATTCCTAAAATTTCCTTAGAATGGTAAGGAAGTTATAGTATACACCAATCCCAAACCTTTTCATTACTACTCAAGCTTGGAGGAAAGGTACACAAATCTTCTTCAAATACTTAGTAATAATATATAGTTAGAGTCATTTTAATATGTTGACCCAACATCACTTGCTTCATATTTAACTTCCTCCACATCAATCAATCCTCCTAAACTTTAACTCAAGATCTAGGTGCTTGACAAGGGATGTGGAGAATACCACTTCAAATAATCCTTCTATATTGGGGAGTTTCCCCCATCACCAAAATCCTATGGGTAACCAAAGGAAATAAAGCATGTTCAAGTTGTGACATATCAAGTCAAATATACTATCTTCACCAAGTGGGGAGACATGAAGGATGAAGTGGTATTCAAAGAAGACCTCTCATCATGGATCTATAAAGGAGAAAAAGAGTAACAAGAACAACTACATCACCTTCCTATGGATCTTAGTAATAAAGGTTATCAGATAGAAAGAAACATGTGATACACTAGAAAAGGTGGCCTTGGTCTACATGAACAAGGCATAAGATAACCCATCATAATAGGACACCACAATATGAACATGGGACTAGTTTATGGTTCGATAGACATGGTTACCCCAAACACAAAAATTACCTCTTATTAGAAAGTAGCTCCTTATATTGTCAAAGAGACATCAGATAAATACCATCTTATGGAAAAAAACCTAATAATTGTAGACCTATTGAAAAACTTGGGCATAAATACCATCACCTTTAGACTTACAAATGAGGACTACTATAGTAAAATAGACTCCAACAAATGGTAATGGGAGTCTTGCACCTCTAGTGACAATGACCTAGATATCCTCTAGGACCTAGATAACTCTACTATCATTAAATTTTCCACATCTACATCCACTATAAGGTTTGTTGATGACAATGATAACTTACCCTTACATTACTCGTAGTTGATCAATTAGGATCAACAACATCACACACCTATTGTAAACCTATTCTAGACAAATGAAGCTATTGAAAAATTCATGGGAATTTAATAGGGTGTCCATTAAAGAGATTAAGAGTTTGGATTTTTCATAGAAGTAGAACAAGGATCATACTTTAGAGGGGAGATTACATCATCTAGCCACAAAATTGAAAAGAAAAATATAAAAAATCAATATGAGATCCCCTATGGAAAACCACAATGTGGCTTTATCATATCATAAAAAAGGAAAAATAAAGGATGTATCTGAGGGTTAAAACCTCACCGAGGCACCCGAAAATGGATGATTCAATCTTCCTCTTATAGAGTATTAGAAAATTTCAACAACCTTGGTGGAAGATTCATAACCCATCAATGTTGGAACAACAGAGGAACCCAAAGTAACATATCATGCATCTTCCTTAGATCCTAAGGAAAAAATCAACTTCATGATATTCATCAAGAAAATAAGATAAAATTCACTTGGACATATGCAAATATGCTTGGGCTAGATCCATCTTTAGTGGTACACCATCTAATAATATTCCTTGCATCAAAACTAGTTAAGAAAAAGCTTTGTAAGATGCACTCACAAATAGCACTATTAGTCAAGGTGGGGCTTCATAAACTACTGGACATGGGATTCATTAGACCCATTGACTATCCTGAGTGGGTATCCAGCCTCGTATCAGTATTGAAACCCACTAGGGAATACAAATATTTATAGAATTCAGAGATATCAATAAAGCATGCCCTAAAGATGACTTCCCCCTTCCCAACATTGACATCATAATGAATCTAATTGTTGGTCACGAAATGATTTTATTAATGGATGGATTTTTTGGGTACAATTAGATAAAGATAGCTCTAAAGATCAACACAAAACAACTTTCACTTATTCTTGGGGAAATTTTTGCTTGAATGTCATTCCATTCGGCTTGAAGAACACAAGAGCCACATATCAAAATGTGATGACTATATTTTTTATGATATGTTGCACAACACCTTGGATGATTATGTAGATGATCTATTGGTTAAATCAGTCACAAAACATCAACAGTTAGATAACTTAGCTAGGATATTTGACATACTAAAGGAATATAACTTGTATCTCAATCTAGAGAAATGTGTGTTCAGTGTAACATCTAGGAAACTATCGGACTACATTGTATCTAGAAGAGGTATCAAGGTAGATCTTGCTAAATTCATGGCTATCCTAGAAATACCTACCTCAAGAATATTAAAATAGCTACATAGTCTATAGGGTAAGCTTCCGTATATTAGAAGGTTCATCACAAAACTAGTAGATAAGTGTCATTTGTTCACACACCTCCTCTATAAAGATGTAGCATTCAAATGGGATGGAAGGTGTGATCAATATTTTCAATAGGTAAAGGACTAATTTCTCACTCCCTTAATATTCATGCCTCCAATTCAAGATAAAGCAATGATTCTATATTTTTCCAGACATATTATAATCAAGTATGAAAAAGAATCCATACACACAACATAAACTCAATGTTATCCTAGACAGAGTGTCACCACAAGGTTCATCATGAGATCTCCTCTGGGCATTCTTCATAGGTTCTAGTAATCCTGTTGACCTCAACCAAATCCCAACCCTCATACTCACTTAAGCAGAATCAACTACCTCTCGTAAGGACAAGATGGTTGATCTTTCCATTCCAAGCCTTCTCACTCACCCCAAGTCTAAACAAGCCCTTGTGTCTGTGAGTGAGGTTAATTTATCTTGATTAATGTGAATGCATCCTAATCATCTAAGTACATTACTTTAATTATCACTTATTAAAAACACTTCTGAAGGTTACCCGGTTTACCTCTTTGGGCTCCGGCCCCTAACAAAAGCCATGCTTCTAATGGATAACACACTACTCAAATCTAGACTCCAAGGGTAACTCAAGTGCTATAGAACTAAACAACACAATCTCTCCTATTCTAGGAGGCGACAATAAAGAATTCCACTCCAACACTTGGAGGAAAACAAACTCATAAAGCACTACCCAAGGGAAAAAGGAACATTAACTTAACAAGGGAATGACCCACATCCACTGGAAGAATTTACAATTTAAATCTCAATCACCCATTCCCAAAGCAATCAACCAAAGGGAAAATTAATATAATAATGCAATGACAAAGAGAAATACTATATTTGGATATCTTAAATCCATATTCTTATCTAATGCTTCTCGCAGAAATTAAACTAATATCCTTTCATATTTTCATTAACAAATGAATCCCTTTTTTAAAATAAATATTTATCACAAACTGAAATAACAATGCATAAAAAGCATTTCAGTTAACCCATTGCCTAACTACTTGCATGCATTAAAGTGCCTAACAGAATATTAAAAGATATATAAATAATTCTCATAATAGGTTTGAAATTCCAAACTACATAAATAAACAAATAAAATCTGTATTTAATACTCATGATAGGCCTTTGTTTTGCAATATTTACCAGTCTAGGATAAATTAATTAATTTATCTATAATTTTAATAGACACCACTAATTCCTAAAATACAATATATTTATATTAATTATTATATATTAACATTTAATATATATAAAAACCAATTCTATGCAATTAAAATTAAATAAAAGAACTTAATAAAAATCTAAAGTTAAAATACGAAATCCAAGAAATAAAATAATAAAAACTTTAACTACTGATGAAAAGTTTTTTGATAGTGGTGGGATCAGATGGACGGTACCGTCGGTACCCTTGCATAGAATTACGCTGATGTACCTTCGTTGTCGCCGACTGTACATTGTACAGCAACCAACGATCATTGGGGAGGCCACACCTCCCATGGGGAGTGTGTCCCTCAAGTGGTGGGTGCACTACCCATGGCAGGTACATCCTTCCCTTGGGAAGAGTGGGCAGTGGGGGTTTGACCTCCCCACCTGCCATTAATACAAAAGTTCCCTTTTTTTTTATATTTTTATATTTAAAAAAAAAATAAAACAACTTTTATCATATTTCGAAAACCAATGAATAATTCATAAAAGAAATCAATGAATTTTTCTGAAACTCGTTTCCCAATATTGTCGTATGGATGACGTTTTTTTGAAAAGACAAATAATAGTACTATATAGATAATCTTAGATTTTTAAACATAAATATATTTGTAAATATATATTATATGTATTTATATTCAAAAATATATTACATGTAATATATATTTATATATATATTTACACAGAAAATATTACTGGTAATATTGAAAAAAATAAAATAAAACCAATAACAGGAAATTAATTAAATTTTTTCTAGAATCTCTTTCAAAATTTCAAAAGGTGTAAATTTAATTTCCTTCAAACTGTTCCTTCAAATTTTCAAATAATTAAACAAAAGAAAATTGAATAGATCTTAATTTTATTTAATTTTCGATGGAGATTTTCTACGAGGGTTTGAGCTTTCGAAAAATAGATCTGAATATTTTCAAAGGGTAAAATCTTCATACTAAAACCTAAATGTTTGAAGCACAATTTCTAAGGTTTAATTCAAACAATGAATTCCAACAATCAGATTCATAAACATAATAAATTGCATTGAACAAAACAAGAACAGAACCTGGAATCTAAAGCTATAGAAGAAGATGGAATTTTTTGATGCAAGCCTTCTCCAAGAATTTCCTCAAACGTGCAATGAATCCAAACCAAAACCAAAAACTGTTTCAAACCCTTCTTTGTGCAAATTTTCCAAAATTCCTTCTCTGCTCTGAAAAATGAATTCTCTCCCAAAAACTTCTCTCTAAAATTGAAAACATGCATTCCACATAAATCAAAAATATCTAATATAGCCCTAATTCCCATTGCATGCAAAGTTGAGAATTAGATATTTATTTCCTTTCCCATTTTCGAAAACCCAAATTGACTTTCAAATACAATTTCAATTTCTTATGATTTAATTTAATTTAATTTAATCCAATAAACTTAATTAATTAATTTTAATTATTTAATAACTAAATTCAACCCTTTTGAGATTAAAATTTAATTAATTAAATAAATTAAAATTTAACTAAATTAAATTTTATTATCAACTTAAATATAACATCAAAGCATAATATTAATTTTAATATAACATAATCACTACTTTTTCCAGTGCAATTATTCTAAACATTGATTTAATAATAACGCATCTAATAAAATCAAATAATCATTAAATAAGGTAAACATGACTCAATAACTAGAATTCATGACACACTAAGGCTAGGGTGTAGATTTGACACATGTTACCTAGCTACTATCTCCCTTTCAACTTAACTGTTGGATCGACATGCTCAAACCTGTGAAACTAGGTGGAGTCGATGCCATGTACCTACAACCTGAAACCAATTAAACAACATAATACAATATATCCAACATATAATACACACCGTGAAGAAGAAATCACAGATTCGCAAGGCGCTCGCAAGTGAGTGATACAAAACCGTCCTCTTCACCAATCCACTCATCAAAGACTGACATTAACATCATAATCAATAATCTCATAATAACATCTCATGCTATCTCTACAACATCATTAAACCATTAAGGCATATGAAATGATAATCAGATCAACACATCACACAATAATAGTTGTCACTCAATAGTAGCGATCAAATCACAAATAACAAGGTGTGTCCAGTATCATAATAGCTCCAACCCAAACATAGCATAAAGCAAAATGAACAAGAAGCAAAACGGAGGGGTATTACATGCATTAGTACAACCTTTATATTCAGCTTCTATAGAACAATGAGACTTGATAAAATAATAATCACAATATAATTTTCACTATGCTTAACATCACTAATCAAAATGTTAGAACTATAAGTGAAAATTAAAACATCAACATATAAAAATAATAATCACAATGTCATTTTCACTATGCTTAATATATATATTTGGATCATTTTTACTTCTAATGAAAACATGAGATAGAAAGAAAGCATAGCCCAAATTACAAAATATCAATAGCAATAATAGATCTAGGTTTCCTCTCATTACATCATTGTATTGTAAAGGGAAATTGTTTCAAGATTAATTAATAGAGGACTTTGAAAAATTGGTCCTAAAGATGGTTTAAGAAAAAACCATATTGCCTTCAATAAAATAATGAAACAAAAAAGTTTCAAGAACTTGATCCCCATCAATTAAGAAAATAGATCTAAGTTCACCATAAATAAGTAAGTGCATACCATCAAAGTTGATTTAAATATTTTGCATGGGTCCCAAAAAAAACTCCAATGAGACTTGATAAAATATATGATTCATTATAGATAGGGCTCCCTATGCAACATTACTACAAATGCGACTAGCACATAAAATATATATGCAAAGGCTCCATTGAGACTTGATAAAGAGATTAATTTGCAAAACATATATAGATGGAATAAATCCATCAAGAAGAAAAATACTACAATGAGATTTTAATTTTCAAAAAAAATATAGATGAGATAAATCCATCAAAAAGATAAATTTACCAATAAAAATTCCCTTTATCAAAACAACATAACTGTAGATGAGAAGGAAACACTAGGTTTTTTTTAAATATTGTAATCGATCAAGCCTTAGGTAGTGAGAATGATAATTTCTCACAAAGTGTGATAGAAAGATCTCAGAGATATATTTAAATATGAAGGGGCACAAATCAAGCCACCTTGAATTGAAAAATTAATATTAAAAAAATGTGATGGAATAATGAGAATTGCATACTATGACATGAAGGATTATTAAGTAAATAATTCATTAATATGATATTCATGCATTCATGACTACATGAATATCCCCTTTTCATATTTCAAATATAATTGAGTAAAACAGGCACACTATTATTGGGTTGATCAAGTCCAATAATAAAGTACTTGTGAAGTTATTTAAAATACAAACTTTTTATGTGAAGTAACATGTTGAGCTGCACCTGAATCAATAACCCATTCAGAAGGTTTAGAAACATTAAAAGTACATGTAAAAGCACGTCTAGATTGATTACCATTGTTATGAAACAACTGATTATTTTGATTCATAGGCTTTTTCTCATTTTTCTTTTTAAAACAAGCACTTTGCCAATGACCATCCTTATTTAAATAAGTGCAATGTGGTCTCTTAGAAGAGTTAAACTCTCTATGATCATTGTCATTATTATAATGAGGTTTGGAATTCTAATGTTGTTGTTTAGAATGAGGTTTAAAATTTTGCTTATGATTAGACAAAAACACATGTTCAGTAGAATTAAGATCACCAAACTAAATCAAGTTAACTTCTTCTTGTCTTAATAAATTGTGAAAATAGCATAAGTTAATTGAGTAGCTAAAGAAGGAATAGCTAATTGAGCATGAATATTAGTAATAAATTGTAGAAATTGCCTAGGAAGACACTTTTTAAGAATAAGATGAATTAATCTAAGATTATCTAGTTTAACTCTTAAACCATTCAATTCATTATTTAAAGCATCAAATTTCAATAAAAAATCATCCCTAGATTTAAAATCGGAATACCTCAAATCTTCAAGGTAATCTTGAATTTGATTTTTTATTGATTCATTTGTACTATCATAAATTGTTTTGAGTTTTTCCCATGATTCATAGGTAGTTGTGCATGTCCCAATGTGAACATAAAGTTTGGGTGACATGGAGATACCTATGAGGCCAAGAGCTTCCTCATTTTTGAGCTTCCATTTTTCTTGTTCATCTTTGGGTGCAAATGGATCAGGTTTTCATTTGGGATTCGTTGCAACATCCAAAATATGTTTAAAACAAAAAATAAAAGATAAATGAGTTTGACAAGAATGATAGTTACATGAATTCAACTTAATTTTAGGAATTAAAGTAGACATGATTAAAATAAAAAATTCACAACTTTATGATTAAAAATAAATAATTAAATATTATTGTAGATATTGGCTAAAAAATAAATGCCCCTTTGAATAGAATTAAATCTTTAAAAAAATTCTTTGAATAAATAAAAATTAAATGCCTTAATTTTGTAAAATAATCAATCTAAAAAAAACAAATGATTAAATAATGATAGCATAAATTAAAATAAAAACTACTATTTAATTAATTTAAATTTAAAGTTAAATAAAAAATATAAATAATGAAAAATTAATAAATTTATATAATATTAATCTAAAAGTAATTAAATTATTTTTAAAATTATAAAAGAATAAATATGAAATGAAATTTTTAAGAGATTAAACTTTAAAAAAACTTAAGAGTAGGAAACTCTTTATTATATCTAAATTCTTTAAAAAAGGGTAAAAGATTTTAACTTTATACGAATCTTGAGTAAAAAACTTAAGAATAGCAAAAAAAAATAAAAATATATATATATATTTTAAAGAAAAGTTCTTACCTCATATGTGAGAGGGAAATATTTAATATTTTTAACTAAATCTATAACTAAAAATAAATAATTACAAACTTTTAACTAAATTTGAAACTTATTCTTATTTTATGAAAAAAAAAATTGATCGGGTCTTTAAAGATTTTTTTTTTTTAAAAGAAAGACTTACTTTTAAAGATTAAAAATCATGCTCTTTCAAAATAGAATAGGCGGGGGATTCAAATACATGGGTGACACTTTTGAAGGAAATAGGCAAGAGTTTTTGAATTTTTTTACACAAAATAGATGGGCGATATAAGAAAGGCATATATTTTTAGATAGCAGTAAAGCACATAGATATGAGGATGAGTAGAGACTGCTACAATGGAAAAGTCAAACGGGGCTATGGTAGGAGAAGTAGCAAGTTTGGTTGCAACAGATCTATGACCTGCAAACAGCTGAAGCCTTAAATATTTTTGATAAGATAAGTAGCATTTACAAGGTGTTGTACCCTTTACACAATGAGCCACAGGGGCCAAAAAGGACAAGAATGGTTTTGAAAGGGCCAAGAAAATTTTATAGAGCTAATACATCGCTAACACAAAAACAACCCAGCACTAATAAAAACACTACAACACACAACAAAAAGACCAACAACACCTGATCACTAGATAACCATGTGAGGAAAGACCTTCAAAACCAACAGTAGTCCCAAGACAAAGACAGTAAAAACAACCCAAACCTGGTACCTGAACCAAGAGCAATTGAAACCTAGGGCAAGCAACAACCTGAAGCAACCTTCCACACAGCAAGCCCAAAGGTCTTTCAAGTAACTAACCAAGCCACAAACCACATGCAGCAGTTGGACTACAGCAGAACTACCACTCAAAACTGAGCCGACGAAATTTCCACCAAAGGAGGGGTAAGAAACCCCCTTCACAATGCACCAATCTAAGTACAACAACAGCTGAACCAAAGGAGACCCACCCCACACTAGTCTTCCAACCATAAAAAGAAGGCAACCTAGAGATAAACAAAAAATCTAAAACAAGAGAAGTAACAACCAACATGCAACTTCAACACAAACTCCACCTTAATAGTAGATGGTTCCCCTCTAAAGGAGTGGACAAGATGAAAACTATCCAAACTAGGGCCACCACTCACCCACTCAAATAGGTTCCACCTCGATAGGAACTCATAAGAAGGGAAAGAACTCTCCACCATCTCAACAACAACCATATCCACCTCAAAAAGAGAGGGCTCCCCCTCAATAGAAGAAGACTTCACCTCAAAAGAACCCAGTTAAAAAAACATGGAAGAGAACAGTGACCGAAGAAAGGAAGGCTATCACATCCATTGGCAATGCAGGTAGTAGACACAACATCCCATCCAACATCTTAAAAATCCCACCCATCTAGTCCAAACAAATCAGGCCCAAGGCAACCACCCAGGTTAAACCAACAATATTTAACCATAGCACATCCTTAGGGGACCACAAGTCCCCATTAGTCCACCTCATGACAGGTAGAGGGACATAAAACTAAACCATAACACCAGCAGGGGACCCACATAAAAGAGGGAACAAGAGGTCTAGAACACCACCTCACCTTCACTAAGCACAATAACAACCCACAACAACACCAACATTGCACTAGAGGACCTAGATCCAAAAGCCAAGCCAACTACACAAAGGAGCACCAAAATGAAACCATAACCATGACACACTTGCAACAAACACAATACATCAGCCAAAGGAAGGCATGTACATTGCCACAATCCAATCTCCAACACAAGGAACAAGGTCCAAATTGCACCACCTCCACTGCAAACTCCTCAACAGACCACTAGTGAGGAGGGAGAAGAACATGACACAAGAGAAGATTAGAAACTTCCCTAGACTTTGAGAAAAAGAGGATGAGAAAATCATCTCTCGTATCCACACTCAACACCTTAAACCCCACATAAAAGGCCAGAGAACCAAAGTAGAGAAGGGGAGAAACCCATTACAACAAAGTAGCAACCCCCACCATAGCAGAAGACACACTGCTAGTATCAACAAAACTAGGGCACAACAAAGAACCAACAGGCCAACAAGCCCCTAACACCACCCAACAAGGCACATCTCAAAAAACATATCCCAACCACCACAACCCTAGCCACACCAGAGGGAGAGATCCACCACCATCAGGGAAAATAGCACATGAAGGAAGAAAAAGAAGAAAAACAACACTCATAGGAGGGCCATCCACAACTAAAGAAAAACCACAAAGGAAATCCAAAAAAGGAATCCCACCATCTTCAATGACCATCACAGAGATAGATCTAGGTCCACACCCATCCTCAACAAACCAGCAAGCTCCAAGAGGATCCAGACACAGACCTCCACTAGCCACGAAACCCAACCACTCAAGCTTGCATTGCACCAGAGAGGGAGATCTTCCAACTGGAAACACCACAACTCCATTTGTGAATGGAAAAATCAAACCTCCCATGGAAAAGCATAGGCAAGGCTGCTCAAGGCTTCCAAACTCATCCCAAGTAGGAGGACTGACACTAGCAACTGAGCCACAAAAGCCCAAAAGGGACTACGAAACACTTTGACTGATGACCAACGAAAGGGAAACATACCAAGTCCTAGAATGCCAAGTAACGCACAAAAACCCACGATTAGGATCACCATCATCCTTAGTATCTCTAGCATCAATTTCCTCGAAAAAATTCAAAATTCTCACACCAAGGCATTTCTCGCTCGACGACACAACCATTTTCCAATTCCTTTGCAATTTTTATTTAAATGTTATTTGTATTTATTTTATTAATATTTAAAAAATATATATATTTATATTGAATACGGTTTTGAAACTCTTAAAAAACTTTTATTATTGTTATTAAAAAAATGTGATTATTAGTAAAACAAGAAAGAAAAAATAAAGAATTACTTTTTTGAAAAAAGGTAATTTATTATTGATTTATTGTGATTTTATGAAGAAAAAAATTGCATTATCAACAAAGATGATTTTTTTTCAAACAAAATAATTTATCTTTCTAAAGAAAATAATTTTGAAATATTTTAGGAAAAATTGAGCTAAAATGAGGGCTAGAGCCCTCAAAAAAAAGAAATTTTTTTTTACAAAATATAGTGATTTTTTTTACAGATTTAGTTTAATATTGTAAAAAATAAAATACAAATCTTAAAAAATGAAATATAACCCTTTATTTGAGGGTTTCTAAAATTTTGCAAAAAAATAAAACATGCATGCAAATTATAATGGATTTTTTTCAGATTTAAATGATATTTAACAACAAGCTTGGAAAATTGTATACTAAATATTTGAAATCTGTAACAACTATAGAAACCTGCAAAATCAAAATAGTTAGAAAAACAACTATCAAGCAAGAAGCAAAAATAGTAATTTGGAGAAATAAAAACAATTAGAAAAACTTGCATAAGAGGGTTAGGAAAGCTTGAAAATTGGAAAATAGGCTATACCCTAATTGGGTTTTTTATTTCTTAAAAAAAAATGCGCTAAATGCAAACAAATTATTTGAAGTATGAAACTAGAAAACTAAAATTCCTGCACAATAAAAATAGGTTAGAAGACTAAACCAACCAAGATTAGACACTTTTCTCTTCTTCTCCTCTTTGAGAGTGTCTCAAATGGTGTGCTTAAAAATCTGGTAAATCTTCAACAATGTAGCTCACAAAATATTAGTAATACCAAGCTCTGATACCATGAAAGGAAATATAAAAGAGCAATGGAAATTACTAATGAATGAACAATTGTTTGAATGAAAGAGATTACCAAATAGATTGAAGTATCCAAACCAAGGACCACCAAAGCAAGAGAGACATGAGAATTTGTTAAGGGGAAAAAATAAGAAAAAAACCCAATATTATGAATGGAGGCAAAATGCCTAAAGAATAATTCAAAGAGAGAGAGAGAGAGAGAGAGAGAGAGAGAGAGAGAGAGAGGTTCAACCTTAGGCTTGCTTGCTCGAGTCTTGAAGAATGAGAGGAGAGGCACCTCAATAAGTAGAGGTGATAAGGAAGAGTTAGAATGTAACTCCCAACTCAGTGGATGCCACCATTCATCTATGTGTGTGCAAAGTGTCAGCTCTTAAGGAGATGGTTACAAATATTCCTTAATAAAGGAATTAAAAAATAAGTCATCCTCACACATTTGTGAAATGACAAAAAAACCAAAAGACTTGTAGGGATTCCTTTGGAATATTCCTACAAGTTAATACAAAATTACATTTAAAGAATAACCTTTACCAAGTAAAGATTAATCTTCTAACATATATCAATTGAACAATCATAAATTAGTGATTTTGGATTGTATGGCCAAAATTTAGTGGTTTAGGATTCATACGCCACCTTGGGTGTCTGGGTCCCACCTAAGTTTCAGGTCCTAGATCTAGAATTGGCATTAAACTAATCATTTCTTGGAAAATTTGTCCCAAGATTAGCCTAATGGGACTCATATTCCCCAATTGGTGTATGAGTCCCACTTAGCTAAGACCTAATTTAAATTTAAATTCTTGGCAAGATTTTATTCTTCTAGATCTAATGTCATCTTGTAGTGTTGTAATTTCAGGAAATTTGGCATAAACAAGTATAAATACAACATTATTTCACATATTTTCTCCTCATCTTTCAAGTATTCAATAAATATAGAAAATTTATGATTATGAAAGTTTAAAAGATCATTCAAGAGTGATTATCAAGCATTTTGGAGCACTATTCAAGTATCAAGCATCATGTCAAACTCATCATGCATCATGTTTATTTTTGAGCTAAAATTTGTAATTTAGGGTTTTATGATTAAAGCAAGCATTCAAGTCAAGATCTATATCATTCAAGATAGAGTCAAGATCCACATTCATGCTAGCCATAACATACAATTTTGTAGCCTTTTGTTCAAGAGTTTGGTGAGTTGCAACATAGCTTATTTGTTCACCATTCCTTCATTCTATCTCTATTCATTTCAAGGTTTCATTGACAAAGTAGATTTTGACCAAGGCAAACCCCTTATACTAATAAAACAACATTTTTACCTCTCTTTGATGTGTGATTTGTAGATCTAGGTTGAAGACCTATTCAAGAGGAAGACTGGAGAAAATTTTTCAAGGTTGCAAAGTTGTCAAAGTTGTCACCATACTTGCAAGATTACATGAAGTCACCTGCAATGATTCAAACTCAAATATTTGACAAGAGGGAAGTTACATCAGATCATTAGAGGAATCCAGAATTTTAGATCAACCCTAATACTTGGACTAAATTTCCACTTGTGGTGTATGAATGCCAATATAAATATTTTGAAGAATTTTTTGTAGATCTTGATTCAACAACTCCAGATTTTGTTTTGGTTTGAAACACTAAACAGGGACTTAATCACCCCTACTAATGTATGAGTCCTAGTGTGCATCAAAAAGTAGTATTTCCAATATTTCAGACCTTTAATCAAGCCTCTACAATTCCCAGGTGTACCTCTAAACTTTCTCAATTTATTGTTATGATTTGAGTTCATTTCTAGTCTTGCATATCATTTAAATTTCTTGTCTTTCCAAGCCCTAGATTGGTGGTGAACCCCCTTTATACCTTAAATCACACCCTAGGACACCTTATTTTAGATATCTTCCCCTCATTCTATCCCTTGGTTGATATCTCTAAGGTTTCCTTGAGTGAAACTTATAAAAAATTGGTTATTCTATCTCTGAAAAGATTCAAACCACATTTTCTAAGTTTCATTTTGGTGAACGTAGCCTTTAGAACACCTTCTTTTCTAATTTGGAACTTGCTATAAAGAAGAAAAATCCTTTCACATTTGGGGATTTAGCTAGGCAATTCACTCCCTTACACAATACACTCCATAACACAATGTCACAAATTTTAGAACAAAAAATGATCACTTTTCCTTCCGTTAAAACCCTTGATCCTAATAAACCTTTACCATCAAATTTAAGATCCAATTCCTTTTTCCATTATCACCGACAAAATGCACATGACACAAAACATTGTAAGCGTCTTTAAAGCATCTTGTGCAAGACCTCATTGATTTTGGTTGACTTAAAATTGGAGGTTTTAATGATCAAGGAAATACTTTTGTTGCCCCTCCTAACGAAAACTTGCAAATATTTACCAACTCTATGTTGAATCATAACATTTCATTTTTCAAAGCTAGTGAAAATAAGAAGAATGATGTGATGAATGTTGACACGGATGATGAAAATATGGATACTATTGAACAAGTTCCTATGGATAATGTTAAAAAAAAATTGATTGCATTGATCAAAACACAACCTCATAAGGTCCGATCTAAAAATCCTCTTGACATTTATTTCTCATCTAAAGATATAATTAGAAATGTGTGTGATGGTCCTCTTTACATAGCCAATCAAATTAGTGACAAGCCCACTAATGGGATTTTAATTGATCCCATCTTTGGAGAGAATGTGATCTCTGAGGAATTCTTACTTGTGCATGAACTCTATCGAGAAACATATGATAAATTGAAAGCACGGATTAAAAGGCATAATGGTTTTTCTTTCCCTATGATGGGATCAATCACCCTTCCTTTACAAAAAGGACCGAAAAAATTAGATGTCTCGTTCTCCATCATCTCAACATCGAATCAATTCCATGCAAATCTTGCTTATCCATGGCTATGCTCCATGGAAGTTGTCCCGTCAGTCATGCATAAATGCTTAAATTTTCCCTTTGACAATGAAATTTTCACTATGCACCATTATTGATTTAATCCTTTTTCTTTCCGAGGAACTTTTCATTAGATTTATTTTGGCCCAAGCCTATGGAACCTATTAAACCTCAAGAAGACTTCTTTTTCAAATCCTATCAAAAGTTCAAAGCGAAATGTATAGAAAAACTACCCCTTACAAACATGCCTCAACCTATGATTGAGCCTCCTATCCTTGATGAAACTATGATTGAACCTACATGAACTCAAAATAACCAAGAACAACCTAAGATTGATCCTTTTCCTATCTCCTATAAAAGACCATGAGATATTGAAAACAATCCTATCATGCCTACTATGATATAGAAAGTTTATAAAGCTAAAGCTAAAGTGGTTGAACAACCTCCCATGGTTCTTTCTATTCCTCCCTTTTGGGAAGAAATCAAACCTATGGTTGATTAACCCACTCATACACAAACACAAATTGAAAATCAAACTAAAAGAAAAAAAAATGCAAGAGAGCGTAGGCATAAATGTCGTGCTCTTTCTTGAAGGTTAAACAAAGAAAACAAAAAATAAAATCAACATCCTAACTCGACTGAAGCAATACACAATGAGTCTCCCTCTTTTCCACAACAAGATCCTATACTTCAATAGGAGCTAAATTCTTCTTTAGAAATTATCCTTCAACCTTCCATTGTGATTAATTTGGATGAAAATCATAGGTTTGCTAAAATTGATGAAGAAGTGCATAATGAATTGAATACATTGTTCACCTCTTTTATAAGCTTACATAATAATTTTCCTAACAAGAGTGTTGAACTTGGTGATGACCCTAATTCAGCACTTTCTATTGTCCCTTTCGCTAGTTGTCCACTTTCCATATATGATGAACATGACATGGATACGGATGACCTACTAATGGGTTGATTCACATGTGTTGTACTAGTTTTTCTTCTTTTTTATTGTTTTATTTTTATGTGTGTGATTTCATGTGCATAATGTGATCCCCCATGTTGTTTTGTTTTATGTCTCTCTCTCTCTCTCTTTGTGAAATTACTCTATTTGTATCTACATTCTTCTCTATGTCATAAAGATTTTTTTGTCTTGTATTTTCCTTTTAGGGATGACACAAGGTGTCGAGACATTCATGTCTCATCCATGTTGACCCAAAATATTTTCCTTTATCTTTTTTCATTTGTCTTGTTTTTTTCCTTTTGGGGATGACATAAGGCATCAAGGCATTCATGTCTCTTCCATGTCTACCCAAAAAAAAATTCTTTGTTTTCGCTCTCTTTGTGTCATTCTTCTTGTTCCATGAGTATTTGGGGAATGCTGACATCTTTGAGTGCTCTAAAAACATTGTAGCAAAGACATACTAACCCTGAATCCATGGATCCCCTATGTTCTTTTTGAGATTTCATTTTGGGGGCATCCCCTTTTCGTGATGTAGCTTTATTTGGAAATATATGACTTTGCATAGGGCTTTCTAGGTAAGCTCTCATGTCCTCTTTATTATTAGCATTTATCATTTCCTACTTTAAAGTAATTTCTCACAACATGGTGTTTAGCAATTTCTTTAAAGTGGGGGCATACATTGGCATTATTCTTTTGTATTTCATGTTTCATTGTGTAGTCCTCTTACTTCATGCAATCCGTATTTCACTTTGTGGTGACATTGGGTGTGATGTCCTTCAAGAGCGTGATCTCTTTTAGCATATTATATTTCTCTTAGTGGCTTGATATGACACACTACATCCCCTAACTTGTGAATCTTCGATTATTCAATTGGTCATCTCTTAGATATATTAGGCACAATTTTCCCAAAGTTAATACCTTACATGAACTAACAAAACTCATTTGAACATACCTTACACTATTTTTCATTTACAACATCTATTATATGGCCACTTTGCACAAAACACTTTGCTTACCTATGAAGCCATCTTGTTTGTTCATGAGCTTCAAGCATATGAAGCTTTGCTTGCCTCATGAAGCTTGAAGTTCATTGTTGTGTGGCACCTTATCAAAGTTATCAGAAGGTAGAGCTTTGGTCTGTTTGTACGTATGGGAGCCAAAATTAGGTGTGACTTTCCCATAGCCACTTGCTTGTTAGTGTGAGCACATACTGACTGTGTATGTATGTGTCTTTTTGGGGACTCACCTTGTGGATGGCCTGAGGTTCCACTAGCCCCTATGAGTGTGCATTTGGTTTGCATGGTGGAAATCATGTTCCACTTCTAAACTTTCTTGGACAAACAACTTAGATCTGATCCATAGTGTATAGGACAAACAGTCGAAGCTTGATCTACCCCTCCTTTGTTTTTGTTTTTCTTTCTTCTTTCTGTGTTTGACAGTGTATGCTTGTGCCATATCTTTACTCCTTACATAATTTTCATGTGTGTTATTTTGTGCCTATATTGGTTTTCCATAGGATCTCGATCCTTGGGGGCTTGTGCAACCCTCTTGATCGTTGTCATCCTATCTAACTAGCATTAGTACACTTGAACCCCTCTTGATGCGAGTTTGTCTACTTTAGTGTGAGTTTGAAGCATGTTCCTCCTCTCACTAAAGTGGGGGCTAAATTTAGTGTAAAGAAATGTATTCGTCTATATTTTTGCATTTTTTTGGACCCTCCCTACTAAAATTGGGCTTCTTTATGCCTTATTTGGTCCTATTTTACATCCACAAGCCTTAATTAATACATCTTTCTGAGGATAATCCTGACATGTATCAATTAACCAATCATAAATTAATGATTTTGGATTGTACGACCCATATTTAGTGGTTTTTGACTCATATGCCACCTTGGGCATATGGGTACCACCTAAGTTTCGGGGGCTAGATCTGAATTTGGCATTAAACTAAGCATTTCTTGGAAAATGTGTCCCAATCTTAGCCTAATGGGACTCATACACTCCAACTTGCATATGAGTCTTGCTTAGATTATACCTAATATAAATTCAAATTCTTGGTAGGATTTTATTCTCCTAGATCTAATGTCGGCTTGTAGTGTTATAATTTTTGGAAATTTGGCATAACCAAGTATAAATACAAGGTTATTTTGCATATTTTCCCCTAAGATTTCAAGTATTCAAGCAATATAGAAAATTTATGATTACAAGAGTTTACAAGAGCATTCAAGAGTGATTATCAAGCATTTTGGAGCACTATTCAAGTATCAAGCATCATATCAAACTCATCATGTATCATGTTTTTTTTCTAGATAACATTTGTGATGTAGGTTTTTATGATTCAAGAAAGCATTCAAGTCAAGATCCATATCATTCAAGCAAGATTCAGATCCAAATGCATGCTATCCATTACATACAAGTTTGGTGAGTTTCAACATAGCTTATTTGTTCATCATTCCTTCATTCTATCTCTAATCATTTCAAGGTTTGATTATGAAAACGAGGTTTGACCAAGACAAACCCCTATCCACTAAAAAAAATAAAAATTCCTCTCTCTTTGATGTGTGATTTGTATATTTAGTTTGAAGACCTATTGAAGAGCAAGATTGGAGAAAAGTTGTCAATGTTGTCATATTACTTCCAAGATTATGGAAAGTCACCTACAAGTTGCAATTCAGTGATTCAAACTCGAAGATATGACATGAGGAAAGTTACAATAGATCACTAGAGGATTCTAGAATTTTAGATCAACCCTAATACTAGGAATAAATCTCTAGTTGTGGCGTATGAGTCCCAGTATACACATTTTTTAGGCATTTTTTGTACATTACGATTTAGTAGTTCCAAATTTTGGTTTCGGCCTAAAACCCTAAACTAGGACTAAATCGCCCCTACTAGTGTATGAGTCCCAGTGTGCATCAAAAAGAACTATTTCTAAGATTTCATACCTTCATTCAAGCCTCTATAGTTCCCAAGTGCACCTCTATAATTTCTCAGTTTATTGTTCTCATTTGAGTTCATTTCTAGTCTTATATATATCATTTATATTTCTTGTCTTTCAAATCCCTAGCTTGGTGGTGAATTCCCTTTATACCTTCGATCACACCCTAGGATACCTTATTGTAGATATATTTCCCTCAGTCTATCCCTTCATTGAGATCTCTAAGGTTTCCTTAACTAAAAACTTATAGAAAATTGGTTATTCTATCTCCCAAAAGATTCAAACCAAATTTTCTAGGTTTCAATAGTAAGTACTAAAGAGAAAAACTATTTAGGGAATAGATATATGTTACATTCTCACTTTCTTTCTTATCAATTCTGAGAAATCTTTAACCTATAAATAATGTTCTGATTTATTTCTTTCCTTTAATAATTTGAGGTTCCACAAAGTAATCAGTCCACCAAAAACACTATCAACATCATTAAAGTAGTACTTAGCTCTAAGCGAGATCTATGTATTCACCAATTCTATGATTTCCCTTTTATTTTATATTCCTCTATCAAGGAAATTCCAATTTTTATTTTTTTTACAAAAATCCTTAAAATCATCTACTTTTAGGATGTCTACCTCTCGAAGGAGCAAGAAATAATAATCCTCTCTTGTAATACAATAGGATGAAATAGACTTATGATCTTAATTTCTTGCTCCTTCGAGAGGTAGACATCCTAAAAGTCATTCATTTTCCACATGAAAGTTCCTTGGTTTTTTTATTTCATCTAATTTATCTTAGTCTAGGTGTAGTAGACTTCTCATTCACTCCTACATCAAAAATCCTCCAATGATCCTTGTTATTATCTTTTTCAAGAAAGAGAGATAAATAATCAATGTCCACTTGAGTGCTGTCACTAGGGCTAATTCCAGCCTCAATATTTTTCTTCTTTAACATTTTCAATTGTTTCTTCCTCTTTTTAATTTTTTATATAGTATGCAATCCACTTTTACCTCCACATCCTTCCATTCAAAGAATTATTTCTTCTCCACCATACTTCTTTTATATATTTATTTGACAAAATTTCTATCTAGTGGTCTTGACATATATAATAATATTCCTAATATCTTGGTCCACAACTTTCTTTTTCTTATGGATTTTTTACTCCTCCATATAAAGGATAGGATCCAAAGTGTTGAAGAGGTTTAAGATATCCTTCTAGAAAGGATATAGGTCAAGTTCTTTCTCTAAACATACCTTGACAATCAAATTAATCAATGGGCTAACCACCTCTAAATCCCTCAAAGCAAGAGATTGAATTGTCAAATCCTTCTCAGCCTGTTTCTTGTTCATTTTTCCCTTTATCTCCATATTTTGGATTGAACATCAATATCTAAATGTCCAAACTTTAAAAAAACAAATCCAATAAATCCTTGAATTTTCATAAATATTTTATTAGGTCCATTTGACAAATTTTGATTGAAGAGTGATAGTGCTAGGAAGAGACCTATTCACCTACACACTAAAATAGACCGTAGAAAAAAACCAATCTTTTTTGTGACTTTGTCCACTACATTATAATACCTAAAATAATTTGCAATACCCATGAATAATTGTTCATCCCGAAATTCAAGAGGTAAACAAGGTAGTCTCATCAAATTTGGAGCTATAGAAAAGAGGTTAGTCAGAGGATCAAAGTTGAGATTTCACTTGCAATGGGGACAAGTTATTTTTCCCAAAAACCATGGTCCATCTATTAGAACATTGTTATTATCCTCAATGGAAGAGAATGTAAAAAGGAAAAGACCATCTACCTTAGCACTAACCACTACACCACTTTTCACTTTCTACACAATTTTTATCCATTTTTTTGCTACATCAATGTTAGCTTGGCTAGAGAATATCTTACCTTTGAAGGCATTTTCTATTAAAGAGACTATTTTTCCTACTAAAAAATCAAAGATATTGAGACTCAATCCATTTTTGTCTAGAACCACTAAAAGAGGAGCACTTGTCTCAAAACCTCTCCTACGAAGAAAATTTCTAGCCACTTTTTCTTTGCACTTTACTTGTAGACTAAACATAAATGAATCCTTAGTGAGGAATCTTGAAGGATAAGGAGGCATCGATAGGCTCCACATCCCTAAGCCCAAACATGGTGGTTCCCACCCAGATGCAAATTCAAAGTTTTTAATACACATTCTCCTATTCTCACTATCATTAATTTTAGTTTGCATAAGTGAGTTTGATATATGCTTTTATCAAATAATTTGACTATTTGGTATAATCATGTGCCCAAGACCTAATCCAACACTTTATTATTCCACATCACATTGCTTAGAACATATCCAACCTAGTTTCCATTCATCTACTTACCTTGGAAAAGATCACAATGAACATTATGTCTTGGATAAAATAATTGTTTTGTTTGAGTCCTTGTCATTCAAAACATTAATCCTAGCATTGAAAGACCAATAATATGAGGATTTGAATATTACTTGTCATTGTATAGACCAAATAAAAAATCAGTTGTGTGTCTTAAGAGTTTTATTTTAAAGGAATGATTGTAGACTATTTTACCATAATGGATTAATCGTCGAAAGAACACATACAATGAATTTTATGATGATAACATAGTTGCATATGCATCACTAATACTTAAGAACTCTAACTCATTTCCACATATACCTTCATCAACAATCCTTCAACAATCACCAATTGACATTCATTGTCAAGACATACTCCAAGTACAATCTTCAACATAGTCACTCTTAGTTTGCATCAAACTTTAATAAAGAAGATTCATCAAATGACTCAATCTAACCATTCATTATCACCTTGAATCATCATCCATTTGCAATATCTTTTCTATAACAAAACTTAACTTTAAGCTTCACATAACAAACATCACAATAGTCCTTTGAATACCACCTACTATTATCCCTATAATGTCAATTAGGCTTAATTGACTTAGTCACTTATTCTTGCCAGATATATTTGATCATTTTATATTCTCTTCGACTCCATATTGTGCGCTCTACACGTGTCTTAAAATATTAATCCCATGGTTGCCTTTCCTATCTTATTTAACACGCGTGCCAATTCCATTGCGTCGTCAAAGTCGTCTGTTGTAAGTGTGGAATCCTGAAAGCAATTTTTTGTTTTAATTTATACTTTTCGACCAGTTTTAATCAATGAAAGTCGAACGAAAAGACGCCGCTATTTATGTTGTACGCAACCTTTCCCACATATACAAATAAAAACGATTCACCAAATTGATCCTTACCTATCTACCTGTATTCCATACAATCCTATAGCAGATCAACAACAAATCATTGACCATGGGATGACAAATATTTTAGATAAAATTTATTGCACAATAGTTTGATTCTTAACTTTTAGATCTATCTCGGCAGGTATTATTTAATTTCTTAAGAAGGCTTTTTTTTTTATTTGTCTCTATTGGGACATTTTAATCGTTTTTGTCATGTTGATATTGAATACATATAAAATTATGTTGACAAGATGGTTTTATTTCATTTGTTTAGTGAATGCTTTGGATAATTCCAATCGCAATTGTTGATAGTCTACTTAATTATTTAAATTTAGATTTAATGTTGTCAAAAGTTTTAGATTTAAATTCATTTTAGTCTTATTAAAAATAATTTATAGTTATCTTGTTGTAAGCTTAAAAGAAATTATTTTAGTTGAAATTAAGTGGGATAGTGTTCTTACAACTCTTTAAAAGTAATGTATTCAATTTCAATTATAGGATATTTAAATAAATATATGTTATTTGTTCATCGATCATACTTATTAGAAGGGGATATGAGTTTTGAGGTCATGAGTTCAAATTTTTAAATGTTCAAATATTTTGTGATGGGTAAAGTAGATGGATTTCAGTGCCAATGTGAGTTGCATTGAAATTTAATGCAAATTTGTCAGAATGAAGGTAAAGGTTGGTGGACGATACTAAAACCACCCAATAAAGATTGTTTGTAATACTTTGGTCATGAGTTGGACTTATGCACAAAGGTAAGAGTGAATTGAGCTACCTAGATGATTGCAATGGAGTTGCATTTACTTTTTTGTGCTGAATTGATATTTGAGGTTAACGGTGGGGCTAGGTTGTTATGAGAACCATACAATCTGAATTTTAATGTTGTCATATTCAAGGTAATGTGAAATCATAATTGTACAATTAGCATTGGAGTGAAAGAAAAAGAGAAATGAGTAGTGCACGTGTGATTGGCACCATGTGAACAAGTATTTGCGAAGAAGAATCAATTTAACATGAAGGTAGAGTTTTAGTGTTTAGCTATGGACTCCTATGTGGAGAGCCTAGGGGTTCTTTCGAGAGTGGTGTGTTCTTGTAAGGGTTAATTCAAGTTTTTTTAGTGAATCCCAATTCAAATATCATTCAAGTTTGAGATAGTCTAAGTCTTTGTTTGACTTGACCAATGGTCTAATTGTGTGAATCCTATATTTTGAATTTCATTAAAGAAGCTACTCTCCCTTCCCTATAGGGGGTATTCACATTTGTATTACATAAGAGAGTTGATTGCACATTGTTGTGCTAATAGATGGAGATGCAACTTATTCTTGCATATAGTTGGCTCCTCAAAAGTGAGTTCTAAGTTCATAGGGGTGGCGTCATGCAAGGTTCAAATTAGACATCATGAAAATTACCCTCTAGCATAGTTTTGAGATAAAGACCTCATATCTCTTGATCATAGATCATAATCATGTCGAAAAATATTAATTATAATATTATCTAGTATACCCATACTAAAAAATTGATTTGTCAAACCATACAACTCCTTCCATTACAAAACAAGTTTGACTTTGATTACTTTAATTCTCAAATTCCAGAATACTTCAATATATTATAATCAAACTCTATTGATTTTCCAAATAAAAATTTGGTTTTAGGTTACCAGTGTTAACCTCTTAACCTGAATTCTAGTTTCTAGAAAACACTAGCTTAAGAGGTAAGGAATTGAGCTCGTTCTCCAAACCAGTCAAGCTTGACTTTGGTTAATTTAGCTCTCGGTTTTATGGGTTAATTTAATAAACAGTAACAAAGATTTGTTGAATTTTCCAAATCCAAAATTTGTTTTAACTTCATTTCATCCATCGCGATCGGGCTATAAACTCAACTTTGGTAGAAGAATAGGCTAAACATAGGCTATAAATTTCTATCTTCTTTTTCATAACGGTAACTCCAAATCTAGCTAGGATGATCAGTCAACTATCAATTGCCTTCTATTCAAATGTGTTTGTTTCATCATCCAGTTAATTTCAGGGAACGTTGAGATGACAAGACCTGTCAAGGTCTGAGTCAATGAAGCACATTTTAGTCAAAACGGACATGATTTCCTTCGTCATATATTGATAGTCACGATAGGGTGACGTCTAGCATGATCTAATATAATTATTCTAATTATAATGGCTGAAGGTATTATTTCACTTGTTATTTTGAATAATTCCAATCACAACAGTTAATATTATCGAAAGTGTAGAATAAAATTACATATATCTATATATATATCATTGTACGTTTAAAAATGAAATTGATTTTTTCAATATTTTAGTATATATTTAATTATGTTAAGATTAAGTTAGGATATATTTTTCTTATTAGCTTTAAAATATTTAAATGAAGATCTATGTGTTTCACTTATTGGTCATACTTATTATAATGGTGACGTCTAGCATGATCTAATTTAATTATTCTAATTATAATGGTTGAAGGTATTATTTCACTTGTTATGTGTATATTTTGAATAATTCCAATCACAACAGTTAATATTATCAAAAGTGTAGACTAAAATTACATATATATATATATATATATATCAGTGTACGTTTAAAAATGAAATTGATTTTTTCAATATTTTAGTATATATTTAATTATGTTAAGATTAAGTTCGGATATATTTTTCTTATTATCTTAAAAATATTTAAATGAAGATCTATGTGTTTCACTTATTGGTCATACTTATTATAAGGATTTGTGAGTTCTAAAACGGAGTTCAAATTCATAAGTGTTCCAAAGATGACATGATTTGATAGTTTTGAGGTGTTGCATAGGTAAAATAGGTGGATCTAAGATGGATTTTAGTCCTTATATAAGTAGACTTATAATTTGATGTGAATTTGTCAGAATGATGGGAGATGGTTGGTGTAATGTCCTTCCCATTTGTAGCTTGGAGATGGATAAATCTCAACACTGTTTTCTAACTATGTACCAGGGGATGCATAGGTTGTGCTTGTTCTTTTTTAGTTGGGTGTTGGCCAATGGTTCAACTTCAATATTCTCATCATGTATTTCAGTTATGGCTTCAGTTCTTGTTTTTCCTGGTTTGTTTGGACCACCCACATATTTTGAGATATGGTTCCTCAGCATGTCGGTTGTTGGTGTTGCCTATGTGATGCTTAAACAAGACTCCTTTGAACATTCCCTATTTTGCACTTACAAAAATTTGATTAAATGGCCACCTTGCATAATACACTTTGCATGCCTATGGAGCCATCTTGTTTGTTCATGAGTTTCAAGCATACGAAGCTTTTCTTGCCTCATGGAGCTCAAAAGTCATTGTTGTGTGGCACCTTATCAAAGTTATCAGGAGGTATAGCTTTGGTATGGTTAGGCGAGAAGCTTATCTGAGGCATGAATTTTCCATAGCCACTCATGTGTGTGTGAGAGAGAGAGTGCATATCAACTATGTGTATATGTGTCTCAACCTCTTGGATTACTCACCTAGTGGATAGGCTGAAGTTTCATTGCCTCAAAGTGAGTGTGCATTTTTGGACAAACAACCTAGCTCTGATCCACATCATGTTGCACAAATGGTCGAAGCTTGATCCACCCCTTTCTTTTACTTTTTCTTCTCTCCTTGTCTTTGGTAGTGCATGCTTGTGTCTTGTTATTGCTCCTTATATCATTTTTTTCTCTTGTGTGTTCTCTTGCGCCTATGTTAGTTTTCTATATGATCTTGATCCTAGGGACTTGCATAACCCTCTTGGTCGATGTTGTACTATCCCACTACCATCGGTACAATTCAACCCCTCTTGATGCGATTTTGTATAATTTAGTGTGAGTTTGAAGCAAGTTTGTTCTCTCACTAAAGTAGGGGCTAAATGTAGTGTCAAAAAATATTGTGCCCTCCTTCTAAAATTGAGCTTAATGTTGCCTTGACTTAGTGTTGTAGTGTGTTTAACAAACTCACATTATGTCTTGGGCCCTTGTGAACCAAATAGACCTAATTGTACCTTATTCAGGGTGTTGTAAAGTGTTGTACCACACTTTCACAATTTTCTAGGATTTTGTTAAATAATTGGGCTTCTTTATGCCTTATTTGGCCTTATTTTGCATCCACAAGCCTCATTTAATGCATCTTTCCAAGGATAATCTTGACATTGTCCAATCATAATTCAAGTGTTTTTAGATTGTGTGGCCTAGATTTAGTGATTTGGGACTCATACGCCACTTTGGGCACATGGGTCCCACCTAGGTTTTAGGGCCCAAATCATGATTTCACATCATTTTAATCATTTTTGAAAATGTGTCCCATAATTAATGCCTAATGGGACTCATATGCCACTTTTGGCATATGAGTCTTGTGTGGCCCAAAATTAAAATTAATTCAAATTCTTGGCGAGATTTTATCCTCCTAGATCTGATGTCGGCTTGTAGTGTTGTAATTTTAGGAAATTTAGCATAAATAAGTATAAATACAAGGTTATATCACTCATTTTCATCCTAACAAGCAATCAATTGATCCTTATAGAAAATTAGTGTTTACAAGAGCATTCAAGAGTTTACAAGAGCCTTCAAGAGCTGATTATCAAGTGTTTTAGAGCATTGTTCAAGCATCAAGCATCATGTCAAAGTTATCATGCATCATGTTTTTTTTGAAGCTAACAATTGTGATGTAGGGTTTTATGATTCAATCTAGCATTCAAGTCAAGATCTATCACATTCAAGCAAGAGTCAAGATCCACATCCATTGGAGCCACTTCATACATGTTTGTAGCACTTTATTGGTAGGGTTTGGTGAGTTGTAATATTGCATGTTGTCCATTCATCATTCCTTTATCTTATTTGATTTCATTACAAGGTTTGATTACCAAAATGGGGTTTGACCAAGGCAAACCCCTTTCCACTAACAAAATAACAATTTTCCCTCTCTTTAGTGAGTGATTTGCAAATCTAGGTTGAAGAAATATTAAAGAGAAAGTTTGGAGAAAGTTGTCAAGTGTTTAAAGTTACCAAAGTTGCTACCTTGCATTGAAGATCATTGGAAGACATCTACAAGTTTTAAATCAAAGTCTCGTATCCAAAAATCAATTGGAAAGGATAGGGAAGACATTGGAGAGCAGGTTCAAACTTTGAATTTCTAGAAAACCCTAACTAGAGTGATACACCACTTCTGGCATATGAGTCTCAATATAGGAAAATTTTCAAATTTTAAGAGTTTCAGACATATCTCTACAAGATTTTTGTTCCTACCTAGAAACCCTAATCTGGGACTAAATCACCCAGTCTAGTGTATGAGTCTCAATCAACATTAAATTCAATGTTTCTAGCATTTTAGGTCTTCATCTAGTCGTCTTCAGGTTTCCAAGAGCACACCTTTCATCTCTCATATTTTTGTTATGTTTTACATGATTTTCTAGATCATTTAGTAAAATTTTGGATTGCATTATTTCTTTCATTTCATTAGTCTTTCCAAGCCCTACCTTGGTGGTGAACCCCTCTTTAGTTTATAATTAGACCATAAGACAACCCTATTGCAAGATCTCTTTCTCCTTTTCATACTTTAGATTGATATCTCTAGGGTTTTCCTTGAATGAGAGGGCTAAGAAGATTGTTGTTATATTTCATAAACCATAAGAAAAACAACTATTTTCTTTCTTTCAAAATTATGAAAAATAATTGATAATAATATAGACTAACAAGTCACTTCAAGGGGGAAAAATCCCAATGTCTCCAATGATATCCCAATTCATTGCATTATACTAATAAAGTTACCACCATCTCCTATATATACCTTATTATGCTATGACTAGAACCAAGGCCAACTTAGATAATTATATAGCTTAATATTGATTTAAGGTACCCACAAGTTGACTACTCATAACCATAAGGACATATAATATTAAGGGCATAGCATGCCCCCTCTCTTCAAATAAGAATTATCCTCAACATTAATCAAATTTGGATGCTTTAAAAAAATATATTTATTTTCTCAAGTAGCTTCTTAAACTAGAGAGTTCATCCATTTTTTAAAATAATTTGCAATTCACCATGTCTATAACCTATTGATGCATGCTTGATAAATTCTCTTAGGATCAAAAATAATTTTTCCATCCTCATAAGTCCTTGGTAACTACATCTAGGTTATAGTTTTTTTCTTGGCAATAACCTTCTTCAAACATGAAACATGGAGAATTGGATGGTTTTCTCATTCACATAGGTAAATCCAATTTATATTCTACACTACCAATCATTTGGAACAACTAATAAGGATCATAGTACTTAATTACAAGCGTATTATATTTCTATTTTAATTTTAGAAACAATTTACTATATGGTTGTAATCATAGAAAAACCCAATCTCCCACTTCAAATCCCTTTCACTATGGTGTTGATTATATTATTGCTTCATTTAAATTTTTTCTATTGCTCGGTTGTCTAGAAGGCTAGAAAGTAAGTCTTATTGATGTTGAATGTGTTCTTCAATTATTTGAACCTTTGATTGTGCCCTCAATGAAAAGGTAATTTTTGGTGGTTGGTACCCATTTACTACAAAAATGGAGACATATTAGAGGAATAAAAAAACATTAGAGATACATTTCCAAGGGGTAAGTGAACAAAGGAGGGGGACCAAAAAGGGGTCTTAAGTGGCCACTTTTTTTAAAGAAAAAAAAAAGACTAACCTTGGATGAAAAATTCAAGATAGTTACAATCAAAGTTTGAATATGCAATGAAAATAAAAGTTGTAATGCTCTAAATATACTTTCTAAATTTTATTTTTTTTGAACATGGTAGAGATTAAAGGGTTCAAAAAGGGGGGCAACAAAAAGTTGTTCTATTTAAAAAAATATAACATAGTGGCTAGTGTGGCCCCACTAAAATGTTAATTTTTTTTAGTATTTCAAAATTCACTTTTGTGATAAATCAACTAACATTATGTAGTTTATGGACGATCTTTTTATAGTTTTTAAATAAATATATTTTATTTTCACTAATTTTTGAAGTGGTCGCATCTTGAAAAATAAAAAAATTGAGCATGCTACCCCTAATTTGTTTCAAAAATTGATAATATATATATTTTAATGTGTAGAGTGGAGTGAGTCTAGTGTCTAAAAATATAATTTATTTGAAATTATAATGAATGGTTAAATAGTATAGTAAAAAATAGCACACATTGGTTTTTGACAAAAAAAAAGATACACTAACCAGAAAAATTAAAGATGAAAAGCTTAACATACTTAAAATGTGAAAAAATTTACACGGTTAGATTTAGCTAAGAGATATCTTAATTGAATTGACATTGAAACATATGCAAGGGTTTGTGCAGGATCATCATGGAAAAAATAGGCCCTTAAGTGGCAATAAGATTCAGAAAATCGGAGTTAGGCAACTTGACGTAAAAAATTGAACTAGTTATCTATATTATTTCAAAAATATGTAACAATAGAATCTGTAGCAAATTGAATGTAGTTTCTAAACTACTAGGTTTATTTAAAAAAAATAAAAATATATTTAGTGAAAAATTGAAATTTCAATGCAGTAGTACTTAAATTTCAAGGAAAAAATAAGAAGTAGGTGTCTGTCTGACCACCCTAAGCACAATAAAATGATAATATTTTTTTATAATATTTTAGATATAATTAGGGAAATCACGTCTCGATGTGATGCATATTTTTTTGTAATTTTTTTCCAAGTAAATAATTAATTATGATTTTTTTATTATAAATTTTAAAAAATATTAAAACTTGTATGTCTAACCACCTTAACTTGGTCAAAACTACATGAAATTCAGTTTTATTTTTTTTATCATATATTATGTGAAGCATAGAATGTGATGCATGTTTTGGATTCAAAAAATGTGATACTGTTTGAAAGTTATAAACGTTTTTCAATCACTCTATCAATCGGGACTTTAGTCATAATTCAAATATAAAATGAATAATAATTATTTATTAAATTCAAAGTAAAACATAATTTATATTGGTGGAAATATGAGAATCTCCTTTAAAAACCCTTTTCGTTTCATCAAGTTTGGGTAAAAAAAAAGTCGTCAACCACGTGGACCATCATATCACTTAGATATCGCCACTTTTTGGCCCATCATGATCTTACACATACCCGCAAACTTGATGTAGAGAATGCTCAGGATTATATCATTTTTTACTATTTTCAAAAATATGTCTTTGGACATTGAAAAGTTACTCCAAACCTTTGGGTTTGAAGACCAAGGTAAATCCAAGCCAAAGGCTTGGGAATTTCCAAATCAAAACATAACATGATTGAATTATAATGTGCTTGCTTTATGTCAAATAAAAAATAATTTGAGTGTATTATAACATGCTCACATTATGTTTTTCTTTGAATATTTATCTCCCTCACATTCTCTCTCTCCCACTCTTTATCAATCCTTACCTCTCTCCATCCCTTTGTTCTCTCTCTCCAACTCTTTACCGATCCTTACCTCTCTCAATCCCTTTGTTCTCTCTCTCTCTCCAACTATCCATTGATCCTTCTCTCCATCCATCTACTCTCTCACCCACTCTCTATCGATCCTTTCCTCTCTCTCCATCCCTATATTATCTCTCTCTCTCTCTCTCTCTCTCTCATATATTTAGGTCTCTCCCTCTCTACCTCTCCCTCCTTCCTTACCCCTCTCTCTATTATTCTCTCCCCATCTCTTCTCTCTCTCCCCTCTCTAGCTCGTTACCTCTTTTTTAATTAATTCTATAGATTTTAGGTTTGAGGGTATAAGTTTTAGGGTTGAGGGTATAGAGTTTAGGGTTAAGGATATAAGGTTTAGGGTTATATAAGTGTAGGGTTTAGGGTTTATCTTATAGGATTTAGGGCCTAGGGTTGAGGCATAGTGTTTAGGATTTAGGGTATAGGGTTGAGTGTATAGCATATAGGGTTTAGGGTATTTATGATAGGGTTGAGGGTATAGGGTTTAAAATGGAAGGTATAAGGGATTTGGTTGGAAGTGTAGGGTTAAAAGTTGAGGGTATGGATTTGAAACAACATAAATAGTGTGCTCCACCTTTTAGAAGATGAAGCACAAGGGTTAAGGGCGTATTTCACTTAGTCTCACTCAGGGAAACCATAGAGATCTCACTCCAATGATGGAATGAGGGAGATAGATATGTTAAAGGTTCTCCTAGGGTATGATTAAAGACTAAAATGGATTCACCACAAATCTAGGGCTTGGAAAGATAAGTAACATGCAAGATCTAATGAAAAAATCCTAATGCTAGGGAAAACTCAAAGGAATGACTTGCAAATCAAAACAGTAGACTAAGAAAACAAAGAGGTGCACTTGGAAATCTGGAGAAGATCAAATGAAGGTCTGAGATGTTGAAAATGCTAAATTTAATGCACACTATGACTCATACACTAGGATATACTATTTAGTCCCATATTAAGGTTTATGGGTAGGAACATAAATCTGGTAGTGACAAGTCTGGAACTCTTGAAATCTAGAAAAAGCCCTATATTGGGACTCATATGCCAGTTGTGGAGTATCACTCTTGCTCAACTTTTTAAAAATATCAAGGTTTGAATCTTCTCTTCAATCTCTGCTCTTCCTCCTCAACCTAATTTTTGGATCTGAAATGTTGAATTCTACTCTATAGGTGTCTTTTAGTGATCTTGTAAACAAGATGTGAACTTTGACAACTTTTCAAACTTGAAAACTTCTTCCAATCTTTCTCTTCAATGTGTATTCAACCTAGATCTTCAAATCACACACTAAAGAGAGAGAAAAATGTTGTTTTGTTAGTAGATAGGGGTTTTCCTTGGTCGAGCCCCATTTTGGTAATCAAACCTTGAAATTAAATGAAATAGAAAGGAGGAATGATGAATGAAAAAATATCCAATGTTGCAACTCACCAAACCCTTGAATAAGATGCTGGAAATATGTATGAGATGGATACAATGGATAAAGAGCTTGAATCTTGCTTGAATGATATGGATGTTGATTGAATGCTTGCTTGAATCATAAAACCCTACATCACAAATGTTCGCTCAAAAACAAACATGATGCATGATGACTTTGACATGATGCTTGATACTTGAATAATGCTCCAAAATGCTTGATAATCACTCTTGAATGCTTTTGAATTCTCTTGTAAACTCTTGTAAATTATCTTGATCAAAAAATTTCTATAATAATGCTTCATCAACTTTCTAGGTGAAAAATGAGTGAAATAACCTTGTATTTATACTTGCTTATACCAAATTTCCGTAAATTACAACACTACAAGTCGACATCAAATCTAGGAGAATAAAATCCTACCAAGAATTTGAATTTAATTAAGGTCTAAGCTAAGTGAGACTCATACACCATAAGTGGAATATGAGTCCCATTACGCTAAGATTGGGACACATTTTTCAAGAAATGTTTAGATTAATTTGAAATTTAGATCTAGGCCCCGAAATCTAAGTGGGACCCATACACCCAAGGTGTTGTATGAGTCCTACATCACTAAATCTATGCCATACAATCTAAAATCACATGAATTATGATTGGATTTTGATAAATGATAGGATTAATCTCAGAAATATGCATTAATTAAGGCTTATGGATGCAAAATAAGGCCAATTAAAGCTTAAAGAAGCCTAATTCATTAATGAAACCCTAGATTAGTGTGAAAAAATAGAGGTACACTTTACAACACCCTAAATAAGGCACAACTAGATCCACTTAGTTTACAAGGGCCCAAGATTTAATGTGAATGTGTTAAACACATTACAACACTAAATCAAGGAAACATTAAACTCAATTCAACAAGGAGAGCCCAAACAAGTGAGAAAATGTAGAGGGATACAATTTTTGTCACTACATTTATCCCCCACTTTAGTAAGAGGAACTTGCTTCAAACTCACACTAAAGTAGACAAACTCACATCAAGAAGGGTCCAAATGTACCAATCCTAGTTAGATAGGATGACAATGATCAAGAGGGATGACTAAGCCCCTATAATCAAGATCCTATGGGAAACCAACATAGGCACAAAAGAACACACATGAAAATTATATAAGGAGAAAAAAAAAAGGCATAAGCATACACTATGAAAGACAAAGAGAAAACAAAAACAAAAAAAGGGGTGGATCAAGCTTCGACTATTTGTCTCACATGTTGTGGATCATGATTTAGGTTGCTTTTTCCAAAAATGCATGCTCACTCTAAGGCCACAAAAATTTAGGCCATCCATTGGGTGGGTATACAAAAGGGTTAGACACATACACACATGACCGATATGCAGTCACAATAAAGTGGCTATGGGAAAGTCATGCCTAAGTTTGACTCCCATAAGGTAACCATACCAAAGCTATATAGGATCAGGTCCTGATAAATTTTATAAGGCACCATGTAACAATGAAATTTGAGCTTCATGAGGTAAGCAAAGCTTTGTATGATTGAAATTCGTTAACAAACAAGATGGTGCCACCGACAAGCAAAGTGTGTTATGCAAGGTGGCCATATAATATAAATTATAAATGAAAAAGTGCATTCAAGGGAGTTTTGATTAGTTCATGTAAGGTTTTTTATGCAAGTTTGTATGTGTTTGGTGGTGTTTTCATTAATTTTTTCATTGATGTCAATAGAGATTTGTGTATTTGCCAAATGCTTTTGAGAAAATTTGAGAAATAATGGAAGAAAAATTAAAAGTGTGTTCTTAGTGTGCTCTAGTATTATGGTTTGCATTTCTCTTGTGTTGATCCTATGCCTATGTGGATATGTAGGTGTGTTCATAAGCTTTAATGAATCATATACACTGAGTTTCAGCTACTGAGTTGATGAAGAGTAGAAGTTATGTTCACCAGTGTGTGAACTAGTTTTCTAGAACTATTTGTTTGGGGACTGGGAGAAATGTTTTGGCTCTACAGTCTTCTAATATTTGGTTTCAGATCTTGAAAATATGGGAGATGACTATTTCTGATGGTTTTTGTGTTTTGAATTTTTTTCTTGTGGTTTAGCACTCTCGAAAACCTACTCCAGAGCTCTTGTGATTTATTGGTTGGTCTGGTTGGACTGGTGAAGAGTTCTCTGAAAATGAAGTTGGTTGTAACTATTGCAGATGTATCTGAGATGTTCTCAGAGATGGTGAAATGACTAGTAAAGTGTGTTGAGTGATCCATGTGTGATTATCTTGTTGGAGATGTGTGTACTTCAAAGATCATTGGTGTTTTCATTAGGTTTGACCAACCTAGTGTTTACACGTTACATTTGGTTTTTGCATTGATTTGAGAAAGCATGTGTGAGCTTCAAAATGTTATTTGGGTCCTAAATTAAATATGTAATTGGTCCTCTCTCATTATTATCCACCACGGGAATGTTGAGTAGCTGACCTAGTTTAAATTTATAAATGAAATTGTATAGCCAACCTTGGAGAATGTTCCTGAGGTTGAAGATGGTATAAAAGAAAGTTAAGTTCTAGAAAATTTCATATCCATCAATCCACGAATCAAAAAATTGAGTGAAGTGTGTGAACAAGTGTGCAAAGTAGAGAGTGGAAGAATTAATTAAGGCAATATTACTTTAAGGTGTTAGATTCCTAAAAGCAGTGAGTTGAGGGCATCTACAATCTTTTGATCAAGTTGTGAATTTGTGGAACCCTAGTGGTCGATCTTCATTTATATATTTTTGTTTTCCTATAGGTAGTGAGCCTCCTTTCTAGACAGTGAGTCCTTCTCAAGGAGGTGAGCCCTTAGTCTGGGTAGTGAGCCTTTGTATCCGCTATTGCATTACTACTATATTGTGAGTTAATCCTCACCGTCGTCTTTCCCTCATTGGGTTTTCCATATAAATCTAGTGTCTCTAGTGTTCTCTTTCTATTATTTGCATTTCATTTTTACACTTAATAATAGATTGAAATTAAGGTGAAAAGACTAAGTTTAAAAGTAAAGATATTTGATACAACTGATTCACCCCCCCTCTCTTGTCTTGTGCATTTCAACAATTGGTATCAGAGCTTTGGTTCCTCGGTGAAAAAATTAACCTCTTGAGGTAGATCAAATGGTGCACAAGTTGCAGCTTCCTATGCTTGATGGAGCTAATTACAGTGACTGGAAAGAACAGATGAGAAGTTATTTTATTTCACTAAATTTCAACACCTGGAAAGCTATGGACACAAAGTATGTTATACTAGTAGTTGGTCCTTCCTCTATTTATGAGGTTGCAACTTAGGAAGAAAATGAAAGAGCAAGGTTTTCTATCTTCAGTGCTTTATCTAAAATTGAAAGAACAAAAGTTATTTCTTTGCCTATTGCTCATGAAGTATGGACAAAGTTGAAAGACATTTATGAAGGGAATGATAGAGTAAACTTGTCAAGGAAACTAACTAGTAAGCAAAAATTTGAGAACTTGAGAATGGAAGATGGAGAATACATTGCAAGCTATTATTAGAGAGTTGAACTTATAGCAATAGAAATCAAGGATCAATGTGGTACCATGTCAAATGAATATATAATTGAAAAGATCTCGATGACCTTACTGGACAATTATAGTGACAAAGTATCTACACTTGAAGAATAGTATGATCCTAATACATTTACTAAGGAACATCTATTTGGCGTCCTAACTACATTTGAAATGAGAAAATTTGCAAGAGATAAGGAGAAGACTGAAACAAATTTTAAAGCAATGAATATAGAAGATGATTTTGATGATGAAGATTCAAAAGACTTGGAAGCAAATTTCACAAGGATATTGAAGAAAGATACTAGTAAATACAAAGGTAAGTTTCCCTTTAAGTGTTGCAGTTGTGGAAATATTGGTCATTATGCATCAAGATGTCCTAATAGATATACACAAAAGAAGAATAACAATAATAATAGTAATTACAAGAATAAAAAGGATAGGAAGTTCAAGAAGTTGTATTATGTTAAGGAAGATGTAGGAATTTCTGATGATGAATCTGACCTTGAGGAAGATAAAGATAAATGTTTGTTTCTAGCTTTGGAAAATAAATCTGTACCTACTAACCATGGAAGATGTGAAAAGAATTTGGTTCGAAGAGTAAGAAGGATGAATCAGAAGGTACTCTGGTAACTGTTGTTCATGCCAAACAAGATGAAGAATTTTGGGTGATTGATAGTGGATGTTCAAATCATATGACTAGAGATAAGAGTAAGTTTACTAATGTAGACATGGAAAATGGTTTAGGGGTTCACAACTAAACTTGATAAGTATGATGGAGGAATAGTTATGTTCGGGGATGATTCTGGTGCTAAGATTGTTGGAGAAGGAACAATTAGCTTTAATGGAAAACATAATACTGATGATGTTTATTATGTAAAGGGTTTAAGGCATAATCTCTTAACTATTGGAAAAAAGTGCAGAAAAGGTTTTAAGCTTGTGTTTCAAGATAACATGTGTGAGATCAAGAAAGGATCCAAAATTATGGTTGTAGCTAGAAGAAGAACTCATGGAAACATCTATCAAATTAAAGGTGGAGATGGTCAGTGTTTTGTTTCTCAGATTAATGAGAGTTGGCTCTGGCACTGGAGGATGGGACATGTGAATTTTGACAATTTGGTTAGGATTAGTTCTAGGGAATTTTTTAGAGATCTACCTAGAATCATAAAACCTTCAAATTCAATCTGTAGAAGTTGTTAGATGGGAAAATAGACAAGAAATAGTTTTAAAGGAAAGGATGAATAATCTATCAGAATGCTAGAATTAATCCAAATAGACCTTTGTGGTCCTACAGGAACAAGAAGCCTAAGTGGTGATAGCTACTTGATGCTCTTGATTGATGATTACTCTAGAATGACATGGGTTACATTTCTTAGAGAAAAGGCTCAAGTTGTTGATAGACTCAAAGTGTTTAAGGAAAGAGTAGAAAATGAGGCAAACCTAAAAATCAAATTCTTAAGGTCTGATAGAGGTGGAGAATTTACATTTGGTGAGTTCAATTCTTTCTATGAAGAACATGGCATAAAAAGACATTATTCTGATCCTAGAAATCCTCAACAAAATGGAGTTATGGAAAGAAAGAACTGGACTATTCAAGAGGCTTCCAGAACTATGATGAAACAAACCAATGTTCATGATGTGTATTGGAGAGAAGCAATCCACACTACTATTTAAATCCTTAACAGAGTTCAAATAAGAAGTAATAGTACTAAGACCCCTTATGAGTTATGGACTGGTAAGACTCTTGCTGTAAAATAATTTAAGGTATTTGGAAGTAGATGTTATATTAGAAGAGATGAAGAAAATATTGGAAAGTTTGATGCTAGATGTGATGAAGGAATTTTCCTTGGATATTCAAATAACAACAAGGCTTGTAAATGTTTTAATAAGAGGCTAAGGAAAATAATTGAAATTACTAATGTAAAGGTTGATGAAGCTATGTATAGACTAGTCGAAATAACTGAAGTTGAACCTGATGATCCAATCTATGTGCAAATACAAGAAGAAGAAACAGAAGAGAAAGAACAAAGTGATGAGTAGGAAGAAACTTCAAAACCTGCACCTAAGACTCCTAAATATGTTCAGAAACATCATCTGAAGGAACAAATAATTGGAGACAAAAGTGAAGGAGTGAAGACAAGAAGCAATGTGGTTGAGGTAAATTTGTGTTTACTTTCTAAGATAAAACCTTAAAATGTAAATGAAGCATTTGATGATGAAATTTGGGTTAGAGCAATGAAAGAGGAACTACAATAGATAGAGAAGAATGAGACATGGGAACTAGTCCCTAGACCTACAAACAAGATTGTAATTGGTTCTAAATGGGTATTCAAAAACAAGCTGAATGAAGATGGTGAAGTGGTAAGGAATAAAGAAAGACTTGTATGTAAAGGATATTCATAGGTTGAAGGAATAAATTTTGAAGAAAATTTTGCACCTGTAGCAAGAATGAAAGTCATTCAAATATTCTTAGCATTCTTAGCTCATAAATACTTCAAAGTATATCAGATGGATGTCAAATTTGCATTTCTGAAAGGAGAATTGAAAGAAGAAGTGTATATGGAGCAACCAGAAGGTTTTCAACTGTCAGACAAACTGGACATGGTTTGTAAACTAAAAAAGGCACTATATGGACTGAAGCAAGCTCCTAGAGCTCGGTATGCAAGATTAGATAAATACTTGACAAAGAAAGGATTCAACAAAGGGCTCACAAACAACAATATTTACTTCAAGGTTGAGAAATACAAGATTCTAGTAGTTGTGGTGTATGTGGATGACATCATCTTTGGAGGAAATGAAGGTATGTGTAAGATGTTTACTGAAGAGATGCAAAAAGAATTTGAAATGACTATGATTGGTGAACTAAATTTCTTCCTTGAACTTTAAGTAAATCAAACTGGCAAAGGGATATTCATTTCACAATCCAAGTATGTTAAGGAATTGTTAAAGAAGTTTGGAATGAATGACTCTAAATCGGTTTGTACCCCTATGGTAACTGGATGTAAGTTAAGGATGATGAATCTGCTAAAGTTGATCAAAGCATGTACAGATCCATGATTGTTGGACTATTGTATCTTACTACTACTAGACCTAATATCATGCATGCAATATCTTTAGTTGCAAGATATCAAGCAAAACCGAAGGAATCACATGTTACAACTATGAAGAGGATATTCAAATATCTTAAAGGAACTCCAGACTATGGAATATGGTATCTAGAGGACAATGATTTCACATTGAATTCCTACACTAATGTAGATTGGGCAGGTTGTGTAGATGATCAGAAGAGAACAAGTGGTGGTGAATTCTTCCTTAAAGGAAGATTAGTTTCATGGTTGAGAAAGAAACAAGATTCAGTTTCTTTATGCACTACAAAAGTTGAGTATATTGTAGAAGCATCCTATTGTACACATGTACTTTGGATGAAACAAACCTTGATGGACATAGGTATGATAAGTGATGAACCTGTCTCTATATTTTATGACAATACAAGTTCTATAAACATTTCAAAGAATCCAGTGATTCAATCCAGAATAAATCATATATCTATTAAGTATCATTTCTTGAGGGAGAAGGTATTGAGGAATGAAGTTAGACTTGAATATGTACCTACCAAAGAATAAGTTGCAGAAATATGCACTAAGGCCCTTTTGAAGGATAATTTTGAGTATCTTAGAGGGAAGTTATGGGTTACTAACCCTCCTTATTTGAACTAAGTGCACATGGAGGTGCATCAATCTAGTGGATTCATAGACTCTTTATTCTAGATTGATGATTGTGGTCTACTCCTTAGGGAGAGTAGTAAAGTGCATTGTTGCAGTATGTGATGTGGGTGTAATCCTTAGGGGGAGTGAATAGAGCTTTGTATGGTAATAATTTCCTTTTCCATTGATGTCAAAGGGGGAGAGAGAATCATGTGAAAATTTTATGCTTAGCAGGTTGTCGCTTCTGAAAATCATGTATGCTATCTTTGATGGTTTTTCACATCATGTGTTTCCATCAATGAAAAATGGGGAGATTGTTCCAAGTATGGATGTGTTTGGTGGTGTTGTCATTAAATTTTTCATTGATGTCAACATAGATTTGTGTCTTTTCCATCTACTTTTGGGAAAATTTGAGAGATAATGAAAGTAGAATTAAAAATGTGTTTTGAGTGTGCTCTGGTATTATGGCCTGCATTTCTCTCATATTGATCCTATTCCTATACATATCTTTAGGTGTGTTCATAAGATTTAATGAATCATATACATTGATTTTCAACTTCTGAGTTTATGAAGAGTAGATGTTATGTTCACCGGTGTGTGAACTAGTTTTCTAGAACTTTTTGTTTAGTAACTGCGAGAAATGTTTTGGCTGCACAGTCTTCTAATATTTGGTTTTAGATATTTTAGATTTGGGAGATGACTATTTCTGATGTTTTTTGTGTTATGACAAAATTTCTTGTGGTTTAGCACTCTAGAAGACCTACTCTAGAGATCCTATGTTTTATTGGTTGGTCTGGTTAGACTGGTGAAGAGTTCTTTGAAAATGAAGTTGGTTGTAACTGTTGCGGATGTATCTGAGATGTTCTCAAAGATGGTGAAATAATTGGTGAAGTGTGTTGACTGATCCATTTGTGATTATCTTGCTAGAGATGTGCGTACTTCAAAGATCATTGGTTTTTTCATTAGGTTTGGCCGACCTGGTGTTTACATGTTACATTTATTTTTTGCATCGATTTGAGAAAGTGTGTGTGAGCTTCAAAATGTTATTTGGGTCCTAAATTAAATATGTAATTGGTCCTCTCTCATTCTTATCCAATGCGGGAATGTTGAGTAGCCAACCTAGTTTGAATTTGTAAATGAAATTGTACATTCAACCTTGAAGAATGTTCCTGAGGTTGAAGATGGTATAAAAGAAAGTTAAGTTGTAGCAAAATTCATATCCATCCATCGATGAATTGAAAAATTCAGTGAAGTGTGCAAATAAGTTCGAAAAGTAGAGAGTGTAAGAATGAATTAAGGCAACAATACTTTAAGGTGTTAGATTCCTGAAAGCAGTGAGTTGAGGGAATCTATAATCTTTTGATCAGGTTGTGAATGTGTGGAACCCTAGTGGTGGATCTTCATTTATATCTTTTTATTTTTTTATAGGTAGTTAGCCTCCTTTCTAGATAGTGAGTCCTTCTCAAGTTAGTGAGCCCTTAATCTGGGTAGTGAGCCTTTGTATTTGGGCAGTGAGCCCTTTGGCAGTGAGACTTTGTATCCGGTATTGCATTACTACTATATTATGAATTAATCCTCACCGTGTTTTTTCCTCATTGGGCTTTCCACTTAAATTTGGTGTCTCTGGTGTTCTCTTTTTTTCTTTTTTTTCATTTCATTTTTACACCTAATAATAGATTGAAGTTAAGGTGAAAAGACTGAGTTTAAAAGTAAAGAGATTTGATACAACTGATTCAGCCCCCCCCCTCTCAGTTGTCTTGAGCATTTCAATAGTTTTTTAATTAGGGAACATCATGCCTAATGTCTCCAAGAGAGGACCAATATAAGAATAGAAGATTCACAACTTAGGGGATGTAGTGTGTCGCATTAACCCACTATGAGGAATATAATATGCTAAGAGAGATCATGCTCTTGAAGGAAATCACACCCAATATCACCACAAAGCGAAAGATGCATCACATGAAGTAAGAAGACTACACAATGAAACATGGATTGAAATGCAAAAGATAATACCAATGTATGCCCCCACTTTAAAGAAATTTCTAAACACCACACTATGAGAAATTACATTAAAGTGGCAAATGATAAATTCTAACAATAAAGAGGACATGAGAGTTTGTTTGGAAAGCCCTATGGAAAGTCATATGTTTCCAAATGAATGTACATCATGAAAATGGGTTGCCCCTAAAAAAATATCACATAAGGGATCCATGGATTTAGGGTCAATATGTTCTTTCTACAATGTTTTTATAGAGAGCTCAAAATGTCATCATTACCCAAATGCTCATGGAACAAGAAGAGTAACACAAGGAGAGAAAAACAAAAGAAACAAAAATCCTTCAGGTCAACATGAAAGAGACCTAAATATCCCACCACCTTGTTTCATCCCAAAAAGTAAAATACAAGACAAAAGAAAAGATAAAAGAAAAAGATTTTGGGTCAACATGGAAGAGAGATGCATGTCTCAAAGCCTTACATCATCCCCAAAAGGAAAACACAATACAAATGAAAAATGATAAAATTATTATGACATGGAGAAGAATGTAGATACAAATAGGTGAATGAAAAAGAAGAGAGAGAGATACATCAAATGAAACATCATGAGGTATCACATTATGCACATGAAATCACATAAAAAAGCATGAAAAAGAAAAAGACTAGTAAGGAACATGTGAGTCAACCTATTAGAAGTTCTTCTGGATCCCAATCATGTTCATCATATATGGAAGGTGAGCACCTAGCCAAAGGGACAATAGTAAGTGCCGAACTAGGGCCATCACCAAGTTCAACACTCTTCCTAGTAGAATTATTGTTTAAGCTCATAGAAGAGGAAAACAATGTACTTAATTCATTATGCACTTCTTTGTCAATTTTAGAAACCTCATCATCCTCATCCAATTTAATCACAATGGGAGGTCAAATGATAATATCCAAAAAAGGATTTAACTCTTGTTGTGGTTGTGGTATAAAATCATTTTGTTGTGGCAAAGAGGGATACTCATCGTCTATTACTTCAGTTAGGTTTGGATGTTGATTTTATTTTATTTTTTCTTCGTTAATCCTTCGAGAAAGAGCATGATGTCTATACCTATGCTCTCAAGCATATTTATTTATTTTGGTATGATTTTCAAGTTTTTTTTGTGTAGGAGCGGGTCTATCAACCATAGATTTATTTTATTCCCTAGGGAAAGGAATGAAAGGAACCATGGAAGGTTGCTCAACTACTTTATCTTTAGCTTTGTAAACTTGTTTTATCTTAGGTGGCATGACATGATTTTTTTCATTATGTCTTCATCTTTTATAGGATATATTTGAAGAGTCTATCATAGGTTAGTGATGGTTATTTGGAATGTCTTTAGGTTTGATCATGGTTTTTTCAAGGATAGTAGGCTCAATCATAGGTTGAGGCATGTTTGTAAGGGTTAGTTTCACTATGCATTTCACCTTGAACTTTTGATAGGATTTGAAAAGCAAGTCTTCTCGAGGTTTAATAGGTTCCATAAGATTGAGCCAAAATAAATGTAATGCATATTTCCCATGGGACGACAAAGGATTAAAGCCACTATGGTGCACTATAAATATTTCATTGTCAAAGGGAAAATTTAACCACTTATGCACACCCAACAGGACGAATTCCATGGAGCATAGCCATGGGTAACCAAGCTTCACATTGAATTGGTCTAGCATTGAGATGATGGAGAATGAGACATCTAATTATTTTGATCTAACTTTTAAAGGGAGGGTGATTAATCCCATTGTAGGGTAAGTAAAATGATTATGTGTTTTGATCAATACTTTTGGTTTATCATATGTTTCTTGATAGATTTTATCCACAAGTAAAAATTATTCAGCGATCACATTCTCTCCATAGACAAGATCAATTAATATCCCATTATTGGGCGTGTCATTGATTCGACCAAATATGTAAAGAGGACCATCTGGTGCATGTCTAATTATATCTTTAGATGAGAAAGCAATGCCAAGATTATTTTTAGTTTCTCCCTTACGAGGTTGAGTTTCAATAAATGCAATCAAAATTTTCTTAATAGTATCCATAAGACCTTGTTCAATAGTATCCATAGAACCTTGTTCAATAGTATCCATAGGACCTTGTTCAATAGTATTCATGTTGTCATCCTTCATGACAAAATTCATCACATCATTCTTTGTAGTTTCACTAGCTTTGACAAATGAAATATTATGATTCGTCATAGGTTGGTAAAGATTTGAAATTTTTGGTTAGGAGGGGCAACAAACTTATTTCCTTGATCATTAACACCTCTAATTGAAAGTCAACCAAAATCAATGAGGTCTTGCACAAGATGTTTAAGATGCTTACAATTTTTTGTGTCATGTCTATTTTGTTGGTGGTAATGAAAATAGGAATTTGATCTAAAGTTCAGAGGTATAGGTTGATTAGGATCAATAATTTTAACATGAGCCAAGGAGATCATTTTCTATTCTAGAAGTTGTGACATTGTGTTATGGAGGTGTAATGATGAAAATTGACCCCATTCTTAGAGATAAGTAAATTTCTCAATTAATATCAACCTATTTTAGTACCCTTATATTAATTACCCTTGAATCCATCATTAATAAGCCCCTAAGACCCATTATTTAGGATCTTGAGGCTTATTTTAGCTAAAAACATGACAAAATCAGCAAAAACATCAAAAAAACCAAAAACCCACCCCAAAAATCTAGGGTGGGTCTCATTCACCAGCATGGGCAAATGATTCCCCTTAGGTGGGACCCATATTCCATAGGTGGCCTATGAATCCCATTTGGGGCTTTTTAAGGGTTTGAAAGAGAAAATTGCCTTTTTTAATTCAAATTTTTGGTTGATGACAACTTTTGACATCTAAATAATAGTAAATTAGATGTTAATGCCTATATAAGTAAGCTTCTAAGTCATTATTTCATCTAAGAAATAATGTTTCAAGAGAAATTTCAAGATCCAAGCATTCAACGTCTTCAAGAATTCATTCACAAGAGCATTCAAGTTTCAAAAGAAAACAATGTTAAAGTCTTGGAGCAACATTAAAGTGTGTTTGCAGGTCTTCAAGATCACTTTCATTCAATATCTAGCATTGTCAAGGGTTGACCATGGTTGTCTATGGTGAATCATGATGTATTCTAGGTTGGGGAGATGCAACTAGCCATCAAGCCAAGCCTAATGACTTATTTCCTAAGTGATTTCATCCTCCATTATCACTCTACATTCATCCTAAGGAAGGTACAAACATAGGGCTCATTTGGGTGATCAAAGATCTCTCAAAGTGACTCATTCATCTTCATATATCATTCATGCATCTCATTCTTACACATTAGAATAGGGTTGCATTGCATTCTAGAATTCCTAATCTTAGACACATTTAAGGTTAGGGTTTACATCTCTATTTACATGCACATTTCATTGTTTCTATCAATATTTAATTACCAAACTAGGGGTTTGGATGAGGCGAACCCCCCATAAGAAAATCAAGTCTATATTATGTTTTCCAGGTCTTTTCATAGATTCGGATCCAAAAATCAATTTGGGAGAAAAGAGCAAGTGTTGAAGTGCAAATCTAAAATTTGAATTCTTGAAAAAGTGGAATGGGACTGATTCAACAGAAATGGTGAATGAGTCCCAATACAAGTTTTTTTTCACTATTTTTGTAGATTCAGACACCCTTTTTCTAGAAACCTGTTCTTGTGCAGAAACCCTAATCTGGGACTGATTCACCTAGATTAGCATATGATTCCTAGTACATACAAATTCCAAAATTTTTAGCATTCAGAGCTCATTTAGATCTTCTTTAGATTCCCAAGTGCACACATTTCAACTTACAACTTTCTATTTTATTTTATTTGCATTTCTAGTTCATTAAGTGAAATCTTGCATTGAATTAGGTTAAGCATTACACCTTTCATTGAATTTGTCTTTCCAATTTGTAACTTGGCAGTGAACCCCTTATTAGTTTACAATTAGACCCTAGGACAACCCTATTGTAAGATCTATTTCTCCTTTGCATTGAGATCTCTAGGGTTATCCTTGAATGAAATTGGAAAGTGGGTGGGCTCTATGTTCTAAACCATACGAAAGCATCCTAACCCATTTTCTTTCATTTCATTTTGGTGAACCCACATTTAGAACATTATAATTCTTATTTGGAGTGCATTACCATCCTAGATCTTTCTTGCATTAGTTAATTGGCATTCTAGGGTTTCTAATTTTGCATTAGTGAAAGTTCATATAGCTTGCATTTTTGCATCTTGTATTGAGTTACAAATCATACAACATAAAAAGCATAAATATCAATTAATTTTTTTTTGAAAATGTTGAAAAAAAACTCACTAGGACTCATACACCCTTTTGGACGAATTGATCCCAATGTAGATTTTGCATTGCAATTTTCAGAGTTAAATTCCATGTTTTGAGCTTATGTTGGCTGTTAGAATCTTTATGTTTCATTTTTCATACTTTATGTTACATTCAAATCATTAGAACTAGCATAATTTACATTCATTGCAATTGTGGATATAATTAGATTCTTGTATATTTCATTTTCATCATTAGTTCATAGTTCAATTAGATTAGATTACATTTGGCATACATTAGAAAGCAAAACCAAAAATAAAATCAAACAGCTAAACCACTTGGTAAAAGTATAGTTATTTGACTATGTCATTTAATCTCTTTTTCCAAGTTAACCTAACCCTCAAACCTTTTATTAGTGATGAATTTGACATGTTAGATGAAGCCCTTGAGGATTTCATTTCACAAAGTTCATCCACAAAGCCTTGTTATGATAAAGCAAAACTAAGAGATGTTTATGTTATTCAACCTCAACTTATCCTTTACCCACCTTCACACAAGCCTCAAACTCAAAAAAAACATATTTACACTCTTGAACCACCTAATTTTTTTTTTTTATAGCAATCAAGTCATAATACCATTGCTCATTCATTTAACACTAGAAACAATCTGCAATGAAAACCAACAACCTCAACACCTTTACCTTTACCCAACTCTGTTTTGCCTTGTGCCCCTTGTTTTCTTTAGAATAGTGGAAATGAGTATGATCTTGTTGAACAACTTAAGAATACTCCCACAAAAATATCCCTATGGGATTTGATTCGAAACTCTCCTAATTGTCTCATCATGCTTCAAATAGCCTTACAACAAGTTATGATCCCCTCTAATAGTCAAACTTTGATTGATTATGAGAAATGATACACAATGATAAGGAAAAAAGTTTGGCTCTTATATTCACTACTATTAAGTTGCAACATTACTTATTGAATACTGAAATACATTTGATAAAAAAAATAGATCCTTTAAAACATCTTTTTACTAAAACAAATCTATCAGGACGATTAGCTAAATGGGTCATGTTGTTGACTGAGTTTGACCTTAAGTTTGTTTCACAAAAAGAAATTAAATGAAAAGCCATGATCGACCAATTAGCTAACACTTCTTCTCCCCTAGCATTACCTAATGAAGAATCATTTCCTAATGAGAGTGTATTGACTATTGAAGAACATGAAAATGCATGGGAATTTTATTTTGATGGACCTAAGTGCATAATAGGCTCCAGTGTGTGAATTATAATAGCTCTGCCTAGAGGAAAACCTAATCCCTTATCATATTGATTAAATTTTCTATGCATAAACAATACCATAAAGTATGAAGCATTAACCGCTAGACTACGTTCCGCTTTAACTCTGGGAGCCCAAGACATCAAAATATTTGGTGATTCATAATTAATCATTAAACAAATAAATGGAACTATCAAGCAAAGCATGAAAAACTATCAAAATATAAATATCTTACAATGACTCTATTAGCAAAGTTTGATTCATTTACTATTGATAACATTCCATGGAAATATAATAGACATGTGGATGCAATGGAAAGTGCAACTTATCTAATATCACCTCATGATCCCTCAGAGACTTGCATCTAAGTATATAATTACGTCCAATGTATTGTATCAAAGGTCCTTTGATGGTATCTCTCTTCGGTGCCTTAAACAATCCAAAATCCCAATAGCACTTGAGGAAGCTCATTCAGGTTCTTGTGGAGGACATTTTGGAGGAAGATCGCTAGTGCAAAAGTTAATTCATATAGGATATTACTGGAAAAACATGAAATAAGACTGCTTTTCATATGTTAGGAAATGTCACAAATTTCAAGAACATAGCAAACTGATTCATGTTCCTACTTCTGAGCTTCACACACAAGTCCCTATTTGGCCTTCTCCAGTGTGGGCCCTAGACATCATTGGAAAACTTTCACCTCCTTCCTTCACCATACATACATTCATAATCACTAGAAAAGATTATTTCACGAAGTGGGTGGAAGAAATTCCCCTTCATTTGATAACTACCGATGTAATATGTCATTTCATATTGGAATACATTATTGCTCATTTTAGACTCCCTTTCACTTTAGTTTCAAACAATGGGACACCATTTAAGAATAAGGATGTGAAGAGGTTATTAGAAATGTTTAACATACAACATTTATTTTCAACACCTTACTACCCACAATCTAGTGGTCAATCTGAATCAACTAATAGAACCTTCAAACAAATCCTAAGGAAAATAGTAAGAAAACACAATAAATATTGGCACATGCAGCTAACATATGCATTATGGGTGTATCATACAAATGTTAAGATATCAATTGGACATATCCCTTATAACCTTGTCTAATGAACTGAGGAAATAATGCCCTTGGAGTTAGAGATCTCTTCATTAAGAATCACCCTTCAAGGGATTATTGATGGCAATACTTATAAGGAACAACAATTGCATTAGCTTGAAATTCTTGACAAACAATGCAAAAACTCTTTTGAGCACCTTCAAGCTTATTCTAAAATAATGCAGTGTAGTTACAATGATAACATAATACCCCATTCCTTTAATAAAGGTGATTTGGTGTTATGAAAAAATCAACATAATGTTAATGTTGACCTCACAGAAAAAGGAAAATTCAGCCCTAATTGGTTAGCCCTTATATAATCAATGAAAAATATGGATCTATGGATTATATGGTAACATAATGGATGGCACACCTCTTAAAGAATCTATAAATATCATCCATTTGTAGTGGTACTATGTCTAACAGTCTTGAATAGTGTAAACTATAAAGTAGTGGTGTTAGAGTTAGTAGATGACAATCTATGTGCTCTCACATTAGTTCATTCTTGGCAAACAATTATTTGTGTGTCTTGGATGCTAAAGTCATTATTTAATATGATTACTTTAGACTTCATGCTATTCAAGTTCATATTGTGTGTTATGTTAGATTAGATCCTTATATGCATTTAATATTCTTTAATTAGATTATAGGTACATTTAATTTAACATTAAATACTTAATCACAATGTTGCATCTAAGAGAAACTAGAATAAGTTTTAATTAGATCACATAAAACATGTTAGACCATGGAGACATTCATTAAATGCTCTAACAAATATTATTTAATCAATCACATTACCATTTAACATTAAACACATAAACATAAATAAAAAAACATCAAACGATCATATATATACATATATATCAAAGTTTTGTTTACATGTCATCAATATATACAATTCTAATGAGGTTTTTGATTTCTGGATCCCTCGGGATCCGATGATCACGTCTGTTTAGAGGTGGTCTATCATGACATGGTGGTATGAAATCATGATCACAAACCACTGAGTACATTCAAATCATATTATAGACCCTGTACCTATCGAAGGGCCTCTTGATGATCCTCCATTAGAAGATCTCTCTCCACCTATAGTTTGGCAACTTCTGACTAAAGTCTCTCAACCTTTGTTGGGGATTGAGATGACTAAGCATCTTGGGCAGCATCATCCTAGTGGGTGTACCTCCTAAAACTCTCATATGCTACCCACAGTCTAACGTACAACTCGAATAGCTCTGGATCCCGCTCCATGATGGGTGGGGGAACATAGTCTATATCAATAGCGTCCTTATAGACTGATGGGGGCACTATCTTGGCAGCCACCTGGTGATAGAGATCATGAAGGTCTCTCATAGCTCCTACAAGATAGAAATCATAAATATAATCACTACACATCATGATATATATATGAACATACAAGTAAAACATAAAGCAAAAGCATAAAGCATGGTAGTAAATAGAATATCGTTACCTAGCTCTCTAGCTAGCTATGTAAAGATAACCTCATCATGTGTAGGGGGCATGGAGGATGGGCTAGCCTCTCCATGAATATAGGTGTTGGTGCCTGCTGCAGCTATTGACCATGATCTAGTCACATGAGTAGGAGTTGGCACTCCCCACTCATGGCCCACTAGATCCTCATCTGTTGTCTCATCACCCTCACTCATTAGCTGCTCCTCCTCCTCCTCGTCATCTTCATCCTCCTCCTCACCCTCCCCCTCATCCTCCTCCTCTTGAGCTTCATAATCTATATCTGTAGCCTCATCATACTCCTCATCATACACATCTATGAATATTTTTGAATCCCTAAAGCATGTAGCCTCAACTCTATCCTCGTTCTTATTTCCCTAAACTGGGAGTGGCCCTACATCACCTATCGGCTCATCCATCCAAAATACATGATTCATTCATGTTGTCGAACACCACTCTTCATAGGAATTTGTGGTACCAACATGATTAGCATCAGAGACTATTGGCATATCATGATCCTTATACTCAGAGTCACTGTAGATGATGTTAGAACTCAAAAACTCTCATATTTTCACTGGTCTCCACCCAATCACCTTTCAAATATCACATAAACTTGCTCCACGTTAATTTTGTGATCAATAAAAATCAATGAGATTTGCGTGACCAAATCCATATCCAATCCCATAAATATTATCTTCTGCATACAAATATTCCCCTAATCATATCAGAGTGAAGACATAAAGCAATTGATCTATGTGCCTTTGAGTTTCTTCCTCAATCTCTCTCTTTATTTTGCATTGCCATTTGTCATTTCATCATTCACCTCCATAATCATTTCATGCCTAGCCAAAATATAGCAGACCTACTTCTCATATCATGAATAATTTCTCCTTATCAGAGAGATCATACATATGTCTTCCCGAGCAATAAGTCACAAATCCTTCATTTGAGTGTTTTTGGAATATCGAGAAGAGATGCACAAGGTCACACCGATCAAAAACCCCATGAATGGAAGTTAAAAAATATTCAAGGAGACATTTATTATCATCTTGAATCCCTCAAATGTTATTGGTCATATGGGTCACACCATTGAAAGAAGTTTTGGGGAGATTCTTTTCAATCTTTCTGAATGGGTGAAGCGATGGAAAAAGCATATCAGAGAGACATGTATGATTGGCTAGAATCCCTTAGGTCTCCTCGATGATGAAATTCATACCGATGAAAATGATTTGGGTAAAGTCTCTCCGACCCTTCCCAGCTGATAAAGTAGTAAAAGGAAACACATCAGGGAGACCAAAACACATCAACAAATCAACTTATTTTCTTGGTGATGGGTCATGTCATCCCGATGGTGATGAAGATTGACTTATACTCATTGGAAAGACACTAGGTGATAGCCAAAGGAACTTCTAAGAAAACCAGACCATTTTGATGTTGGTGAAACTTTTCAATTTTCTCCCTGAAGTAATATAAACTGAAGAACAATAGAAAGGGCCATTGTACAACATCAGTAAAAGTATTGAATGGTCCTACCGATTTAGTAAAATAACTAAAGGGATATTTCCAATCAAAGAGACATCCGATTATGTCTTGGTGATTGATCAAAAGTGTATAAACAAATATAGCACCAAGTGAGAAACACAACTCGACCTGAGGTTAAGAGGGTCTCACCGATGCAATCTTTTGTCTCTCTGAAAATTTGAATTTAGAGAAGACCATTGCATTCAATTCTAGTGGTGGGCATTAATGGCTACACAAATGAACTCTATATGAACATTCATGACGAACAAAAATTAAAATAAAAGGAGTTATTAGGAGTTGTAGCAAGCAAGCACGAAAGGCCAAGAAGAATTCGAGGAGCACAATGTGAATCAATAATTCACAAGTAAACCCGCAAACTCCTCTGTGATTAGTAAACTCTAATTTGAAGAATTAAAAATGGAAGGTTTGAGTTCTAGAAAAGACAAAGGTAGAAAGCAACAGGGTGAGTGTATTTAGAGAAAAAGCAAGAAACAATGAATTGAAACAGGGGATGAGCCAAAATCAATAAAAAGGAAGTTCAACCAAGACCTCATTGATCAATTTCCTAGGTCAAGGCCAAGGGCTAGGAGGTCCTCACAACTAAGGGCTGATATAAAAAAAATTGAGGACAAATGTAAACATATAGGAGATACTTGGACTTTTGTTAGGGGATATGAGTTATTTATGTTCAATTATCATCAAAGAAATAGGTTCAAACCAGTATGCAATCCTTGGAACTTTGATTTGGGAAAATTAGTCATCCCAAATGTATTTGTGAATGTGGAAGTGGTAATACTATTGGCTAAGCATTACAACCCTATCTTAAAGGCTATCTGTGATTTATAAGGAAAGCCATTTACATATGTGTCCAAGACTGCAATTTCAGAGGTTTTTAACCTAAGTGGTACATGTGATGAGCCAATTATATACGAGGATTTGGAAAGGGAATACTAGAGAATGGATACAACCTAAAAAGGGGGGATATTGCCATTGTATAGACCCAGAAAAGATGGAAACCTTTTCCAACTTGAAGATAACGATGGGCCTCCTTTTCATGATGATTTATTCGAACCTTACTCGAAGTACACATATCTCTTAGTGTGTTAGATATTAGGGATGTAGGCTTCTGAATTCATGTCGATAGGACTGATTGTGATTGAAGAAGATTTTCAATTCCATAATTCTATACCATTTGATTATGCCTCTTACATTGCTAAGGAGATTGACTTAGGGTTGACGACAATCAAAAATGGATCTCCCATAGTGCACTTCAAACATTATTCTATTCTTATGCATTTGATATTATATTATGGCCAGGAGATAGGGATGTGCTAGAAGAATTGAAAATTACACAATGTGATAAGGAGGTCCAACCATTGCCAATACAACTATGGAATACTATTTGGCACAACAGATTCTTAAATTCTAACTATGTTGTTTTTGAAGAGTATTTTGTTAAAATATTGTAAAGATTTTTTAATCACCCCTCTGATTATTCCCTAATTGATGAGATCAACATATTTCTGAGGCCCAGATATTTTGATGGACCCACAACTATTGGACATAATTGGGGTGATTGGTAGTGTTATGTCAATGCCACCATGATTAGGGTGTATGGTTTTGAGGATACACCTTTTCTTATACCAAAAATAGTACCAGATAGAATTGTGTACTTGTAAATTGTTAGGTAGATGGACTACTCAAGTGTTATGAATTTAAGTGCCTATGAGAAACAATCATTTATGCCAAGTACATTATGATTTGGGGATTTTACTATGTTGTTGAAGGAGGGGTATGATTCAATTCTAAATAAATTATCACATTTCAATTTGAAAAAAGATACACCAAGGAAGGGATTTTATCATGAAGGATACATCGATGTTGCTAGAAGGAAAGTGAATTTGGGTGGATATAAACATATACCTTACCCAAAAGATGATATAATCAGAAATATGAAGGAAAGGGAGACTGAATTAGCCATCGATGAGTATAATAGGAATATTGAGCAACAATTGAAAGAAATAGAAGTGGTAGAAATTTTATCCTCTAGAAATGAAAAAGCCACTAGTGAAAAGGAACGTCAAGGTCAAAATGAAAAGATCTCTAAGACAAGAATTGAAGAGTACCAACCTTCCAATAGAGAACAATAAACTGATGAAAGTTCTGATGCAAATACAAGGTAGCTGGCCTATAAATCCTTTGTTTCTAATAATGAATTCATAAAATCACTTGAATTCGGATCATTCCTATACAAACAAAAAGGGAAGGCAATAAGAGACTTTTTCACAAGTATTACACCTAGCAATGAGACTCAATTGTTGAACAATTTAAAGATAGATGTGGAAAATGAGATGAAGAACATGACCCCATAAAGAGGAAGGGAATTGTTAGAAGAATCTGGTGTAATGATCTTCCCTAGTTTGGATTTGAACTTAGCTCTCATTTTTTATAGTTTTTTACATAATAATAGTGCTACTCACAAACTTAGTCCTGAAGGAGTCACACAAGTATATAAAGGATTGAAATATAATCCTAATGAGAGATCTCTCATGATTTGGACTCTATATCCTCCACACAAAAATTTTGTGATCATTGACACAAAAAAGGAATTTGGACATGTGATGGCACTGAAAGTGGGTGAAGTTGATTTTGTTGCAATTATTGACATTGGCATCAATGTGGCCAAGTTGAATAAAGCACAAATTCAAATGTTGATAAAAGAAAGGGATATGTACAAAACCACTAATAAAAGGACGTTGAGAGATAATGAATTTATGAGGGATACTAAGTTGTTAGCACAAGGTGAAATTTCTTAGTCAAAAGAAAAACAAGAGGAATGACAAGTGGTCAAGGAAAAATATGATGCATTCTGTGCAGTACTAAAGAAAAGGCATACTAACTTAATGGTTGTGGGGAACTCATTCCCAAAGTTATGCTATAGTTCAAGAGCTTAAAAGGGTGAGTGATTGAATTCAAGAAAAGATCAAGGAAGCACAAAAGAAATATCCCTCAGATAGTGGAACCATCATAGTTTCTAAAGAAATTTTGAGGGAACATAAGGAATATTATGGTGAGCTCCAAGTAGATACAAAGGAACTCATTGATGTTGCAAAGGAGGGAATTTCTGCATTGTTCAAAGAGGGTGGAGAGCTAAAGGAAAAGAATGGATGGATAGAGGAGTGTAGGTATGTGTTGCATGGAGCCTTGGAAGCAACCAAGAAAGAGGATTCGGTGATAGGTGAGACATGTGAACACCTAGAGAAGATGGTGATCATGGAGATAGCTTCTAGGAACATTGTTGAAGATACTGATACTCATGGGAGGCAGGACTACTTGGATCACATGACAAAAGTTCATTTGTGGCTCACTAGAGCCTAATATTTTATGTTTAATTATTGTTATTTCCAAAAAGACTCTTATGAAGAGGCATGTCCCCTTCAAAATATTGATATTTATGTTGAACCTATGATGATTGAAATGATCATCACTATAGTTTTATTTTTTGAGTAGGCATAGTAAGAAGATAGATTGCAAAATCCTTCTCATATATTCAAGACTTTTGTCATAATGCATACTATTTGAAGAGATATATAATGGAGAAGAAGATTTAATTTGGTGGTTGATATCTGGTATCTATTGTTGGTTGAATTAATAAATTATCTAGCTGTCTCCATACTGTTGTTTATGTGCTATTTGAATCTATGTGTCCAAGTTGATATTTCAGTTTCATCAAAACACATTTACTTCTTTTGTGTGATCAAGTTAATTAGTTTTTGTTAAAGAATTAAAATCCTTTAGACTGATTATAGTAGCTTGGAGGTAACATTTGGATAAATAAGAAGAATTAGGTAACTAGTAAGATTGTCAAGCTATCTCCACATTGATTTTGTCTTGTTATTCAAATTAAGAATACACTTCGTTTGTCAATACACATTTTTTGTGTTTGTGTGATTCTTTTAATTGGTTCCTTCAGGGAAGGATTAAAATCCTTTTAATAAATCACATTAACTTGATAAGATCAATTGGATCAATAAGAAGAGTCTGCCAATCACATTCTTGCACTGTTTATACAAGGTATAAACAAGTATAAGTGCCAAATAATTAGAATTGTAGCTAGTGAGTAAGCCACGTATCATTCACTTATTGACTCCATTAACCCAAGAAAAGTAGGCACTAGTCTTACCCATTTCATTTTAGAATTCCATAAAACCTTATTCAAACATTCACATTTAAAATTAAGCATTAGGAGTAGGAGTAGTTAACTTCATCTATCCCACACTATTTTCCATTTTGGATAGATCCTTTAATTCAACCAAATCATACATTCCACTAATCTGCTCCATTATAAAGGTCTATCCACCTAGGTCTAGCAAAGCCTAAAGTGTAGGGAATCATCAATTGAATAGGTTATCTCCATTCATTAGTTCATGAGCGTTACAAGTCTGACCATAGAGCCTCACATCCTATTAGGATTTGTAACCTGCATTTTTGAGACCCAATAGATGACATCATCAGTAGTGAACCATCTAGTATCACCAAGCCTCTGGGTACTTCCTACTAATCTCCTGAAAAAGCATCATTCGATGGGTGTTACTTGGACCTGTCCAAAATATTGCATGACTTGATAATAGTAGAAATTTCTTACTATGTAATCATGTCTTCCTATCAAAAATTTATCCATATGTAATCTCCTCATCTAACAAATCTCAACTGACCACTCTGGTATAAGCTGGTAAGGTCTCCAAACGATCTCCTCCTCATCTAGTTGGTTGAATTGGACTCTCCAAAAATGTAAATCCCCATAATACCATAGCCGCCACAGTGGATAGTTGAATTCATGAGGATACCCTAGGGCTGATACACATGGAAATCTTGTTGGCCTCATACACATGGTATACTCTAGGCACCACACTTGTAGTAGCATATAGTGTACCATGTTGTCAATCTCACAAAATGAAAATCATGCAATATCATAATATAAGTGTGCAAGGATGTCATGCCCCGAGTCATACATGGTCCTATGCTTTTCCATCCCCCATATCATATGTACTAGTCCACCCTCTAAATCTACTCCTTGACTGTCAGGGATGAGTACTAGTTCCACTTTGAACATCATAATCCATGCAACAAATGGGGCCCATGAATATAGTAACATAGCTAGATTGATCTATGGCCTCATGATACTATCATGAGCTGGACCTCCAAGGAAATACTTCATATTATATTTCATCTCTAGAAATAACTGATCCACTAGAAAATGTACGCTCCCACCCCGAAATAGAACTCATAGTATGTAATGGACGTCCTCTAATGTGATGGTCATCTTGCCTATGGGAAGATAAAACATGCATGTGTTTGCATTCCACCTCTCTGCAAGTGCCATCAAAATAGCATCATGGTACCTCATGGGGTGCATGAGGTACGCCCAATACAAACCTATGGTCTATAATATCTTTGTATTCTCTACTGAAAGTGTGGGGGCTAGGTCTTAGAGGTGACCGGTTTATCTGCCACCAAGACACTGCCACAAATAGGGTGGAATCTAACCAAAAAAAAGGAAAAAATATGTCTTATAAGTATTCAAAAATATTAAATCTATACATCAACAATTTAAAAAGTGTGCTAAAGTTGTTCTAGTGTACTTTTCTAAGGGTCCTAGACACTTTAGACCCCTTCTAGGACACTTCACAAAGAAATGGGACACTTTGCGACAAAAAGGGGCACTTAATGACAAAAGGGGACACTTTATGAAAAAAGGGTACACTTTGCAAAAAAAGGGGCACTTTGCAAACTTTTCTTCCAAGGCCCTAAATTAACGTAGAAATGTGTACAAATCATAAAATAAATGTGTAAAGACAAACCTAAGGTAGAAAAATCAACTCACCTAATAATGATGCTTGTCGCAAGCTACCTCATCTCATATGATGTCCATTCTTAGAGGCTTGTAATCCCATTGGCTCGGTATCTTCAATCACTCTACACCAAACTCAAGTTACATGAAGGTAAATGACAAAATAGTTAGAAATTACTTCACTTTTTAATATTATATAATTTAAAATTAGGGTTTTTATTATATTAGGGTTAAAAAGTTCCTTTCATTTCAATTAACATAAAGAGACCTTGAGAGCTTCAGTTTTATGCCATTTGTTGCGTTGGAATCAGGATTATGCTCTCGTCCTCATCAAATGTCTATCATTTTGTGGTATGGTACTTGGAAATACCCTATGATGTGACCTACCATATTTGATGTGGCAATAATTCTACCTTGATTCCACCTCCGTAAAGCAAGCATAATCAAGGGGGGCATACATCTACCCTTGAATTTGATTTCTAGAAGAAATTAGATAAGAGGATTTTTGAACAACTAACGAATTTGTGTTGCAAGATGTGATTCCTAACATTGTGCTTTTGTAGATAGCTATAGTGGGGGATTCATTCTCCCATGTTGTGAATGAACCTATATGAGTATCCTTTTATGAAATGAAGTGTATTGATCGGATTCCTTTAGCTTGCATATGCATATAGAGTCATATGGGCGTTAAAGTGGGGGCTAGATGTAATGATGAAAATTGAGCCCTTCTTGGAGATAGGGAAATTTCCCATTTAATATAAACCTATTTCAGTACCCTTGCATTCATTACCCTTTAATTAATCATTAATGGGCCCCTAAGAACCATTATTTCAAATCTCAAGGCTTATTTTAGCTAAAAGCCCGACAAAATCATCAAAAACATCAAAAATTCCAAAAACAAACCCTAAAAATCTTGGGTGGGACTTGTATACACCTAAAATTGGTCTGGAGAATTCCTATTAATTAAATACAAATTATTTGATTAATTATTCTAATTTCCTCTACTATTTAAATAAATAGAAATATTTATTTATATAGTTCACAATCACGTCACATTTAAATTCATCTTAATTAAATAAACAAAATTAAATACTTTGTTTGATTTAATTATCAAATCCCTATTTTATTCTATCACATCAATCTTAAATTAATTAAATAAAGATTAAAACACTTTATTGATTAATTACCATATTCTTTTGTTTAATTTAATAAACAACTTCTATAGTTCATTTTATTAAATTATTTATCCTTCTTTTGCTAATTTAAATAAATCAAAATATTTGAATTAAAGCATAAGGAATATTCCATCTATAATTCCTCAAAAATGAATTAGCTATCCTATGTCTAATTTATGTCTAAAATATGTCATAATTAATGCTTTGAAACTTCATGGGAAGTTTTGGAGATAAATTCCAAAATCTTCTCTCAATCCTCCTCCATCAATCTTTCCTCTTCTCTTGCCTAGTGTTTTCATGGGTAGAGACAATCACCAAAATTCTCTCAATCTCATCCATCTCTCACCATTCAATCCTCCAGATTGAATCCAAGCCTCTCAATGTCTTCCCTGTGCATTTCTATAGCTAGGAATTCTATAAATACAACCTCATTAAACCAAGAAAAGGATCCAGATAATCTAACTTATGCACTCTTACTCTGCAGGAATCCAAGCATCAAGCATCACGCATCCAGCATCGAACAATCAAGCTTTCATATTATGGCTGCCTCCTGTAGCTGCATTTTATCTGTTTCATGTCAATTCATGCTAGTTTAGTTTATTTATCATCTAGTATTATCCCATTTAGCTCCATATCATTGCATTAATATCCATCTCGTTCTTTGAATTGTCATTTTAACAATCATAGTGCACTTATGATCTGAGAGTCATTTTGATTTAATAAATCTTTGGAGATAGAGAACAATATGACGCTTTCAATAGATTATTGCTTTGAATTAGTTCAGCTTGATTCGTCTTTGATATAATGTTGTATTAAAAAGTGTTTTGTGCTTTACACCTAATTACCCATGCTTACAATTTGGCACCCATCGTGGGGCATTAACCCCAAATTTACATTTTTTCTGGAAAGTGTCACGCAGGTTCCTAACGTGTTTTCTTTTAGTGCTTTCGTCAAATACTATAGCACTTCCATGGAAAACTATAGTGCTTCCATGCTCTATTTCAGTGCTTCCGTGTTACTACAATGCTTCCGTAAAAAATTTCAGTGCTTTCAACTTTAGTGCTTCTGTCAACTGTTTCAGCGCATCCGTGATTTAGGACTTCCATGGCAAACTTTGGCACTTCGGTGTCCTATTTCAGCACTTTCGTGTTTTAGCGCATCAGGTAAGAGTTATAGCTCTTCGGTGGACTGTTCCAACGCTTTTGTAATTTCAATCTAGATCCGACACAGCCGCGGCCAAATTTTAATCCTTTTTTTCACAGTTGGACTAAAATTTATCAATCCTAGGATAGTCACTTCTAGTTTTCTAAAATATATCAATCCTAGGGTAGCCACTTTTTGTTTTCTTAAAAGAAAATTTATCAATCCTAGGATAGTCATCACATTTTTATAGTACAAGTTAAAAAGAACAACATGATTTCTGTGAAGCAACACCTTCACATAGATTAGAAAATTTCTTTTTGGGCTTAAAACAGAACAACTTATATGTTGTGCTTGTGGTGATTAGGATTATTCTCTACCCTAAAAAGTACTCACCCTACGGGAATGACCTAAGTGGGAACACCTAATGCCAAGGATTCCAACCCACTATAATAAAAATGCAAGTTGTTGATGAAATTCCAACTTGACGGTAGTGAGCAAGATAACCATCCCCAAAATCTTTGTTCTAAAGATTGGGAGGTCTTCTAAGGGAGTTTATCTATTTGCCGCACTGCACGAAAGCCCTATTTACGAACCATAGAGTAGTATCCCGACGAGTCAGTATCCATACATTGTCATACTCATGGTGCAAGGGGGGGGGAAGAATATTCCCCCAAGACACTCACCATATAATTGCCATTGACTATATGCTTAGGGGACGAGAAATCCAACTCTGAGTACATGCCTAGAAATGACAAAAACACGAGCGCCCTCTAGGGGGTGACAAGGCTGTGTGCGTCAACACAATTCAAGATGTGGGTTGTGAGTATAATGATGACCTACTTTTCTTTAAGTGTGAGTTTGTTTGATTTTTGTACAATTATCAAAACAACCTGTCAAAATCAACAAGAACCATTCATGGCTCTTGAACATACATGATCTATTTAGTTAAAAAAATTATTCATAATTGCTTGTTGTGTTTTCAGAAATTCATTAAAATCAGATTAAAGATCATCTTGAAAAACAACAAGGTCAAGTCAAAGCAGAAAATCCATGTAGCAAAAGTGGAAGTCCACCATGTTTGTCAAGAGAAAAATCAAAGTCACAAAACCCAAGAAACCTTTCAATTATCGAGATAAATTAAGAAGACAACATTTTCTATATCAAAATCGGAAACTCTTTTTACAACATAGAACATTCATCCACAGATATCACAATTTTGCTAGGGGTCACACTTTAGATTATGCAGTAGAACCACTCTATTCACGAGCCTTCTTCCAAAGAAGAGCTCTCACTCAATATCACAACCGTAGTCAGCGCAAACATCATTCTTATCTTCCACAATCCATGATATAGTATGCCACAAGACCAATCAGATTTTACAATAGAGAGTCATAAAAGTCCTATTTTTAGCGCTTTGGAAACCTATTTCGGTGCTTCAGGTCACTATTTTAGCGCTTCTGTGAAATAGCACTTTCGGGCACTGTTTCAGTGCTTACAGTCTATATTTTAGTGCTTTCATCAAATGGCGCTTTCATCATATATTCTAGCACTTTTGGGCACTGTTTCAGCACTTCCATCAAGATAGCGCTTCCATCAATTTCTACAACGCTTTCATGCAATGTTTTAGCGCTTCTATCAAGATAGCACTTCTATCACCTGTTTTAGTGTTTTAGAACTTTGTTCTAGCGCTTCTGTGAAATAGCGCCTCTATCCTCTATTTTAGCACTTTCAAAATAGAGAGCTCAAAAATTTTACCAGTCAGTCTGTCTATCTTTTATCTATAGTTTTTACCAGAACACAAGTTTCTTTTCATCACAATCATTGTCTAAAGACTAAAATCAAAAAGTTTTATACAAATTTCAAATCTTATCAACTGAAACAATATCTTGCAAATCATAAGTGTCAAAATCAAATACAAAATTGATTACTACACTGAAGTTTCATCATCACGATACTATCATCCTTTATCATGAAACCAAGTATAGTAATCAAAAATTTTAACATAGTCTGATCAATAAGATCAGTCATCTTATTCGACTTTGTTAAAATTTTAATTAACATTTTTCCAGCATAGAACATCACCATTTCGAAAGGAAGTGTAAAAATTTGTATGACAACTTGATGGAGGAAATGAGTTATAGACTTGAATTGCAATGTCCTCCCACATTCAAAAAAGTAATAGAAAATGGTCTTAAAATCGAGGAGGCATTAGTCAAAAGAGGAGCTATCAAACATTTCAATGATAAAATGAATAACACAAATAACTCCTCCAATCAATACTCAAGCGGTGATAAGCCAAAATTTTGGCAAAAGAATCGAACCACGACTACCAATGAAATAATAAATGATTCCCAAAATGTCAAACTAGTTTTCAACTTGATAACATCTACATCAAAGAATCAAAACAATGATCAAATTGTCAAGTCAAATGTCATACAAAACAATGAGATCATAAAAATGCAGTCATATCAGAAACCATCAAATCAGCGTAGGTTCACACCTTTAGGCCAAACAATAGAATCAACAATGAAAGAATTGGTCACTAGTGGCCTTATCACTACATGGGAAGCCCGATTCTAGGATCCAAAGGTCAAACCACCATGGTTGAATGACGCTGATTACTACAACTTCCATAATAACAAAGGCCACAAAACCAACGATTGTATGGAGTTGAAGCACACAATACAATATTTGATCAACAACAATAAAGCATATGTGGAAACACCCCAAAACAATAATGATCATTCGTCTTTCAAAGACTCTTTGCCAAACTATGACAAAGGAGCACCTTCATCTTCAAAACAACAAAGGAAAGAATGTCAACCATGTCTTTGACACAACAATCCTTTGTCTATCTAGAATAGAGAGTGATCATATAGTTAATCCCAACATTGACGAACCCAAAATCAACAATACTACCCCTTTGGACTTGCTCCCCAACATACAAAACTATGATAATCAAATCAATGTCTTAAAAACCAGAGACTGTCAAGAACATCAACCAGTAAATGTAATGACTAGGGGGCAAGCCAAGGTCATGTTAAAGGGAGTTGGGTCTACACATGTAGTTCCACCTCCATCTCATTATAACATTGTCGATCAACTGCAAAAAAATCCTGCACAAATATCGATACTAGAACTTCTTAAAATATCACCATCACATAAGGAGGTTCTAGAGCAAGCTTTAGTTGCCACCACAGTACCAAAGAATCTAGATTTTTGTCAGTTCCAAGCTATGGTCGGAAATTTGGCTACCCCACATTGTCTATCATTCTCTAAACACGATGATATCTCACTAAACCATCCCCATAATACTGCACTCCATATTGAAGTCTTAATACATAATCATCGCATCAAGAGAGTATTAATAGATGGGGGAGCTGGTTTGAACATTTTCACTCTCAAGTTAATCCATGCACTAGGATATTTAGATGATGCTATTGATGCTTGAAGAAAAATGACTATCAAAGCATATGATGAGGAAGAAAGATCGTCTAAAGGCTTGATTGTGCTACCCATTCAAGTGGGGCCAATGATGAAACATATAGCATGTCAAGTGTTGGAGAAAGAGTTAACATACAAAATTCTCTTAGGATGTCCATGGATCCATGAAATGTAAGTTGTACCTTCGACATATCATCAATGTTTGAATTTTCCCATAAATGGATGAGAGGTGACTATATCTGCTAATTACAATCATCCTCAAGATTGTGACACCCTTAGGATCTCTCAAGATACCTTTGTACCACACAATAGGGAAGAATCATGTTCAAAATCATCCAAAGAAGAACAATGTCCAGGTATCACCACCAAGTGGCTAGAGAAGAAAGGTAGAGAAAAAGAAACAAGTCCTATTGAAACTCAATCAACAGATAATCCGGATCAACAAACTTCTTTATCACAAAAGTTCCAAGAGAAAGTTCAACTGATGGACAAGCGAATGGGAACATATTCTATCGAGCAATTGTTTAACCTATCACAGTTAATGCCATCGCCTAGGACATATGGTCAACCATCTATGATAAAATCTCAAACATCCTTACCAGTCATGGCTCTTGATGAAAGGTTTGTCAAAAAAGGTACAATAGAGGATGAAACAAAAAACAAAGGAATCTTGGATTGGATATACAAAAATGAGGAACCCTCGACATCAAATATCAACATCAAAAATGTCAATATCAACACCGATAAATATGGCAAAGGGAAAGCTATTTTAGAAAAAATGGGATATCAAGGACAAGGGCCTGTTGGATTAAGAAAGGAGGGAGTCACAAATCCTATTCAACCCCTCACTCTCCAATCAAAAGAGAAGATAGGACTAGAATACTCTGAAGAAGAAAAATAGGAACTAACAAGGACAACTGTAGAAAATATCCTTCAGTTTAGAGATAGCTCTGAGACAGATTAAAATGAATATGAGTGGGCGTTGTGTTCCGATCTATCTTTCACTAATATTCAAGTTGATGTAATCCAACAATATGCACCTACGCGTGAGGAGGGCCAAGGTTCTGGGTCTAGACCACTTGTAGCAGGGTCACTAAATATCGATGATTCAAGTGGGGACGAGCAGACTTCGAGTGGACTAGATGATCCTGAATAAAGTACCATCATCGACCTCGATATTCCAATAAAAAAATATGAAAAAATAGCTATCCAAACCCTTACATCCATCAACCCAAATGAATCTGATAACTTCATGCCATTAATCCATCCTGAACTCATTGACTGGGAACCTGTCGAACCTTTGAATATACCAATATTTACAAACGATGATGCCATCATAAACTTCCTTTGTCATACTGAACCTGGTACAAGTTCTGTCTATAATACTCATAACAACATGACTTGGGAGGAGGGTGTCAAATCTTCTAGTTGTAAAAATGAAAACAGGGAAAATAGATATAATGGTGAAAACCATTCTATGGCAGCATTAAATCAAGAAAAAGATAAAATAAAGAATGCATCTAATGGTGAAAAACTTTCTGAGGCACTGAAGGATGGAAGATTTGACACTCTTCTGGAACATTATCATGAGCGATCATCAGTCCTAGTGGAACCAACACAGTCTGTGAATATCGACACTAAAGATAAGGCAAAAATCCTACATCTGGCGGAATCCATGACAGAACAAGAAAGACCAGAATTCATCAAATTCTTTAAAGAAAAAAGCATCAACTTCACTTGGTCATATTTCGATATGCTAGGCTTAGACTCAAATCTTCTCATGCATCACTTGTCTTTTCCCATAGGAATCAAACCTATCAAGAAAAATAAAGGAAAATGCATCCCCATATCGCATTGATGGTAAAGACGGAGCTAAAGAAATTGTTGGATGCTGGATTCATATGGTCTATCGACTATGCAAAATGGATATCAAACCTTGTACATGTTTCAAAGCTAGAAAATAGCACCAGATTATGTATAGATTTCAAGGACCTAAATAAAGCATGCCCGAAGGATGATTTTCCACTACCGAATATAGACATCATCATGGACTTGACGACAGGGCATGCCATGTTGTCAATCATGGATAGTTTCTCTGGGTACAATCAGATAAAAATAGTGCTAAAATATCAGAAAAAGATAGCTTTTACATGTCCATGTGGAATCTTCTGCTGGAACATCATGCCATTTGGTCTAAAGAATGCAGGAGCCACTTATCAAAGAGAAATGATGACAATCTTCCATGATATGATGCACACCTTCATGGAGGATTATGTGGATGACATCTTGGAAAAATATGGTACTAGAGAAGGACATCTTCATATCCTAGACAAAATCTTCACACGGATGGAGAAATTCAATGTCAGGTTAAACCCCAAGAAGTGTGTCTTCGGGGTCACATCAACAAAACTATTAGGGTACATTGTCTCAGAAAAAGGAATTGAAGTGGATCCAGTGAAATTCAAAGCAATTATGGAGATGCCACCTCCTAAGAATATCAGTCAACTTAGATCACTACAGGGAAGGCTCCAATCGATCAAAAGATTTATCTCCTAGCTGGCGGACAAAAGTCATCCTTTTAATCATCTATTGCATAAAAATATAGTTTTCAAGTGGGATGAGGGGTGTGAAACAAAATTCAATCAAATCAAATAGTATCTTATGTCACCACCCATTCTCATACCACCAATAGAAGGAAAGCCTCTCATATTGTATATTGCCACGACAGATATCTCTTTGGGGTCACTATTAGCACAAGAGGATTATGAAGGAAAAGAACATGCCATCTACTATATTAGCCGGACATTAAATGAATATGAAATAAATTACACTTTCATAGAGAAATCTTGCTTGATGGTTGTATTCACTACTCAATAGCTAAGACACTACATGTTGACTCATACAATCAAGTTAATAGCAAAGATCGATCCTTTAAAGTATCTACTCAGTAAAGTTGTCTTAACAAGTAGACTGGCAAAGTGGGTCATGCTATTAAGTGAATTTGACATCAGTATGTAGAGAGAAAGGCAATCAAGGGTTAGGAAATCGCTGAACAATTAGCAAAGGCTCCTTTACCAGATGAGCGACCAATGACCATGGAGTTTCCAGATGTAGATATTCTGACAATAATGCCCCAACAATGGGTACTATATTTTGATGGATCATACACATAGCGCGGATGAGGAGCAGGGATCTTGTTCATCTCTCCACAAGGACACACCATTCCAAAATCATATAGATTAATGTTCCAGTGTAAAAATAATGTGGTAGAATATGAAGCATTAATCATTGGGGTCAAAATAGCAATTCAGTGGAAGATCATGGACTTATAGGTATATGGAGACTCTCAACTAGTCATTTATCAAGTAAATGACAAATATCAAACAAAAGATGAAAAGTTGATGCCATAAAAGTAACAAATAGATAATCTGAAACAATCCTTTATCAGTATCAAGTTTGATCAAATTCCAAGGTTAGAGAACAAAGTTGCAGATGTTATGGTTACAATTGCCTCATTATTACAATTACCTGAGAAGTGTGTTTGTTATGAGTTTATGGTAGAACAAGTATCACGTCCTTCCCATAATAATCCAGAATCCGCTACCATCTACCATATAGAAACCACTAGAACCTCCATCTATGAAAAGACCTATGCTTACCTAAAAAATGATGTCCTCCCTCCTGATCTATCCAGGAACCAAAAATGAAAATTCATCCACCAATCCGCATGACATACTTTAATTGCTGATATACTTTATTATCGAGGTCTTGATGGTACTTTACTCCGATGTCTAGAACACAACGAATCTGAAATGACCCTATGTGAGGTTCACGAAGGTATTTGTGGCACTCACTCGAGTGGGATAACTCTAGCTAAGAAATTCCTCTGTTTGGGATATTATTGGCCATGCATGGAGAAAGAATCCTATTAATTTGTTAAGAAATGTCAAAAATGTCAAATTCACAGCAATCTGATTCATGCACAAGCACAAGAACTGTATCCCTTCACATTGACATGGCCTTTTTGTCTTTGGGGCCTAGATCTAGTAGGAAAAATAAATCCATCTTCATCTAATGGACACAAGTTCATTATAATAGCTACAAAATATTTCACAAAATAGATAGAAGCAGTGCCTCTTACAAAAATCACTGGGAAGCAAATCTCCTCTTTCATCTGAACTATATAATATGTTAGTATGGAATCACTCAATCCATTATCACTATTAATGGATGACCTTTCAAGAATCAAGATGTCTAGGAGCTATGTGAAAAGTTTCATATCCAACATCGGTTTTCAACACTGTACTATCCTCAAGGGAATGGCCAAGCAAAGGCCTCGAACAAAACAATACTCAAAATTCTCAAAAAGACGGTTAATGATGTTGGACGTGATTGGCATGTTCAACTCAATCCTGCATTATGGGCCTACAAAACAAGTATTAGAACACCAATAGGAGCTACACCATATGCCTTGGTATATGGGTCAGAAGCCATATTGCCCATTGAAGTTGAAATTCCATCCCTTCGTGTATCACTCAGAGGTATCTTTTCAGATGAAGACTATAGGTTATCTAGACTACAAGAATTGGAGTTATTAGATGAGCATCATCAACAAGTTGTTAATCATCTAACGACTTATCAACAAAGAATGTCAAAAAGTTACAACCACAGGGTAAAACTAAGGATCTTTTAGGTTGGTGACTTGGTACTAAAAGAAAACCCTAGGAATCAGCAGGACAAAGAGATGAAAGGTAAATTTGAGTCTAACTGGCTTGGTCCTTTTGTTCTCATATCAGTGTATGGATCAAGAGCATATAAGCTATCAACATTAGAAGGGGATTTTTTTGATGAACCCATCAACAGTATCCATCTCATAAATTTCTATGCTTGAAATATCCTAGTGCATGGGTCAAACTTCTAAAAATGGTTTCCTTGGTGAAAACCTGGCAAACAGGCATCTTGGCAATGCAAAAATACAAAAAATATAGAAAATACAAAAAGAAATAAAAAAATGTTAAAAATGAGAAAAATACAAAAAAAACAAAGAATGTAATCAAAGCATATGGTGAAAACCTGGAAATGGACATCGTATGTGATTCTAAGATAAGCTTTCCCATCTATTTTGATAAATATCAAGATCTTTATTCTGGCAGTCAGTATCATTCCATATCATGTTAGTAGTATTGCCACCTTTACATCCATATCAAAATCATTTCACATAGTCAAGTCTCACTCTAGAGCTTGGGGGCAACATCTGGATATCACTAGGGGCAACAAAAGCACGATTTCACCAAAAGAGCAAACACCAGTATGGTAGAAAAACAAAAACAAACAAATCAAATCGCAACATCAATCATCATCAGAAAGGCATCAAACATCCGTATCATATCAAAAATCCAAAAACATGTCAAAAACTTAGTCTGAAAAAGAAAAATCCAAAAAAGCATAGGTTTGTGTTAGTCGAACTACGTGGTATTTGCGTGTGTAATGTAGGCAAGTATAATCTTTGATCAGCCCCCAAGACCCCTATGTTAGGTCAGTAGGTTCGGTCTTTGGTCAAAAATCTCGAAAATCACAAAACATCATAAAATCAGGATGGATGATCTAAAATCTGCATAATGAATGAAACACTCTAAGTAGCAAATGGATAAAATGTATTTTTTATTATCATTTATTTGGAGTAACTCAATGATGTATTGAACTAGAGAAACAAGGAAGAAGAATGATGTTTTTATTATCTGTTGTCTGTAAGATTAATCAGTTAAATGTATGAATTGTAGGGGGATGTGCTATGAAAATGTATCACCGATGACATTCAGAATTCACAGATTGAAATGATTAATCACTACCTATTTTATGCAATGAATGCTCAGCTCATCTTGGTTAAATCATACCTAGATGCTTGTGTTTGCTTGCAATATCAAAAATCATGAAAGAAGTACTGAGGTCGTCATTGGTCTAACACATACCATTGACACTTGTACTCACTTTCAACATCCAATAAAGCTCTATGATGACAAAAAACACAAAGGTACTATTAAAATGACAATCATTTTGCATATAGTTACATGTTAAAATTAGGTTGCATTCATCATATTCATTTATCTACAGAGTATTTGTTGCATAAAGGGTTCCAATCAATGATTATCTTATCTACACATAAGACTGAGTATACTTGACATAAACTCAAAATCATCAAAAACATGTAAGAGTCATCATCTGATCATTTAGTTTCATCATTTCATCATTCATGCATTTCATCGTACATCACAAATACCATAAGTACATCATGTTGATTTTACCATAAAAACATCCATTACATCAAACATCGTATGCATATCATCATTTATCATCCATAAATTTTATCACATATAAAATAAATGCAAGTCATGCCATTATTCTTATTTCCATCCATCCATTATCATTCATCATAAGATCATCCTTTTATCATCATCACGTTTAAAAATAAAAACAAAAAGAATTTATCAATCCATCCATACATTTTTATCACATTTAAAGCATTCACATAGATCATCATTTAGAGATTCATACATCACATCATATATCCATATATCATGTATTCTATAAATGCATTTATCATAGAATCATTACATAAAATAAAAAGCATTTATCATTACATCATCACATTTAAAATAAAATCATCCATATAGAACATCACATGATGCATCATAACATTATAAACGCATCCATCACATAGAAATCATAAACCATCATATATCACATCAACTACATCTCATATATATATCATCAAGTTTCAAGTATACAATGAAGTCTGGAATAAAAATACATCATCAAAAATGAGGTACATTGTAATATACATCATGTTTGAAAAAGGAGAATCACAATAGCATCTATGATCTACTACTGCCAGAATGTGTGGGCCCAACAGGACCAGTACCACCACCACCTTTGGAAGGACCAGGATCTCTGGGATCTCCTCGAGGAGGCTGTGTCACACCCTCACTGACTGTCCGCGTATGCGTCCACCTAGATCTTGATGCGGCATAGCTGACTCTACGATTAGCGGGCACTGCATCATGATACCTGCCTCTATATAAATCTTCCTCTCATCTCACCCGCAGAACCTCCCTCATATAATCTCCTACTGAGGTGCCATCCGCCACTCTCTGGAGAGTCTCCACTATCTCCTGTGCCCTCTTGGAAATCTATCGAGCACTGTCTTGCTCAGCTATCAAAGTAGCAACCTATGTATGTATAGCGGCCGACTATCCCTAAACCTACGCTAAAGCCTGAGCATGAGCCTGAGCCTGGGCCTACATCTGAGTCTGGGTCTAAACGAGAAAACCCCGAGACTGTACCAACTATCCCTGTAGTGTCTGAACCTGTGTCTGCAGGCTTGCAATCTATCTCTAATGATCCACAGGTGGCACTGTCACTGCTCACCTCTTACGAGGCCTACTGGATGATGGACCACTGCTAGATGCCCCTACCCCTATATCCCCTCCACTACCACCATCATTGTCATCGTTGTTGCTGTCATCACTGCCACTCTCCATGCTACTGCCTGCAGAAAGTATCACCCTCGCTCTTTGCAAACCCCTCTGCGACATCCTCCTCTACTAGTAGTGGTGCCGGCTCATTTGGGATAGTAATGTGAGGATGTGGAACCAAGGCTAGGAATGTGACATACTCCTCAATGACTGGTGCCTCTGCAATGTCTCTCTATATATCCCAAGGTGATGGCTGCAATGCCCTATATCCCTCCACTAGGGCATCATATGATAAACAGGGACCACAATTAGGAATATCCATCCACTGCCTAGCATAATGGGCTACCCCCTGTGGCATACACTAAACAATGCCATACTGTCTGTATACGCGGCACAACAAAAATATCTCTAAAATGAAAGGTGTCCAACCGATGAGATACATGGAATCACAGAGAAATCCCAACACTACATCATCCTCATCCCACTGCTCACATTCTAAGTATGGACACCAGGTAACTATCTCTGTATCATCAAAGACCTTCCTCCAATGCTCTAACTTGCCCATCCGGGCCTGTGTGAGCTGACCTCTGTATCTGAAAACATAGGGTTTACCTGCTAGTCTTTGTGCCACTAGAAATGGCCGAGCAATAGCGAAATGCTTCCATGCCCACACCTATAATAGGGTCATCTCTACTGATAAGCTACGTGCCCCTATGTACATAACTGAATGAAGATCATGATAAAGATGTGCCAGCATGCACATCCCCCATGCATATCTGGTATCGTGTACCATCATGCTCTCCAATGTCTTGCCCCAACCCATGAGGAATCCCTTTGACCTACGATCAGGGCAAAGGAAACCTCCAATAAATCTATCTAGCACTGCTAGTAGTGTCACATATGAATCAACAATCCTCCTCCATCGGACACTCAGACCCTCAATATCCTGATCCTGAAATACTTTGGAAGAGCATCTCTATCGCCGGTCCCATGGGAATCATATGCTACAATCTCCCCCATGAATGGAATGTGCATAATCCGCCACACATCCTTAGGTGTAACCGTCATCTCGTCAATGGGTAGATGAAAGGTGTTGTGGTCACTATGCCACCTCTCAGCCAAAGCAGTCAATAGACCCCGATTAATCCTAATCTGGGGCATGTCAAGCAAACTGGTCAAGCCGCATTGACCTATAATCTGAAGCTCATCTGGTGTCAGATGAGGTATCAAGTCCGTGGTCCAAGGAAACCTCTCTCGCATCTAGAGAGTACCCAAATCCTCCTATGATCATAATGAAAAATCCACAATTAGTGAACTAGGTCAAGAAATCAAAAGTCATTCTACTATCAAGTCTATTCCAAACATTTGGTATGGATTTTCGATCAAAATTCATGGATGAACATCAACAAACCTCACCTATCATGAGGTTCATCAAAATTTATCTAATCTCGCCTATCATGAGATTTATCAGATATTGAATCATTTCCTTGCCTATCATGAGGATCATCACAAATAGGATTTCTTCTCGCCTATCATGAGAATTAGTCTTATTTAAATCATCACAATCCAACATCAAGAATTTGGATTATCAATCATACCAATCCGAAGAATGGACATGATCAGAATTGACGAAATCAAGGTTACTTAAGTCAAAATCTTCAATTTTGACATGAAAGCACTAAATCAGGCACCCGAAGCGCTAAATCCCAAAACCGCTACTTTATCAATCAAAAGCGCTAAATCAAGCACCCGAAGCACTAAATCTCGAAAGCGCTATTTCAGCACTCTGATGCGCTATAATAGGCATCTAAAGTGCTAAAATTCCCTACATGTTGTTTTACTGCATCAAAGCGCTAAAAGAGTCTGTCAAAGCGCCGCTTTACCAGAATCGCTAGAACAGACCATGAAAGCGCTAATCTACAAAAACAAAGCGCTAGAACTCTCTAAGCGCTAAAATCCGGCATCAAAGTGCTAAAATTCAAAACCTAAGCGCTATAGCATCGAAAGCGCTACATTATCCTATGAAAGCACTAGAGTTTTTAATGCAAGTGCTAAAACTCAAAGTGCTAATCTAAAAATTGAAAGCGCTACACTGAAGTGAAAGTGCTACAGCGTGGCTTGAAAGCGCTAAAATAGGAAAAAAACACGGAAATTTATAAAATGCATTTAAAAAAAAAATGCACAAAAAACAAGGAGGATAAGGGGTACATACCAGAGGTCCATACGTGGCTAGCCATCGGTGATGTTCAACGCGCTCGAAATGGTGAGTGTGGTAAGGGATTGCCATCCTGCTCCAGCTGGCTGAAATGTCTCTATCACAATATTTTTTAAACTCAAATAGTGCAAATGACTTTGAAAATGACCTTTTGGACTATATATCATTTTTGAAAAGGTATTTTTGGTGGGTTTTATTATCTTTTGTTTAATTTTATCCAGGAAATTAATTAAAACGAGCTAGATTTCTTCATCATTTGTTGGGAGATAAATTATTTCATCATCAAATCATCAAAAAATCATAATTTTTTTTTATAAATTTTAAAAATCATCAAATCATTAATTTATCTCCCGAGGGGGCATATTATCATCAAACATCTAAAAATCAAAGTCTAGGGCATGTCTGGGGCATACATAATTATTTTTCTTTATCATCAATCCTAGCAGTAGCAGCAAAATTTTCTTCAAAGCAATGCGTAAACACATCACTTTGAAGAGGGGCAAAATGTATACACCTAAAATTGGTCTGGAGAATTCCTATTAATTAAATATAAATTATTTGATTAATTATCCTAATTTCTTCTACTGTTTGAATAAATAAAAATATTTATTTATATAGTTCACAATCACGTCAGATTTAAATTCATCTTAATTAAATAAACAAAATTAAATACTTTGTTTGATTTAATTATCAAATCCCTATTTTATTCTATCACATCAATCTTAAATTAATTAAATAAAGATTAAAACACTTTATTGATTAATTGCCATATTCTTCTATTTATTTAATAAACAACTTCTATAGTTCATTTTATTAAATTATTTATCCTTCTTTTGCTAATTTAAATAAATCAAAATATTTGAATTAAAGCATAAGGAATATTCCATCTATAATTCCTCAAAAATGAATTAGATATCCTATGTCTAATTTATGTCTAAAATATGTCACAATTAATGTTTTGAAACTTCACGGGAAGTTTTGGAGACAAATTGGAGACAAATTCCAAAATCTTCTCTCAATCCTCCTCCATCAATCTTTCCTCTTCTCTTGCCTAGTGTTTTCATGGGTGGAGACAATCACTAAAATTATCTCAATCTCCTCCATCTCTCACCATTCAATCCTCCAGATTGAATCCAAGGCTCTCAATGTCTTCCCTGTCATTTCTACAGCTAGGAATTCTATAAATACAGCCTCATTGAACCAAGAAAAGGATCGAGATAATCTAACTTATGCACTCTTACTTTGCAGGAATCCAAGCATCAAGCATCAAGCATCCAACATCCAGCAATCAAGCTTTCATATCATGGCTGCCTCTTGTAGCTCTATTTTATCTGTTTCATGTCAATTCATGCTAGTTTAGTTTATTTATCATCTAGTATTATCCCATTTAGCTCCATATAATTGCATTAGTATCCATCTCGTTCTTTGAATTGTCATTTTAACAATCATAGTGCACTCACGATCTGAGAGCCATTTTTATTTAATAAATCTTTGGAGATAGAGAACAATATGACACTTTCAATAGATTATTGCTTTGAATTAGTTCAATTTGATTTGTCTTTGATATAATGTCGTATTAAGAAGTGTTTTGTGCTTTACACCTAATTACCCATGCTTACAAGACTCATTCACCACCTTGGGCGAATGAGTCCCCTTAGCTGGGACCATACACCGAAGGTGGCATATGAGTCCCATTTGTGGCTTTTTTAGGGTTTGAGCAAGAAAGTCACCTTTTTAATTCAAATTTTTGGTTGATGTCAGCTTTTGAGATCTGACTAATGGTAAATTAGGTGTTAATTCCCATATAATAAAGCTTCTAAGTAATTATTTCATTTAAGCAAGCATTTTCCAAGAGCAATTTCAAGATCCAAGCATTCAAAGTCTTCAAGCATTCTTTCACAAGAGCATTCAAGTTTCAAAAGCAAGCATATTTGAAGTCTTGGAGCAACTTTAAAGCATTTTTTCAGGTCTTCAAGCTCACTTTCATTCAAGATCTAGCATTTTCAAGGGTTGATCATGGTTGCCTATGGTGAATCATGATGGGTTCTAGGTTGGGGAGTTGTAACTAGCCATCAATCCAAGCCTAATGACTTGTTTCCTAAGAGATTACGTCCTTTATTATCACTCTACATTCAGCCTAAGGATGGTACAAGAATTATTAGGGCTCATTTGGTTGATTAGAGATCTCTCAAAGTGAGTCATTCATCTTCATATTTCATTCATGAATCTCATTCTTACACATTAGAATAGGGTTGCATTGCATTTCAGATTTCCTAATCTTAGTCACATATAAGGTTCGAGTTTACATCCCTATTTACATGTACATTTCATTATTTCTATCAAGGTTTAATTACAAAACTAGGGTTTTGACTGAGGAAAACCCCCGATAAGAAAATCAAGTCTATTATCTATTTTGCAGGTCTTTCATAGATTTAGATTAGGAAATCAATTTGGGAGAAATAAACAAGTGTTGAAGTGTAGATCTGAACTTTGAATTCTTGAAAAAGCGGTGATGGTACTTGTAAAATACATGGCTATTGCCATCATTTTTTGCCTCCTAAGCCCTTGATTTTCCCTCATTTTGTCTTATTAGGGTTCAAAAATTGCATAAAGGGCTACAATCCTTATATTGTAAATACCTAAACCCTACTGTGCACTTTTGTTCTAAAATCATGTTGACCTCCTGCACTTGGCTCCTAGTCATTCAAGTTATAACTCATATCTAGGTGTTCGTGTGTTCACTGACCCCTTTACCTTGTCTTTCTAGTCACTGGCCCTTTTGAAATTATTTGACCTTTTCACTATGTTGTGGGCCTATGTATTTTTCATGACTTAAGTCTTAAGTCTTTCATCTAATGGGTCTTGATCCCATTGACCTAGGTGGTGCCCTTTAAGTTATCACTTATACACATGTGAGTATTAATTCTTGAAGTGTGCCCTTTAAGTTATCATGAAGAAAGGAGGGTGGATCCCATAGAATGAATGTGTCAATTCTCTAGGCGGATTTTCCTGATTTCTCGATTGGATGACTCACATCACTATTGTGATTCATGTGATGTTGATGGTAATCTCATGGCCTAGATTTAAAGTTGGGGATCAATGGTAATGTTTTAAAGTTCATAGAGGATCTATTTTCAATCATCCATCTTGCATCTGATGGCTCAAATTTGAATTCTAATGGATAGCTTCTCCTATTCATGGGAAATGAATATTGAGTAATGGTGTGTTTTCCTCTCAACTACCAAGATTGATTCTAGATGACTTTGGATCAGAATTTAACACTTATTTCAAGGTTGTGGTGATTGTTGGGCGGTGCCATTTACTTCCTGATGTGTTGCAAGGGTTAAGTTTATTTTTCAAGGTATGTTCTTCTTGATCTGATCATAGATTTCTCAAGGGTTCCATGCCTATTTTCTGAACAACATCAATGTTGGAGTGTGCTCAAGGTTTCAGGAGCCTTTATGGCTAGTTGTTGCTCTATTTTTTGGGGGAATTCTTGTTGTTTATAATCTAATCATAGTTCATCCTTCTGTAACCCTTGTTAGAGTTAGGGTTTAGAATTTTGAATTCAATTCTTAGTTATGCTTGCACTATAAAGGAAACTTTTGTTGTTTTTTAACTGTTCAAACTTCTACTCTCCAACCTGAGTGGTTTGGTGTAGTGTTTCCCTACCATTTTTTTTTTCTATGCTTTTTGTGATTCTTTACTTTGAGTCAAGTTGATAGGGTAAGTCCTTTGGACATAGATAAGGAATGTAATGAGTTATGTTCTATAATAACAACATATTACCACCATACAACATTTATATTCTGCTTCATAATATATGTCAATCTGCATGTTCTCCAAATATTGTGTGTAGTATCCTTTGAATCAATATGATCAAGGGTTGTATTTATGCTTCAAAAACATTTTTTGTTTGAGTTACGTTTATATTTTCCTATCATTCAAGCAGTGGTGTAATTTCTTGCATAGAGATAACGAGGGTATTGTAGTGCAGTGTGGATAACTAAGTAACATGTTGATTTTCCTTTTGTTGGTTTCCTACTACAAGGTAGTAGGGTTATGAGAATCCATGGTTGGTCTATTGTAGGAGTTTATTTCATTCCTTACTCTGTGTGGATTAGGCATTGGTCAAGGAGATTAACAAATTATGTAGCTAGGGAAGAATCAAATCTTTCAATTCAAAACATTTCTTTCTTTCTTAGTTTAGATTTGCTTTTATTTTTTCCCTTTTCACACTACCACAAGTCATTGCTAGTAGGGATAGTTGTGTAGATGATTTATCCCATTGAAGGCCTTCCACCATTGTAGTATGATGATCTACTTAATGTATAGGGATATCCACCTTGATCTTTTAGAGCCTAAAGTGTAGAGGAGAGGCTTTCCAATCAATAATTTCATGTTTATTTTCCACTAAACTAGGGTCTTTGAGTATAAGGAGCATCTACCCTTTAGGAGATGCTAGACCATCAGCTGGAAACACCAACAGATTGGTGACTCTACTAGGGATGAACTCATAATATTGGTTGTAGATAATCTTATCAAAAGGGTCATCCAAGCCAACATTTTGTCAATGTTGGGGAGAAAACCAAAAAATCTTTGGGTGAGCTACTGAATATATGCTCTGCCTCATTGTGAACCACATGCTCTGAGGAAGATAAAGATTAGTGTATGAATCTTTGGGTGAGAAAATACAAATATGCACTGCCTTATTGAGGAAGATAGAAATTTACAAAGGGACTTGTGTATTTGAGGAGGGAGGTTGTTGTAAAAGTTATGGTGTTTTCTTGAAGTCTGGTGCTTTTCTAGTGGAGAGAACTCATAAATCTTGTGATGTCAGAAGGAGATCTTTGTTGGTTGAATATATTTTCCTCTTTCAAAGAGGTGGTGACTCTACAAAATATTCCACATCATCAGAAGAGTTGATTGCAGTAGTGTTCAAGTATTTTTCTATTGCAACATTTTGTATGAAGGTCAGCAATAAGTTTTGGTAAATAGTGTCCCTTATTCAATGCTTTAAGGTACTAGTTCAAAAGGGAAAAGAAGAAATTGGATATTTTATAGCTAGTTGTAGAGGGTTAAGATTTATAATGTATCATCAAATGGATGCCCCCTCTACTAGCTATTATGTCATGTATAAACCACGATTATATAATCAAACAAATCCCTTTTATTTGGAGATATATAACCCCCTGGATTTCAGTAAAATCCAACATTATCCACACTTTGTTCCAAGAGAGATAAAAGAATATTTTCCTAAGTTTAGAGGCAGTTTAGAACAATTAGCATCAAGACATTGGCAGGATTTTCCTGAATTATTGATAGAAAGTTAGATAGAAGAAGAGGATGTATTCATGAAGTTATTTGTAATAACTTTAGAAGATGATGCTAAGGATTGGTTTTTTAATCTTCCTTTGCATTCCATTTGTTTATGGCATAAGTTTAAAGATATATTCACAAATCAGTTTGGTGAAGTGAATAATATTCATCTATCTAGTGGTAGTTCTCTGCAGAACCAAGAAGGTGAAGAAGAATATGAATTTGGGGTTAAAAATTTCTCACCTCTAGATGAATTATGGAATATAGAAAGATGTGAGTATGAATCTCTGTCTGATTTCCATGAAAATTTCACGGAATTTTGGTTTGCTATACCAGAGTCAGAAAGGCCAAATGAATCAACATGTGTTGATTTATTTTGTGAAAGACTTGAGCTAGGTATGAGTACAATTCCACAACATTGGAAGCCTTCAGGAGTTGGAAACATTGATGGTTAGCTTTCAATAATTGACAAGTTGATAGAGAGGCATGGAGATCACTTCCTATCTAGATTATGTGATGGTACTTATTCTAGGTGTCTAGCTAGTATAAATAAGAACAATGATGCATCTTGTAGTGGTGAAGATTTTTCTTTTGAGCAGCCCACAAAAGAATTTTGTGTAGATGTACCTCTTGTTGATGATGAAACAATGGAGATAGAGATTTTTCTCTCTATTTTAGTTGAATGTGACATGTGTGGTGACTTTCAATTGGAAGAAAATAACAATAATGAGTCTAATGGTTATTTATAGTTTGATAGTTTGGGATATGACTCTTCTAGTTTTTGTAGCAAAAGGGAAGAAGAAGATATGTCTATTGTGGGTGATGAATAAGAGGTTGTTTCCTTGTTTTATTTCTCACCTTCTTTTGTCCCTTTTTTGGTTTTGAAGTTTCCACTGAGTTTTTACGTGAGGATAACATAGATGTTGTTGTATGTGAAGAAGAAAATTAAGATTTAAATGTTACTACAACTGATGATGTTATTTATGATGAGTCTAAACCTAAGGATTATGATTGTATGGATAATATGGATGCAAATAAAGATTTTTTTTCAGGGGTTGCAACTCATCGTCTTTCTCATGAGAAGTGGGCTTCAAATCTATCATGGAAGAGTGATGTTGTTGAGGTAAGTTCTATAGATGTGTGCCATGCTTCAAATTTTTGTGACACATTTTCCTAAGCAAATTGCAAAGAGGATGACAAAGAAATGCAATTTGAAGGGTATAGCTCTTCACACAAATTTCCTTGTGATCTGGATGGATCTGTTGATAAGGTCTGCATGAAAATTGAGAACTTTAAGCATGTTTCTTGTAGTATTGATGAGGAACAAAAGGGTGGTAATTTTTTGGCTGCTCATGTCCTTTATGTGCTTGAGCTTTAGGGTTCTTAGTTTGACTTGTTTGAGGATGAGTTTACCTCTCCATGTAAGTATGATGAGATGGGACATTTTTCTATTCCATGTGAGTTTGATTCTTTTTCTTTTGCCCTTGATTCTTGTGAAGTGATCAACAGGTGTGAAGAGACAAAGGTATTTTTATGATGTTGATCAGTGTTCTCATTTTTTTTCACCAAGTATAGAGTCATAAAATGAAATGGGTGGTAGTGAGATGGCTTATCTGATGTGGCTACCATGTAACAACAAAAAAAAACATGGAGAAAGTTATCACTTGTTCAAGGGTAGTCACATATTTGTTCTTGTAGGAAAGGGACTACTTGTGCTGCTATGATGTGACAAAAACAAGTATTGGTTAAGGGAGATCAACTTCTTTAATAGGCTAGTATTTGAAAGGGTAAATGTTAATTCCCCCTTTTCATTTGGTGGCCTAGGGATATAAAATGAGGTGTTTTGTATTGGGTTGACTTTGTAGCCCAATGGTTGGCTTGTTCTGCTTCTCCAAATATCTAAATTATTGCTCTACTTTGTCAAGTAGACATCCCCAATTGGAGCCACTTGTGGTACTTGTTAAATCCATGACCATTTCCATCATTTTCTTCCTCTTGAGCTCTTGAATTTCCCCTAGTTTGTTTGATTAGGGTTCAAAAATTGCATAAAGGTCTAAAATCCTTATATCCTAAAAACCTAAAACCTAGCATGCACTTTTTCTCTAAAATCATGTTGACCTCCTGCACCTGATTCTCATTCATTCAATTTATAACTCATGTCTAGGTGTTCATGCATTCATCGGCCCCTTTACCTTTCCTTCCGATCGCTGACCCTTTTGAAATTATTTGACCTTTTCTCTATGTCGTGGGCCTAAATATTTTTCATGACTTAAGTATTAATGCTTTCATCTCATGGGTCTTCTTCCTATCAACCTAGGAATCCCTCGTTAAGTTATCACTTATACATGTATTTGCATATTAATTCTTTAAGTGTGCAAGTGTGCTCGTGATCTAATAGTGGATATCAAAGTTGAAATGTTGACTACATCATATTCATTCCTCGCCAACTCCACATGAATAAAATAATGAACAACAGGGTTAGTAGGCTATGGGCATGTGTATTGGTGCAAACATGGGTCCTAACCTCCATTAATATGTTCGGCACCTTAGCTTTTAATCTGACGGCTGTGATGCAGTGTTGTGACTTGATCTCAACCGTTTCCCACACACCCTATGGGAATAAAATAATAGGCTATAGGGTTCGCAAGTGATTGAAACAGGGTTTCTCTCATTGTGGAGAAAGGAGGGTGGATCCCATAGAATGAATGTGTTAGTGATCCATGTGGTGTTTCCCAATTGCTTGATTGAATGACTCTAATCATTTTTGTGAGCCATGCGATGTTGATGGTAATCTAATGGCCTAGATTTAAATTTACGGATCAACGGTGATTTTTTAAAGTTCATCGGGGATCTATTTTCAATCATCCATCTCGCATCTAATAGCTCAAATTTGAATGCTAATGGAAAGCTTATCTTGTTTGTGGGTAATTAATATTGAGTAATGGTGTGTCTACTTCTCAGCTACCATGATCGACTCCAGATGAATTTGGATTGGATTTTTATGCTTCTTCCAAGGTCATGATGATTATTGGGTGGCAACATTTACTTCTTGATGTGTTACAGGGGTCAAGTTTCTTTTTTAGGTTATGTTCTTCCTGATTTGATCATGGATTTCATGGGGGTGCCATGCCCATTTTTTGAACAACATCAATGTTGGAGTGTGCTCGAGGTATCACAAGCCTTTATGGCTAGTTATTGCTCTATTTTTGGGGGAATTCTTATTGTCTGTAATATTATCAAGTTTCATCCTTATATAACCCTAGTTAGAGTTAGGGTTTATAATTTTGAATTTAATTCTCAATTATGCCTAGACTATAAATCCAAGATTTTTTGTTTTTGTACCATTCAGAATTCTACTCTCCAACCTGAGTGGTATGGTGTAGTGTTTCCCCACTAGATTTTGTTTCTATACTTTCTATAATTGTTTGTTTTGAGTCAAGTTGAATAGGGTAAGTCCTTTGGACATAGATAAGGAATGTAATGACCTATGCTTTATAATAACAATAGGTGACCACCATACAACATTTGTATTCTACTTCATTATATATGTCAATCTACATGTTCTCCAAATATTATGTCTAGTATCCTTTGAATCAATATAATCAAGGGTTGTGTTGATGCTTCAAACACATTTTTTTTGAGTTATGTTTATGTTTTCCTATCATTCAAGGAGTGGTTTAATTTCTTGCATAGAGATAACGAGGGTATTGTAGTGCAGTGTGGATAACTAAGTAACATGGTGATTGTCCTTTTTTTGGTTTCTTGTTGCAAGGTAGTAGGGTTATGAGAAGCCATGGTTGGTTTGTTGTAGGATTTTATTTCATTACTGCACTCATGTGGATTAGGTGTTGGTCAAGGAGATTCACAAAGTATGAAGCTAGGGAAGAATCAAGTCTTTTAATTCAAAAAAATTCCTACTTTCTTATTTTAGATTTGCTTTTATTTTTTTCCCTTTATGCACTACCACAAGTCACTACTAGTAGGGAGAGTTGTGGAGATTATTTATCCCATTGAAGGCCTTCCACCATTGTAGTATGATGATCTACTTAATGTATAGGGATAGCCACCTTGGTCTTGTAGAGCCTAAACTAGAGAGGAGAGGCTTGCATATCAGTCATCTCCTATTTGTTGGTTGATGGCCTAGGGTCTTTGAGTATAAGGAGTAGCTACCATTTAGGAGATGCTAGACCATCAGCTAGAAGCACCAATAAGCAGACAAGACTAATTCACCAAAAGTAGTGAATGAGTCCCATTATAGGTTTTTTTAATATTTTTGCAGATGCATATACCCTTATTACATAAACTTGTTCCTATCCAAATACCCTAATCTAGGACTAATTCACCCATTCTGGCATATGAGTCTTGGCATTAGGTCAAAATTCTAGGATTTTCAGCATTTCAGAGCTCATTCAGATCTACTTCAGATTGCCAAGTGCACACATTTCATCTTACAACTTTTTGTTTTATTTTATTTATATTTCTATGTCATTTACTGAAATATTGCATTGAATTAGAGTTAAGAATTACATCTTGCATTGAATTTTTCTTTCCAAGTCTTAACATGGTGGTGAACCCCTTATTAGTTTATAATCAACCACAAGGAAAACCCTATTGCAAGATCTCTTTCTCCTTTGAATTGAGATCTCTAGGTTTATCCTTGAATGAAATTGGAAAGTGGTTGTGCTCTATGTTCTAAACCATACGAAAGAATCTTGACCCATTTTCTTTCATTTTAGGAGGGTATCAGGTAAGGGAGTGAATTTCCTAGCTAGATCCCCAAATTCAAAAGGAGTTATTTTCCTTATAGCACCCACTTGGATATCGAAATGTTGAGTTTTTTGCTAAGGGGATAAATTTGAAGGAAGCCTTTATTGTATTTTCTAAAAGGTTGGTAATTGTTTTGGTTTGTAGATTCAAACTTCTCAGGTCGGCTAGAGGTAGATTTTGTGTCAAGAATACTAACCGATTTTTGATAATCGTGAGGGTTAGTACACAAGTTTTAAAAGGAATAAAACTTCATCATGGTAAGCTTATGTTGTATTTTAGTTTGCAAGTTCTTAATGAACATCCATTGAAGGTGAGGATTTGGAATTGTTCCATCGATTTCAAAATAAAGTGATTGGTAGCATGAAATGAAGTCAATAAATTTTTCATCATCCTTTTTCTTACATCTCAACAAATCATCTAAAATCATTTTAGGAGTCATATGCACTAGGAAATGGTTTATAAAGGCCTCAACAAGTTCATTTAAGGAATGAATTGAGTTGTTCGGTAATGAGGAAAACCATTCTAAGGAAGTATCTTTCAAGGACCTACGGAAAAGCTAAGCCAAGAGCTTATCCTCAAGGACAAAATCACTACATAATGTGGTATAAGTGGAAACATGGTTAGAAGGATCTCCTTTCCTCCAATATTTATCAAATATATGAATCTCTAGACCTTGTGGAACTAGTGTTCTCAATATCTTCAAGGATAAGGAATTTATTTTGACATACTATGTAGGTTGTCCCTTTTGATTTTGGTGTATGGGGGAAACTTTCTTTTAAAGCAATGAAATAGTTTGCAAAAGTTGATTTATGATGGCATCATTGTTTGTGTTTTGAGATGTAGGTGAATATGGTGGAGGTGTTTATGTGCTCAAGAGAGAAGTGAATGAAATTATTATGGGAGGTAAAGTGGTAGGAGATATTTTTGGTAGATGGTTAGCACTCCCCTTAGGATTTGTGACATGGACTAACCGCCTCTTATGGATCCGTTAACTCTGGCAGTTATATCAGGAATTAACAGGTCGATCTTTTGGTGCAATGGAAATTGTAAACCCAACAAGTGGTATCGGATCCAAAGGTGTCAGGTTCGAATCCCCTCGAGTAACATTGAGGAGGAGTTTGTAGGCAAATGGTCAACACTCCCCTTGGGATTCATGACATGGACTAACCACCTCCCATGGATCCGTTAACTCTGGCAGTTGTATTAGGCATTATGAGGTCGATCTTTTGGTGCAATGACAACTGTAAACCCAATAGATCATATAAATTGTGATGCCATAAAGGAACTAGGAATGCTAGAAGAAATAACCAAGGAAGGAATGCCATTACTAGTAGGTTGCATTTTTGTTGTAACTTGAGGGGTGGTACAAGTAGGAATAGAGGCAATGGTTGTGAGAGGATGAATTTGAGTTCTTGCTTGACTTGGGACATTATTCGAAGGTAAAGTAGAGCTAGTTTTTGAGGTTAGATTTTTTTCAAAGATCTGAACTATGTTACGCATAAGGTCAACTCCTTCTTCACTTTCAATCATGTGATGTATGTTATCTATTGTAGGGATAGAAGTGGTTGAAATTTTTTTAGTACTCACTTGATTTTATAGGTTTGCTAGGTCTTCATGGATTTGGATTATGTTTTCTTGCAAAATACTAGCAACCATTGTTTCAACATTTGTCACACTACTTGAAGGAAAAGATTTGTTAAGGTTATGGTCCATACCTAGTTAAATAATGTCAATTCTAGGTGTGAAAGAGCTAGATTACCGAAGATCCACAATGATTGTGTTATCGTAAGATGACAAGAGTCTCAAACATCATCTCACTATAGTATTAGCAATAGGACACGAAGTTGTAAAGCCAATGCAAGGGACAATGCAATGAACACAAGATAAGTGTTATTCTCTTATTCCGATTTAAATGAAATTAAGCTAGGTGCAATGAAATGATGTAACAAAAACTCTACAAACTAAAATAGATAACTAACAAAAATAAACAGAAACATAGAAATAGAGTTTTTAGTGATGGAGAATGTAGTTTAAAATATAAAACGAGACTAAATTTCCTAAAGGGGTGTATGAGTCCCAATAAGGGTTTTTCAGGGGTTTGAATGTTGAATAAAAGTCACCGTAGAATACCTAGAAATCTGGCAAAATGACCTATTTTGGGACAACATTGCCTAGAGGGGTGTATGAGTCCTAGATTAGGGTTTTTGCACCATTTTTCAGCAAATTCTATGTAAATGTTATGTTTTTTGTTTTAAATGATGTATAGACTAAGTACAAATGTAGATTTTACAAGAAAATCAATGATGGAAGATGCAAAAAATGCAATCTATATGAAGTGTCACTAATGCAAGATTTAGAAACCCTAGATGCAAATTAACTAATGCAAAGTTAATGCAAGCTAGATATAAGATTATGTTCCACTCCAAATCAGAATTAGGTTTTTCTAAATGAAGGTTTGCTAAACTAAGATGACATAAATAGGGTGATTCACCTTTTAGGAGATAGAACACTAGGGTTAAGGGCCTATTTCACATAGTTTCACTCAAGGAAACCCTAGAGATCTCAATCCAATGATAGAATGAGGGAAATAGATCTATTAAAGTTTGGCCTAGGGTATAACTAAAGACTAAAATGGATTCACCACAAAGATAGGGCTTAGAAAGACAAGTAACATGTAAGATTTAATGACACAAACATAATGTTGTGCAAAACTCAAATGAATGACCTATAAATCAAACAATAAGCTAAGAAAACGCAAAGGTGCACCTAAAAATATATAGAAGCTCATATAAAGGTTTGAGATGCTTAAAATTTTGAATTTAATGCACATTAGGATTGATATGCAAGGTTGGGTGATTTAGTCCTAAATTAGGGTTTTTGGGAAGGAACAAAAATCTGACAATGACAAGTCTGGAACTCTTCAAATCTAGAAAAAAGGTTTGTATTGGGACTCATACACCAATTTTCGTTTATCAGTCCTACTCAACTTTTTTGGAAGGTCAAGGTTTGAATCTTCTCTTCCTCCTTAACCTGATTTCCAGATCTGAAATGTTGAATTATGATTTGTAGGTGTCTTTTAGTGGTCTTGTAAACAAGGTGACAACTTTGAAAACTTTGCAAACTTGACAACTTCTTACAATATTTCTCTTCATTGTTTCTTCAACCTAGATGTAAAAATCATACATTGAAGAGAGGGGAAAATGTTGTTTTGTTAGTAGATAGGGTTTTTCCTTAGTCAAACCCTATTTTTGTTATCAAACCTTGAATTGAAATGAAATAGAAAGGAGGAACGATGCATGAACAAATATGCGATGTTGCAACTCACCAAACCCTTGAATAAGATGCTACAAATATGTATGAGATGGATACAATGGATGTAGATCTTGAATCTTACTTGAATTATATGGATCTTGATTGAATGCTTGCTTGAATCATAAAACCTTACATCACAAATGTTAGCTCAAAAATAAACATGATGTATTATGACTTTGACATGATTCTTGATTCTTGGATAAAATTGTATAATTGAGATTTAGTGTTTATCTTGTCGAATTATGGGCATACATGTGTGAATATGTTGTTTAATTTTTGTTGCTTTGGCTATGATAATTATTGTACATATTGATGTGTGTATGTGAGTTTGCAGGTATGAATTCCATGACCAATGGAAATCAAATGTAACCAAGTGTACTCTATATTTATCAAGCCATGTAAAACTAACTATGATCCATTTGGAGGGACTATAGTCTCGTATAAATTGTGCTTCAGTTCTTATGTGATTATTGAATGTATGATAATATTTCAAGACAAGAGTTATACTCATAAAGAATAAAGTACTAAAACTAGTGGTGAATCCTTCAGACCCTATAGAGTTTCGTTAAAATATATTTTGGACATGTAGTTACATTTTCAATTGATGGTGTCTACATAGTTGTTGTAGATTCTTATGCAACAAGGTCAAGTCAGAATGAATAATATTTACCCTCTACATAAGTTACAGCTTGGTGAAGTATTTCATGCCTCTACAAGGAAGGAGATTCTTCAAACTCACCAAAAAAGTACTAAATCAGCTGATGAAGCTATGAAGGTGTTCCAAGAAGGACTTTCCAGAGTGTCTATTGAAAATTCTTTATTTGGTGTGAAATAATTAAAATTATTGATTAATTCCTTTAAATAATATTTTATAGGTTTAGAAAATAATATGGAGAAGGAAATGACAAATAAATTCAATGATAAAAGGCTTTCAGATGTTTCTAGTAAGTGTGTTACTAGACACATCAAGTTGCAAAGAAACTTGGAGGATGTTAAGAAGTTTTGGTAGAAGCCAAATAATTATTTCAATTATGTTTGAAGTGGCCAATTTCTACAAGGAGAATTAAGGATCATATGGACTCAATTGAGTCTCAAATTTCCTAGGCTTTGGGTGTTTATGATTTGGTGAGTGATGCAGATGGAGCTCCAAGAGCTATCACTGAAGATCTATATAGTCAATTCTTTCTACTATAAGAAAAAAGGATAAAATAATAATGTAGTATTTGCTGATGTTGAGAAGATTGTGGAAAAAAATCCAGCGCCTAGTACTTCAGAACAAGTAGAAGACCTCCATATTCATTTTGAAAATCATTGCCACACGCTTTCCTTTTCCAAAAAGTATTGGGAGGTTGTAAATAAGGGTTAGGAGGCACACCTTCTAAAATTGAACGTGTCCTATCAATTTATTTTACCCTCATGTAGTTAAGGTATGCATTTTTTCTTTGTATATGAAATTTTTTGATTTCAATGTACATATGCAGAGTTGGTAGATGGAGTTGTCATGCATTTTTCTATGATTTTTAGTGATGGATAATATTCAAAGGAGTAAATCAAATAGGGGGAGCTACTCTATGGTAAATATATCAGTATGGGGGATTAAACAATAGAAATGTCTTTTTGGGACCCTTTTCCATTAGTGTCAAAGGGGGAGAGTGTTTTGGAGAAGTGTGTTGACATTAATGTCAAAAGGGGAGATTGTTTGCAATATGAGCATGATTTTATATGGTGTTTTAATTTATGGCAACCCATTGTATAAGTGTTGGTCTGGAGAAGACCAAGTGTACTGGAGAATTGGTTGTCTTGGTGTGCATTTTCATTTTTGTAGAGAAACAATTTTGTGATTCACATTAATCTACAATGCATCATCTTGTCCTGTAGTTTTGAAGTGTTTATGGCATGCATTGAAGGATTTTTTATCTAAATTTTTAGGTTTCCATGTCTTCTGAAGCTAAAGATATTGATGACAGTGTATTGGGAGCTTAGTAGATGCAAAGTTACAGGTGTAGAGTGCATATTGGAATGCTCTCCATTCCATCATAGATAATTATCATTTTGAGGAAGTTTTTGAGGATTTCAAAAGTGTATGCACTCCAAGTAGAAAGTGATTTTGTGGTATGTTGGTCAAGCTGTGGATGAAAAATTGGTTCATTTAATTGTTGCTTCACAAATTTTGTTGTATAGTGTCTACCTAATGGTTTTGGGGTCATGTAGAGTTGAAGTCTTGGAGAAGAATCAAAGTGTTTTTGCAGGTCTTCAAGCTCAATTTAATTAAAGATCTAGCATTTTCAAGGGTTGATCATTTTTTTCTATGGTGAATCATGATGGATTCTAGGTTGGGGGGATGCAACTAGCCATCAAGCCAAGCCTAATGGCATGTTTCCTAAGTGATTCAATCCTCCATTATCACTCTATATTCAACCTAAGTAAGGTACACACATTATTAGGGCTCATTTGGGTGATTAGAGATCTCTCAAAATGAGTCATTCATTTTAATATGTCATTCATGCATCTCATTATTACACATTAGAATAGGGTTGCATTGAATTTTAAATTTCATAACCTTAGACACATTTAAGGTTAGGGTTTACATCTCTATTTACATGCACACTTCATTGTTTATATTAAGGTTTAATTACCAAACTAGGGGTTTTACCAAGGGAAACCCCCCATAAGAAAATTAAGTCTATATTCTATTTTGTAGTTCTTTTTGTAGATTCAGATTTGAAAATAAATTTGGGAGAAAAGAGAAAGTGTTGAATTTCAGATTTGAACTTTGAATTCCTAAAAAAGAAAAACAAGACGGATTCGCCAGAAGTGGCGAATGAGTCCCACTACAAGTGTTTTTCAAGATTTTTGTAGATTCATATACCCTTTTTCCAGAAACCTATTCTTGTGTAGAAACCTTGATCTTGGATTGATTCACCCAAACTGGCATATGATTCCTAGTAGGTCAAAATTCTAGGATTTTGAGCATTTTAGAGCTCATTCAGATCTGCTTCAGATTCCCAGGTGCACACATTTCATCTTATAGCTTTCTATTTTATTTTATTTGCATTTCTAGGTCATTAAGTGAAATATTGCATTGAATTAGGGTTAAGTATTACATCTTGCATTACATTTATCTTTCCAATTCTTAACTTGGTGAACCCCTTATTATTTTACAATCAGCCCCTACGACAACCCTATTGCAAGATATCTTTCTCCTTTGCATTGATATCTCTAGGGTTATCCTTGAATGAAATTGGAAAGTGGGTGTGCTCTATGTTGTAAACCATACCAAAGCATCCTAACAAATTTTCTTTCATTTCATTTTGGTGAACTTGCATTTAGCACATTATAATTCTTATTTGGAGTGCATTACCATCCTAGATCTTGCTTGGTTAATTTAATTGGCATTCTAGGGTTTCTAATTTTGCATTAGTGAAAGTTCATATAGCTTACATTTTTGCATCTTATATTATTGAAAATAATACCAAAATTTGCATTTACACTGAGGTTATAGATCATACAACATAAAAAGCATTAAATTCAATTATATTTTTTTGAATTTTTTTGAAAAGAATGCTCATTGGGACTCATCCACCCTTTTGGGCCAATCAGTCCCAGTGCAAATTTTGTATTGCATTTTTCATTGTTAAATTCCCTATTTTTGAGATTTTGTTGGCTATTAGAATCTTTATGTTTCAGTTTGCATACTTTTTGTTACATTTAAATCATCAAAATTAGCATAATTTACATTCATTGCAATTATGGATAGAATTAGATTCTTGTATTTTTCATTTTCAGCATTAGTTCATAGTTCAATTAGATTAGATTAAATTTGGCATACATTAGTGTAAGAGAGGGGGACCAACCATGTCAAGGCTCCAGGTCATGGAGAGTTGAGAGCGGAGGGTTGCTCTAACTTACCTAACTCTAAAGGGGTGTTTCAGATAGAGGTCAAGAATGATGAGGACTATAAAGTATTACTATATCTCTTCAGACCCGAAATCCAAGATCAGGCTATGCGAGCTAGTTTTTGGAGTCAATAATACACATTAGATAACTCTCTATCTGAGGATGGAAGTGTAGTTCTAGAATGATAGCATGACATGCTGGCGTCTCTCAGGTGAGCTAGTGTTCATATGACCACAGGATATAAAGTACAATATAAACTGTGAGAAAACAAACTAATGGCCTAGCTAGTTATTCTTAAATGAACAAAATAAAATAATAAAGTATGAAAAGTAGAAATGAAGGTGATAAAGTAGATAGATGAAAGCTAGAGTAATGAAAATGATCTCACCGAGGTGCCAGTTTTCCAGCTAGCTCCAAATGCATGTTATCCTACACACAAGAAAGAGGGAAAAATGGTTGGGTTTGTATAGGGGTCTACCTCAGTCAGATCCCCATTTTGGTGTTCCCACCTCCATGGACATCTAGATAGGAATGAGATAGAAATATTTGATAAATAAGTAGAGAAATTAGAAGTTGCAATAAACACTACAAAATAGTATAATGCTACTCAACCAAATCACAAAGGAGAGGAGTGAAACGTTACCACATCCACCCAAAGTCTCACTAGCTAATGGAGGAGAAAGTGGAATTGGAAAGGTCATGACAACCTCAACTATGACGAAGGAGGTTTCACAAGACTCCAAGCCCACACTGCTATGGCTTGCTTCACACTTGCTATATAGAGTTGATGGAGTGTTGAAATGCTAGAAAATGTTTGAGAGTGTGTGTAGAGCTCAAATGAATTGCTAGAGAGTAAAAAGAAGATTGATAGAGCTCATGAAGAGATGAAATGGAATGAGAATGAATGAACTTGAAGGAAGAAGCTAGAAGAATTTTCCATTTTGGGGCCAGTTGGTCAAAGAGGGTTGTTACAAATTGACTCCAATCGAAAGTGTAACACCTCTGCCAGCTTCACATAAAGGAATTTGTTAGGGACAAAAATGTACCACACAGATGTCTACATGTCGCATGCACATCCATGTTAAATATTTTCCCATTGACACAACATACAGATGCCAAATGGAAGGAAGGCAATTGGGTGATGTGGAATTTTTCCTTCAGATTTGATTTTCTAAGTTGAGGGTATGTGAAAGGGGAACTTTTGTAAGGGGTGAAAATTTGCTCTTATACATTTTGCCCCCATTTTAGCGAGCATGAGTACTGATGAGTGCTTTGGTAATGTAGATTGAAGAATTAGTAGGATTATAAATTTATACTTGAACCATCAAGGAAGCAGACCATGATCTAGTGAACTCAGAAGTGTAGGACAAAACAAAAGACTCCATAGCCCCATAGAACTATGAAGCTACAAAAATTACATTGAAGGACCTCGGACCTATATAGGAGTGAATTTGTACCCCTTATTCAAATTCCCCTTTTACACATCCTCACCTTAGAAAATTGTATCTAAAAGTGAAATTCCACATAAGCCCACTGCCTTTGTTCCACTTGGAGTCTATTTTACATGTTAGTAGAGGAATAACTATCAGGGATGCTCACACGACATGCATAAATCCATGTAGTGCACTTACATCCCTAGTGGACTCCCACATCTGGAGCCTGTAGAGGCATTACACTTCCCATTGGAGGTTGATTTGCAATGTCCTCTTCGACCAACCGACCCGAATATGGCCATTTTCTTCATTCTCTCCTTCAAATTCACTCTTCCTTCCTGCATTCTAACCTTCTAATAATTTAATTCAAGGGAAAAGCATTAAATTTATCTCTACACACAACATCCTCTTAGCATTCATCACTCTCAAGTAGCACTTTTCACTCCATAGTAGCAACAACAACACTCCATCTACTCCGTAGAGAAAGTGTGGAGCAAACACCATTGCAACAGAGGCTTGAGTCCTCTCATTTTATCTTGCATTAGCTAATGAGCTCTTGGTGGAGGTGGTAAAATTTCTACTCCTCTCCTTTATGATTTGGTTGGGTAGGATAACACTATTTTGTAGTGATTTTGTGTTCTTTACTTCATTTCTTGCTTTATCATACTTTTCTCCATTATCATTATATTGGTTGTCCATGGAGGTGGGAACACCAAAATGAGGGTCTAATTGAGGCAGACCCCTATACAAACTCCAACAATTTTCCTCTCTCTTGTGTGTAGGTAGAGGTATTCTCAGAGCTAGCTAACAAACAAGTACCTTTGTGAGATCATATTTGCTATCCTCACTCCTGTATATTTACTTTATCACATTCATGCATGTCTTGCCTATTTCATAGTGTTGATTTGGCCCTTCGAAAGTAACTAGCTAGGTCATTAGTCTATTTTCTTGAGTTCAACCTTGTCTCTTTAGTCCTTTGGTCATACTAATGCCAATGGACTTGAGAGATTCCATCATGTCGTGCTTTCATCCTCGGGCAGAGAGCTCCCTGAGACATAGTGTTGACCTCAAAAATTGAGTCAGCTAGCCCCATTTTGAGTTTCAGGTATGTAGGGTGATCAAAGGACCTTATAGTCCTCATCATTCTCATCTCGCATTTCCTAACACTCCATTAAGTTGAGGTAAGTTAGGGCATCTTTCTGCTCTCGGCTCTCCATGACCTAGAGCCTTGATGTGGTTGGTCCCCCTCTCTTACATTTTTAGTGAACCTGACGTGAACCATTTTGGTTTCATTTTGTGATACTGAAAGTTCCTTCCCTCGTATCCTATGAATATTGTGGGTGCAAGTTTTTTTGAGGCTTTCACCTTTCAACCCAACCTGCGACCCCAAGTAGGTGTAGTTGGAAGGTTCCAAAAGTGTTGTGTAATGAAACCTTGATTGGTTCACTACCTTATCTTGTAACCTTTAGGAGGCTCTATGAAAATATCATTTAGCATATGTGACAACCTCTTTCCTGCATCAACCTATTCCCTCTATGTAGCCTATGAGTAGTGGTACTGGTATAACCTTCACCTCATAGTATCTTCCAATGGGATTTAATAGAGAACAATCTCCTCTTTACATTCCTATAAGAATCAATTGGAATATTGTAGCAAGTGTTCTTATTGATCCAATTTCCCAAGTGAACATTATAAATGAGGAGATCATGTTAATCAAATTTCTACATAAATGTGGATATGATGCACCTATGAGTACCATCCACATGCATGACAAAAATTTTGTACCTCCTCTAGGTAGTATTGTTCTATCGGTTCTCGTTGGACCTAAGTCTGTGAACCTTATGTTTGACATTATCCTGGGGTCCAAACTCTTTAGAGTGAAGTCGAGTATCCCCTAGTTGGTAGCTATGAATGCAGTTTCCTTGGTTATGCATAAATTTTTTAAATTCACTCATGAGGGTTCCATGCACGTGATCCATGACACTAGCTATAAATTGTCGGTTGTGTGTGGTAGTTACTCCTTAGATTACTTTTGGCTTGAACCTATTGTTCCTCTCCCACCCAAGAAGGACCTCATGTATCACACATATCAAAATTACAAGAAAGGGAGTTCCAAGCCGAAAGTGAGGTACCCTCCTTCCCCTTATGTTGTTTCACATAGGGCTTTCCAAAAATATGACAATGATGTCATTAAGGCACGCAACAAAGAAAAAGAGAAGTAGTCCTGAGATCCTCCTTCATCCTCTCCCGTTGTTTAGCCTAATGCTTCCTCTCACTCTATTGTGGTTCCATCCACTTCTACCTCACATTTTCAAGAGAATTCTATGGTGCACACTTGGTAAAATCCCAAGTGTTCTACATTTGAGCTTCCTTCCCTACCCATGAAGCCTAGGCCTGACCCCGACCTCTGTGGCCTCCTACCACCTCTACTTCTAAAGCAATGAATGAGAAAAGGCTTGTTGCCAAAGCGTTAGATTTGACTGCCCCTACTATTTATGAACCAGTTCCTCTTGCTCCCATTTAGGAGTTTGTCCCTCCAGTGGAAATAACTATGGAGGACACTCCCATGGTTGAGTAGGAGCCTTTCATTCCTTCGCAACTTTTAGCCTCTATTTCAAAGAGTTGCAAAAACTACCTTGAGTGTGAGCACAAGCGCTGGTGAAAGGCTATCTTTGCTAAGCAGGCCATCTTATAGAGGAAGGAAGAGGAGATGACCACATCTATATTAAGACCTCCTATTGCATCCCCCTCTCTCCTCCCCTCTAATTCCAATCAAACCATGTTTGTATCACTTCAGGATTCTACTGCGAGTGAAAATGCACCTGACCCCAAAAAGGTGCAAGTGTTCATCACTCCTTCGGTGGAGCCAACTTTGTTGACATTTGTTGAGGATATTCCACCTTTCCCAAAGCTCGTAGATATGACTGACACCTCAGTCGTATCTACTGTGGTTCTTTTCTCCTACTCTTCCTCGGCCATTCTTGCCTCATCTATGGGGAGTTCACCTCCCTCGATGAAGAGAAAGGTAGAGAGTGGTCCTTCCAACCATTGAATACATAGGAGGAACCCACCTTCTCATAAAGGTGGCCCTACACTAGCTTGTTCTATCCTAGTGACGAAACCAGTCTTGACTTCTCTTGAGTTCATCATCGCTCCCAAATTGTTTAGTGAGTTTAGCAATGAACCTTAGTCACAACCTCCTTTGTGAATTGAGGTAAAACATAACACTCTTGTTAAGTGCATTTTTAAATCAGTGGATGAATTTCTAACCTTTTCAGTGATCTTTGTGAATTCGTTGACCTTAGCTCCACAAGAGATAAGTGGAGGAGACCTTGTGCGTCCTTCTTCCTTAGCCCTTGTTGCAGGAGGGTTAGAAGCTCCTCCCCTTAAAATTCCACTTCTACAGGCTCATGCTTGTTCCCCCTACAATGATCTAGAGTGGGAATTGAATGACCTCTTGGTTGATCAGTGTTAGGGGGAGGCCTCTTCTTTATCGTTAGATTAGATGTTTGTATGTGTTGTGATGTGTTTCCACCATAATTGTGTTATATGTGTCTAGATGACCCTTGTCACCCTTGTTGGTGCTTAGAAATAAGTTTGGTTTCTATGTTGTAAACCTTCTTCTATTTGTATCATCATTCTTCCATGTTTATGATTGACTTTCAGAATATTGGGGATGATGGAAAGCATTGGAGGCATTTAGGCTTCCCTTACATGTTGACCCAATTCTTTATTTTTACTTTGTCTTCTCATACATTCTTCACATGGCCTAGTAATATAGAAGGGGGTTGACGACAGTTCATTTATATACTATTATTATACTTATATATCTTTATGAGCATTTATGAACCCAAAATATCAAGCTACCTCTATGCCTTTTGTTCGGGTTCTCTTTCCTTTTTTTCTTTTCCTTTATCTTTCTCTCTTGTTTTCTTGAGTTTTCCCCCTCATGTGTGACAACACAACCTCTACATCACTTTGATCTTCAAAAAATGCATTCATTTCCAACAAATATTTTCTCAAGAATCTTCACACTTCTTTGTAAGAATTGTATTCTCAACTTGAAACCCTAATGGAACATGTTTTCTTCATCATGGGTTCATAAAGAAAGAACTTGAGAACCTTCCTCTAAAGTGGGAACAACTTTGATCTTCCCCTCACATGGGGACTTATTCTTCCTTTTGAATCCCTTAATGAAGTGAAAATCTTTTAAAGGATTCCTTGATGATGAATTGACTTGAGAAAGAAATCACTAGCTTTTGAACAGAGCATCCCTTGAGTGGACCTCTCCTCCTTTCGATGGGTTCCTAAAGGACCACTTGAAAGTTTTCCAACTTGTTGATGGTCTACATGACTATCCACTTACTTGCCTATGTGGCCGCTTCTTGACATGTTCTATCTATAGGTAAACATGTCACTTTATGGGTGCACTCGTGAAGCCACTTTTTGACTCTATGGAGTCCACTTTCCTAGGTTTCCTCCATGTGAGAGATCATGGAGGACACCTTCCTTTAAGGTCTATGGGCCTATGAGGAACTTACTTCTTGGGACTTCCTTCATGTGAGAGATCTTGGGGGTTGCCTCCTTGCACATCTGTGAGCCTGTAAGGTGCTTTCTTTCTTTAGCTTCATAGTTCTACAGAGCTATGAAGTCCTTTTCTTGTCCTACACTCTCAGGTTCACTAGATCATGGTCTGCTTCATTGACGATTTAGGTATACATTTCTAACTCTACTACTTCTCCAATCTACTTTACCAAAGCAATTAAAAGTATTCATTCTCGCTAAAGTGGTGGAAAAATTTATAGGAGTGAATTTGCACCCCTTACACAAATTCCCCTTTTACACATCCTCACCTTAGAAAACCGAATTCGAAGGTGAAATTCCACATAACCCTGCTACCTTCATTCCACTTGGTGTTTGTTTTGTGTGTCAATAATGGAATAAATTTTTGGGATGCTTGCAAAACACATAGACATCTGTACGGTGCACTTACATCCCTAGTGGATTCCCATGTTTGGAGCCTATAGAGGCATTACACTTCCCATTGGAGGTTGATTTGGAATGCCCTCTTCGACCAACCAACCCGAATATGGTCGTTTAATTCATTCTCTCCTTCAAATTCACTCTTCCTTCCTTCTTTATAACCTTCTAAGCATTCAATTAAGCTCTACACACATCATCGTCTTAGCATTCATCACTCTCAAGAAGAACTTTTCACTTCATAGCAGCAACAACAACACTCCATCAACTCCATAGAGCAAGTGTGGAATAAACACCATTGCAGTAGAGGCTTGAGTCCTCTCATTTTCTCCCCCATTGGCTAGTGAGCTCTTGGTGGAGGTGGTAAGCTTTCTACTCCTCTCCTCTATGATTTGGTTGGGTAGCATAACAGTATTTTGTAGTGCTTTTGTGTTCTTTACTTCATTTCCTAATTTATCACACTTTTTCTTCATTATCGTTATCTCAGCTATCTATGGAGGTGGGAACACTAAAACAGGTGTCTCACTAAGGCAAACCCTTATACAGCCCCCCAAATATTTTCCTCTCTCTTGTGTGCAGGTAGAAGTATTCTTGGAGGTAGCTGGTGAACAAGTACCTTTGTGAGATCATTCTTTCTATCCTCACTCCTATATATTTACTTTATCACATTCGTGCATGTATTCCCTATTTCATAGTGTTGTTTTGGCCCTTCAAAAGTAACTAGCTAGGTCATTGTTCTATTTTATTGAGTTCAAAATTATCTCTTTAGTCCTCTAGTCATACAGATGCTAGTGCACCTGGGAGACGCCAGTGTGTCATGTTGTCGTCCCAGAGCCGTACTTTCATCCTCGAGTAGAGTGCTCCTTGAAACACTGTGTTGACCTTGAAAACTGACTCGCCTAACCCCATTTCAAGTTTTGGGTTTGTAGGGTGATCAAAGGACCTTATAGTCCTCATCATTCTCATCTCACATTTCCTAACACTCCTTTAAGCTAAAGTAAGTTAGGGTAGCTTTCTACTCTTAGCCCTCCATGACCTAGGGCCTTGATGTGGTTGGTCCCCTTCTCTTACAGGACCAACAATGGACAAATCTCACAAGATGAAAGCATCTTGGAGGCCTACAAACCTACAAGGATGTAGTCCCCAAAATCTCTCACATGAACGGATCCCCATAAAGTATGCACCTTACAAGCCTATAGAATTGCAAGAAGGTATCCCCGAATATCTCTCACATGAAGGAAACCTAGATGAAAGTTCCTTACAGGCCCGCAAACCTATAAGGATGCATCCCCCAAGATCTCTTTCAAGGAGGAAACCCAAAGGAGGGAACTCCACATAGTCGAATTGGAAAGCATATTTATAGGCTCACTTGAAAAGCGACATGTTTACCCACAGATAAAGTAAGTTGAAGACAAAGCAACCATGTAGGCAGTCAAGCACACATTCATGCAGACCATTGACAAATTGGAAATTTCTCAAATGGGTCCCTCGAGAACTCGAGGTGAAGAGGGGGTCAACTCAAGGGATGCGTTGTTTGAAATTTCAAAAGAGACTTTTTTCTCAAATCAACTCATCATCAAGGAATTCATTTGAAAGATATTCACCTCATCAAGAAATTTGAAAATAATAAAATTCCCCCTCATGAGGGGAAGGTCAAAGTTGCTTCCATGTCAGAGGAAATTTGTCAAGTTCTTTCTTTGTGAACCTATGATGAAGGAAACACGTTGTGATAGGGGTCCTATTCGAGAATGTGATTCTTGAAAAAGCTTGCAAAGATTCTCAAGAAAATATTTGTTGGTAATGAATGTGCTTTCTAAAAATCAGAGTATCATAGAAATGACATTGTCACACATGAGAGGGATAATTCAAGCAAAGAAGAGAAAAATATAATGGGAGAGAAAAAGAGAAATAATCACAAATAGAGGACACAGGGGGATCTAGTTTCATAGGGTTAGATTTTATCATGCTTATATGAATAATAGGTAACCGTGGTGCAAGGTGAAAGATCATTAGTCCCCACCAGATCAAATGGAATGCATGAAAAACAAAGTGAAAAATAAAAAATGGGTCAACATGGAAGGGAATCCCTAATTCACCCAACACTTTACATCATCCCCAATTTGTCGAAAATCAAACACAAACATGGAAGAATGATGATACATATGTAATTTTGAAAAAAGGGTCCTTAGCCTTTTTCACTCTTGTTTAGCTCCTTGCAAATTTTGGCCTAGTTTGGCCTTGATTTAGTGTTGTAATGTGGATAACACATTAACATTAGTTTTTGGTCCCTTGTGAACTAATCAATTTAATGATGCCTTGTAAAGGTGTTGTAAAGTGTTGTAACACACTTTCACACTTTTCTAGGATTTCTAAGCATTCTTTCAATCACAATTTCTCTTAACCTTGCCTTATTTGGTGTGTTGTAATTTTTTGTAACACACTTTCACATTCCTCTAGGCTTTTCATTAATAATTGGGCTCCCCTATGCTTTAATTGGACCCTTTTTGCATCCACAATCCTTATTTGTGTGTATTTTTTAGGATAATTTTGACAAATGGCATTTTAAACATCAAATCCTCAAAAACCCACCTCAAATTCCTAAGGTGGTCTGGGTGAATGAGTCCCCTTCGGTGGGAACCATTCACCCAAGGCGGTGAATGATTCCCCTTTATCTCAAAAATCAAATTTAATTTAAATCTTTGGTAGGATTTTATTCTCTAAGATCCAATGTTAGCTTGTAGTGTTGCAATTTTGGGAATTCTTGCATAATTGGGTATAAATACAAGGTTATTTCTCACATTTTACCCCCCAAGCATTGAAGTACTCATCTTAATAGAAATTTGAGTTCACAAGAGAATTTGAGCAAGAGAATTCAAGGCTTTCAATGACATATTATCAAGCTTTCAAGAGAATTCTTCAAGCATCAATTGTCATTTCAAAGATCACATTCTTCATTTTTTTTATTGTTCTTACAATTGTGATGTAGAGTTCATGATCCAAGCAAGCTTTGCATTCACGATTTATCTTCATCAAGAAAGAATCAAGAACCACATCCATTGCAACTATTTTAAGCATATTTGCACAACTTTATTGCAAGGGTTTGGTGAGTTGCAACATCATCTTTTGTTCATTCATCAATCTCCTTTACATTTTCTTTCATTTAAAGGTTTAATTACCAATAAGGGGTTTGACCAAGGAAAACCCCTATTCTCTAACCCCACAACAATTTTCCCCTCTCTTTGCATGTGATTTGTAGGTCTAGGTTGCAAATTTATCAAAAAGAAATATTGGAAAATTTGTCATCAATTTATTGAAGCAAGTAAAAGTTATCAGTATTGTGACTAAGCCTTGGAAGGACTTAGAGAATACCTATAGGTTGAATTAAGCAGTTTTAGACCCAGATCTGAAGCAAGAACATCAGAGAAAACTCAAATTTACAGAATCCAACTTTGAATTCCCATAAATTAGGAAGTGGAATAATTCACCACTATTGGTGAATGAGTCCCACTATACCTGTCTGTGAGAGATTTTTGTAGATCTGAGTACCCATTTGTCTGAAACCTATTCTGACATAGTTTTCCTAAAACTGGTCTAATTCACCCAACTCATTGAATGAGTCCTAGTTGGCTTCAATAGTGAATTTTGCAAGATTTCATACCTCCATCCTACCTTCTCTAGTTTCCCAGGTGCACATCTCTAGTTTTACTATTTTCTAGTACTGTTTGTTTACATTTCCAGGTCATTCTTTGAAGCATTACATCAAACTAGGGTTTTATATTTCATCCTTCATTGCATTGTTTTTCTAAGTCTAAAATTTGTGTTAAACCCCTTATTTGCATCATTCCATCCCCTAGAACACACCCTTTTTCAAATTTCAATCTCCTTTGCATTGGAATCTCAAGGGTTGTTCTTGAGTGAAATAGAGAAAATAGCCTCTCTCCTTTTAGGTCCAAAACCCTATAAGTAAAAAAAGAGCCCCTACTATTTTCTTTGTTTCAACAGATAGAAGAATTTTTACAACACAAAAATCACTCATGTATCCAAGCACTAGCAAGGGTAAAAAGGGTCATCTAGGAACGTGTAGCACAAGTACAAGGGAACACATTACAATACACATACATATAATCTAAAGATAAAGAAGAGGCCTCCCCCTAACACTCATCGACCAAGAGGTCATTTGCTTCCCACTCTATATGATCATTAGGGGAAGGAAAATGAGCCTACAATGGTGGAATATTAAGGGGAGGAGCTTCTAACCCTCCCGCAATAAGGCCTAATGAAAAAGGCCCCACAAAGTCTCCTCCACTAGGCTCTTGTGAAGCTATGGTCAATGACTCTGCGAAGATCACTGACAAGGAAAGAAATTAATCCAGAGAGTTAAACATGTACCTCACTGGAGTGCCATCTCATACCTCAACAGACGAAGGGGACTACACGTGAGGATCACTCCTTGGCTCATGGAGTGCTTCAAGAGTAGTGATGAACTTAGGGGAAGTTTGAGCTAGATCCATCACTAGGATGAAACAAGCTAGCATGAGACCACCTTTCAGAGAAGGTGGGATCCTCTTATGCCCTCCATTTTTGGCAAGACCAACCTCTACCTTCGGCTTTGTCAGGGGTTTGGAACTCCCCACAGATGAGGTGAGAGGTGTGGAGGAAGAGGAGGATAAAATCAAAGTAGACACCACCAAGGTATTCAACATGTCTATGGGTTTTGGGAAAGGTGGGATGTTTTGAAGGGGCATCAACAAGGGTAGCTCATTTGAAGGAGCGATGAACACTTGTACCTTTTTTGGGTTAGGCGCATTCATAATCACGTTGGAAGCCAGAAGCAAGACTGAGCTAGGTTGAACAAAAGCAAAGAGGAAGAGGGAGGAGGACACAACATGAGGCCTTAAATAAAGGATGTTCATCTCTTCATCATTTCTCTGCAGAGTGGCTTGGTCAACCGCCAAAGCCTTTCATTGATACCTACACTCACATGCAAGGCAATTTCTATGACTCTTTGAGCTACAGGCTAGGAGCTGTGAAGGAATAGGAAGCTCCTTCTCATCCATAGGAGTGTCCACTATAGATGTTTTCTATAGAGGGATGGGTTCCTGAACAAGAGTAGGAGGAGCAAGTTGGGAAAAAATGAGGGGAGTCAGCTCTAGTGCCTTGGAAGTGGACCTCTTCTCGTTTACTACTTTTGGAGAGGGAGTAGTAGGAGGTTGCAGAGGCTAGGACATAGAGGATTCCCCCTGGGGACCCTTCCTTTTACCATACAAGTAGTACCAAGGTCTAGGTGGTTTGGTAGGAAGATCAGATATCTGAATCTTGGGCTTTTGCTAAGCTGATATCATCAGACTCAGAGGGTAAAAACCAAGCATATTCATCCAAAACTCTTGATTAGAAAGAGGAGTGGGAGAGCCATCTCGAGGATGGGATAGCTTCTATTTTCCCTTTTGAGAAGAAGAGTTAACTTTTTGGTGCACTAATAGAAGGGTCAAATCCAACTTTCCTCTTCCCCTAGTCTTATACTTCACATAACTCTTAAAGTAGGTCTATTCTTGGAGGAAGTAGACCAATTGGGGCAAGCCAAAAGTGATCCAATGAATATCCCACACAAGATACCAAAGGTTGGTACCTAGTTTCATGTACTATGTGTGCAGTACCTTCATAGGATAACTTTAAACATTTGTGAATGACAGAGGCAATTCCATTCATGGAAGCTAGCCAAGGTATGCCTAACTTCACTTTGAATAAATTGGACTCTGGAGTAACATCGAAGATTGTTTATATGACCCTAGGTCCAACTAGGATGGACAAAGTTATCAAATTGTAAGGTTTAAGAACAATTTCATCATTCATATGAATGGAATTCATTTATTCATACTTCTTTTGTAATGAATTCAACCACAACGTCTCCTCTATAACGACATTCACCTAGCTCATAGGGTCAACTAGGACTCCTGTCACAATATTCCCATTGAGACGAGCGGGAATTTAAAGGGGAGAGGGATTATTATTTAAGGGCATATCCCATGATGTGAATGTTATGTTTGATAGGTAGGTCATAGGCTATGTAGGAGTAATCATAACCATGTTAACATACACTTCAAGCTGGGTGATAGAATTAGAGGGATCGATAATAATGTTGGAAAAGTGCAATGAAAATGGGTTTGTGTATATCTACAACTCATTATTCACTTTCACCACTGATTTGTTTGCATTTTGTTTATTTCCATCAAGGTGAATAGTATTGTCCTTGATGCAATCCTATATCTCATGATGCAGGTGCATACAACATTTTGTATCATGTGTGTTAACTCGATGGTACTGACAAAAGGCATTGGCATCGTATGAACTAGGGTAAGGCTCCTTGAGAGGCTTAGGGTTCTCCAAGGTTATGATATTTTCCCTCAGTAGCCTTTGTAGGATGGAAGAATAAGATTCTACTAACTTTGTGAACTTTTTATTGCATCTAAGATAGTTATCATTCATAGCAGCTACTACATTCGAAACAACCTCACCCTTTCTAGAGATCGATACTATGGACTTCCCCTCTAAATGAGAGCACAAGGAGGATCCCCCAAATTGGACCACCATCTGTTGATATTCTCATAGAGTTGCACACAAATGCATAAAAGAAGGGTACTTCATGAGGGTAATCTTTTCCTACCAAGTTCTTTGCAAGTTCCCTATGAATGCCTTCTACACATTAGAATTGGACAGTAGATATAAGATCTGTGAGAAGAGAGATTGATACCACACTATTAAATTAGTAATATTCTCATTATCTCCTTGCTTGCATGAGATGAGATATGAAAAGGTCATCTTCGATCCAATGTTGTCTTGGAAATTTCAAAGAAACTAATTTACAATTTGATCTAATGAGAAAATAGAGTTTTTGGGTAAGGAACAATACAACTCAAGTGTTGTATCCTTAAGAGATTGAGGAAATAGCTTTTCCATCAATGCATCATGATGGAAGAAGTTTTTACATAGGGAATTGAAGGCATACACATGTGTTTGTGGGTCCCCTTTGTCACCATACTTCTTGTATTTAGGAATATCCATTCCTTGTGGGAAGGGAGTACTTAAGATTGCTACTAACAATGGGCTATGTCTAAAGAAGGGCTAAACGATAAGCTCAACAAAGGCTTGGGAGAGACTTGTCCGTTGGCTTTGCATATTTCCCATGTTTTGAAGAAGAGTGTTTAGAATAGGGTCATTAGAAGAGATAGGACCAGTGGGATCTCCTTTGGAACCACAATCGGAGCCACCTCTGGAATCGCCAATGTGGCCACTATCGGGACCACTGTCAGAGCCACTCCCACTAGTAGGGCCTCCACAAGAGCCACTATCACTTCTAAAGACACCACCATGGCCTCCACCAAAAACACCTCTGCCAGCACCACCCCCACTGCCAAAGTTACCACCACTACCAAAGCCCCCACCACTCAGCCTGCCAAAACCTCCACTACTAGAGGTGACAAGAGGGGTGAAACTGAAACCTAAGGGCACTCTATTTACTTTAAAAGTTTCAAATCTCTTGGAGGTAGGGGAAATTGATCGAAGGGACCATGTCAACCATATACATGGATGTGGGAGGCATAGACACTCCTAATTTTCTTTTACATTCCTTGCAAGTGGCCCCTTGTACAATACTAGCATTTCTTGAAGGGGTACATGCTTCTATAAAACTAGAGAGGCTAGCTAGGAGCTCTATACCTGTTCGGTCTCTTTGTGCCATATACTTTATCTTTGTAATAAACTTATCGACCCTATCCATCTTCGGGTCCTTCTCTAGGTGACTCTCCAAGTCACCCAACCCTTTGCTAAGGGTAGTGATATATTATGAAGGAATGTGAACAACCTCGTTCTCATCTATCGATGATGGTGTAGGAGATGAAGGAAGATGGGGTACATGGTTAGTCTCATCAAATAATCCTACCTCACCCCATGAAAACTATTCCTGGGTAGAGGGACCAATGATAGATCTAGAAAAGAGACATATAGAGAAACCAAAAGTGACCATCTTCCCCATAAAAAGGTGTCATACACTTCTAGCAATATACTTGGATGTTGTAGAATGGGTTGTGATTGTCATAAACCTTCACAACACTCAAGATCATAAAAATCACAAGGTACAAGGGAAAATCCTCAGTACCAATGAATGGGCATACATTGCTTCATTTTGGGTTCACCAAAAATGAAAGAGAGGGGTACCAACCATGTCAAGGATGCAAGTCTTGAAGAGCTGAGAGCGGAGGGCTTCCCTAACTTACATCACTCCAAAAGGGTTTTCTAGATAGAGGCAGAGAATGATGAGGACTATAAAGTACTTCTATCACTCTTCAAACCCGAAATCCAAGTTTAGGCTAGTAAAGCTAGTTTTCAGAATCAATACTACACCTCAAACAACTCTTTGTTTGAGGATGACAACCTAGTTCTAGGATGACAACATGATGCATTGGCATCTCTTTGGCAAGCTAGCATGTGTACAACCATAGGATAGAAACTACAATCTAAACTACCAAAAAACAAACTAACGATCTAGCTAGTTATTCTTAAACGAACAAAATAGAACAATAAAGTATGAAAAGTAAAAATGAAGGTGATAAAGTAGATATATGAAAGCTAGAGTAAGGAAAATGATCTCATCAAGGTGCCAATTCACCAGCTAGATTCAAATGTGTGTTCGCCTACACACAAGAAAGAGGTGAAAATGGTTGGGTCCATGTATAGGAATCTACCTTAGTCAGACCCCCATTTTGGTGTTCCCACCTCCACGAATAGCCAGATAGCAATGGGATAGAAATATGTGATAAAGAAGTAAAGAAAGTAGAAATTACAATAAAAACTATAAAACAATACAATGCAACTCAACCAAATCACAAAGGAGAGGAATGAAACATTACCACCTCCATCCAAAATCTCACTAGCCAACTGAGGAGAAAGCAGACTTGGCAGGGTTACCACAACCTCAACTATGATGAAGGGAGGTCTCGCAAGACTCCAAGACCACACTGCTATGTGGAGTTGATGGAATGTTGTTGTTGCAATGGAGTGTTGAAATGTTGGGAAATGTTTGAGAATGTGTGTAGAGGTCAAATGAATTGCTAGAGACTGAAAATAAGATTGCTAGAGCTTATGGAGAGATAAAATAGAATTATAATGAATGAACTTGAAGGAAGAAATGGGAGGAATCTACCATTTTCGGGGTCAATTAGTCAAAGAGGGATTTTACAAATTGACCCCAATCAAAATTGTAATGCCTCTACCACCTTCACACACAAGAATCCATTAGGGATGATAGTGTGTCGCGCAGATGTCTACATGTCATGCCCACGTCCTTGACGAATATTCTCCCACCAACACAATAGACAAATTCCAAGTGGAAGGAAGGTAGTTGGGTGATGTGGAATTTTTCCTTTGAATTCAATTTTCTAAGTTCAATTTTCTAAGGTGAGGGTATGTGAAAAGGTAATTTTCATAAGGGATCAAAATTTTATCGTATACAATTATAAAAAAAAAAAAAAACAAGATCAAACAACTAAACCACTTGGTGAAAGTATAATTATTTGGCCATGTCAAATATCTTTTTCAAAGTTAACCTAGCCCTCAAGCCATTTAGTAGTGATGAATTTTACATGTTAGATGAAGCCCTTGAGGATTTAATTTCACAAAGTCCATCCACTAAGGCTTGTTATGATAAACCAAAACTAAGAGACGTTAATGTGATTCAACCTCAACTTATCCTTTACCCATCTTCACACAAACCTCAAAATCAAAACAAAACTATTTACAATCTTGAACCACCTAAAAACAATGTTTTCCAGCAATCAAGTCATAATACCATTTCTCATACATATAGCACTAGAAACAATCCACAACAAAAAAAAACAATCTCAACACCTTTACCTTTATCCAACTCTATTTTTCCTAGTGCCCCTCATTTTCCTTCAAATAGTGGAAAGGATTATGATCTTGTTGAACAAATTAAGAATACTCCTGAGAAAATTTCCCTATGGTATTTGATTCAAAACTCTCCTAATCACCACACCATGCTTCAAATAGCCTTACAAAAAGTTGTGATCCACTCTAATACAAATTCAAGTGATGTGGCATCTCTAATTAAAGGAATGAATATAGTTAATGTAGACATTACTTTTCACCAACATGAGCTCCCTCCCTTGGAGATAAGAAAGAAACATGATGCCTTCATGATAATAGCCAAATTCAATAGAATGGGAATAAAAATAACTCTTGTTGATGATGACTCAGCTCTTAATGTGTGTAATGTGAATCTTTTAGATAGAGTGGGCATAGATAAATCAAAAATTGAACCTGATTCTTTATCGATCTAAGCATTTTACAATGTAAGAAAGCAACAACTTGGTGTGATTAATTTACCTATTACAGTAAAAAAGGCTACCTTACAAACTCCTATTCATGTTATGCCTCATGACCTATCATAAAATATTCTTTTAGCAAGACCTTAGATTTATGAGATGCATGTGATGCCTTCAACTCTTTATCGTATCATGAAGTATATCTATAACAACAAGGTATACCAAGTTGAAATAGACCCTGAGCCAGAAAGTTTCTTATAAGTTGAAAAAGGAATGACAGGACCTCTAAGCACATTAAATCCAAAATCAAACATAGAACCTAGGAATGAGGAAAAAACAAGAGATGAAAAAGGTGTCAAAATTAGTGGATGATGATTGGGTTTCTTTAGAATTCACACCCTCATTTATGGGAGAGTACATAATCGCATGTAAAGAAGATGAAAAGAAAAAAAAACTAATGGTTATGTCAATAAAGAATTCAAAATAACAATCACAAGCATCTACCTCATCCACTCTAGAAGAAGACACAATTTAGACAATAAAATTTGATGAGATAGATTATCAACAACCACAAAACCCACAAGAAATGGAAAGAATTTATGGAAAAGGCTATGAATTCATGAAACAACTTGGTTATAGTGGAAAAGGATGTGGAAAGAAAGAACAAGGTATTTGTGTTCCTATAGAACCTAATACACAAGAAAATAAAAAGTGGTTTGGGGTATTACCCTTCTAAGATTATGGAGGCAACAAAGACCCTCGCTAAACATCAATACCATCATGTGTAATCCTAAAACAAATATTACCTTGAAGCATCCATAATTGATTGATACAACTTGTGAAGCATCATTGGAGCATTTCAAAGATGATGAAGCCTTGAAATAAATGGTAGGAGCTTATGATAAAACATTTACTCCCCTTAAAAATAAGTGGCTTACATGTGCTATGATTAGTACCAAGCAAAAGGATAGAGAAGAGGAAAGTAAGGAAGTTGACATGAATAAAGAAGAATACAACCCTCGATTTTCAAAACAAAATGTGCTTCCTTTAGGAGATACAATGGACATATAGATGGATGTTAACAATGAAGACATGGTGATTAAGATAGGAAATTTCTTCGATGATGAAGAAAAAGAAGACAATACTACTTTACTTCAAGACTTTCCTAGAAAAAATTCTTGGACTTATTGAGATATGCTGGGAATTGATCCTAACATTATAACACATAATATAGTCCTCACTAAAAATGCTAAGCCTTTTAGACAAAATATTCAAAAAATGAACCATAAGATAGCCTTATTAGTGAAGGTTGAGATTGAAAAGCTCCTTGAAGTTGGTTTTGTAAGACCTATAGATTATTCTCCTTGGACCTCAAACATTGTCGCAATTAAAAAATGGGACAATCATGTTAGGATGTGTATGGAATTTTATGATTTTAATAAAGCATCTTTAAAGATAACTTTCCCCTTCCTAACATTGACATGATAGTAGATTCAACTACGGGACATGTTTTTTTGGCATTCATGGATGGATTTTATGGATATAATCAAATCTTTATCAACCCCCAAGACCAATATAAAACAACATTTACGACAACTTGGGGAACATTTTGTTCAGTAATGATTCCTTTTGGATTGAATAATTTGGGCGCAACATATCAATAAGCTATGAAATTGATATTTCATGATTACATACATAAGATTTTGGAAGACTATGTTGATGATATTCTAGCCAAATATTTAACAAGACAATACAATTTTAATGTCCTTCAAAAAATCTATTAGTGAATGAAAAAATAGATGAGATTGAATCCGTAAAAGTGTCTTTGGTGTAGATAGTGAAAAACCTCTAGGGTTTATCATATCTTACAAAGTATTTGAGGTGGAAATGAAGAAAATTGATGCTATAGTTAACATGACACCTCCTAAAAAGATCTCCCAATTGTGTACCTTGCAAGGAAGGATTCAAGATATCCATCATTTTGTGGAATCCTTAGTGGATCGAACATTACCATTTACACATCTCTTTAAGAAAGAAGTTTAGTTTAATTGGAATGTGGATTGTAAACATGCCTTGGAGAGTTTGAAAGACTATATTGATACTCCTCCTATTTTACAATCTTCTATGTAGAACAAACCATTCATCCTATATAAATTAGCATTAGCCCATGCTCTTACAACATTATTAGCTCAACAAGATGAAGATGGTAAACGACATCCTATTTATTACATTAGACGAACTTTGATTGATTACGAGAAACGATACACAATCATAGGGAAAAAATGTTTGGCTCTTGTATTCAATACTTGTAAGTTGCAACATTACTTATTGAATGTTGAAATACATGTGATAACAAAATTCAATCCTTTAAAACATCATTTTACTAGAATAGATCTATTAGGAAAATTAGTTGAATGGGTTATGTTGTTGACTGAGTTTGACCTTAAGTTTGATTTTGAAAATAAGAAAATTGTGTTGTGTTTCCACTCTCTTTCACTTATAGGGTTTTGGACCTAAAAGGAGAGAGGTCAATTTTCTTACTCTTCTCTCAAGAACAATCCCTTCAGATTTCAATGCAAAAGAGATTGAAATCTGGAAAACAGATTGTTCTTGGGGGTTGAATGATGTCAAATAAGGGGTTCACCACCAAGTATAAACTTGGAAAAGGATGTTAGATGTTGTGGTTGTGTTACTGATATGTGGTTGTCACTGATGTCGATACTATTAGCACTAAATTTGCTTAAGGTTGTATATGTCGAGGATATTGAGAAAATTGTAAAAAATATAGTACATGCAGCCAGTGGTGCTGAGAAGGTCAAAATGTTGGAAATCTCTATATGTTGAAGATCTGAAGGTGCACTTCAAAGGGTTTTTTGCTGAAGCTTTCTAGTATGTTGTCTGAAAGTTTCAAAGGTTTGCATCAAGTCTTGTGGAAGTTATGAAGATTTGTATGCCTACAGTTATTCAGTTTTTGTAGATGGTGTTCTTGGTTGAAGCAGATGAAATTATGGTAATTTCATGTGTTGTGCATGTACCTATGATGTTCATGGATGATTCTAGATAATTCTTTATGCTTTTTGTATGTCCACATTAATTGAAGTGTTCGTGATTGGAGATTTTTCCGATGTTTGCCTGAGTTTTCATGTTCTTGGCTGACATGATGATGTTAGCATGTTACGGATCCATAAGGATTAATATTTTATTGATTAGAATTTTTGGAGGTGTTTTTTTGGGTCCTAACTATGTTGTGACCAACTTTTTTTGGTGCACACTGAAATTTATTCATGTATTGAGACCAATAGTTATAGTTTATTCTTTATTTGTGGGTAGCTAAATAGTGGTTGTAAATCCATGTAGCAAATATATATAAGATTGTTTTCCTCATTTAGGGGAAGTGCTCAAGTTTACAAGTGATGTGAATGTGTGAATAAAGGTTAGATCATTTAGAAAAAAGTGTGGAAGAGTTTGAGTAGAGGGTGGAAGAGTTTGGAGAAGTTTTTTGTGTGCCTAACTGGAACTGTAATCAGGATTTTGTAGAAGCTAATTTCTCAGTTCAACTTCATCATATGTATTTAATCTGATTACTATATGTAAGGCAGTGAGCCTTCCCTTTGAGTAGTGTTCTCTAGGAAGTGCTCCTAAATGCAAGTGCATTCCTTTTTATTCTTTATTATACTTCTAACAGGGTATAATCTTGTGGACTGACATCCACTATGGTTTTTCCATGTATAAAATCTTGGTGTTCATGTGTATCTGATGTGTTGTTGATTTAATGCTTGCATTGTTAATTATCAGATCTATGATATAAGGTTGATTAATGTTGTATAATTTTGATTTTGGTAACAAATTATTCACCCCCCTCTCAGTTGTTTATCCCTGTATTGCCAACAATTGGTGTCAGAGCTAGTTCCTTTGAAAGAAGCTTAACAGTTTCAAGTGATCCATGATGGCATCATTCAAGAAGGATAGTCCTAGATTCGATGGTACAAAATAATCTCTATGGAAAGTTAGGATGGAATTTCATTTGAAGTGAATTGGGGAACCTTTCTAGCAGATGACACAAAGTGCATATACCACTCCTCAGAATGGTCCTTCCTTTGAAGATGAAATAAAGCAAGCATAAATTAATACCAGGGCAGTAGAAACATTGGTAAGTGCTTTGAGAGATTGAAAGATGACAAATGTGTTAGGATTGAAGACTGCATACCAAATTTGGAAAAAGTTGGAAACATTGTATGAAGGTGATGCACTAGTGAAAAGTGCTAAGCTACAAAGTCTAAAAGGAAAATGGGAGAGCTTCAAGATGAGTGAAGATGAAAACATATTTTCCTTCTCGCAAAATATAAATGAATTAGTGATGGATATTAGATGTGTTGGTGGAACTTTGGATGATGATGAAATTGTGGCTAAGATACTTAGATCTATGCCCCCTTCCTACAAGACAAAAGCTTGTGCTATTGATGAACTCAGGACAGTGAAAAATATTACAAAAGATATGTTGATTGGAAAAATTGTTGCATTTGAATTGAGTGAATTCAGTGAGTCTGCTACTAAGACTGAATCTGCTTTCAAGGCTACTGTATTCGAGAAAAACAAGCAAGGATATGATTCAGGAGAAAGTTCCAAGAGAATATTTAGGTATGAAGATGAAATGAAGTAGATTTAAGATGAAGAAAAGGAATTGGAAGAACTGGAAGCATTGATTGTGAAAAGAGAATCAAGAGGTCATGGTAAGTGCAAAGTAAAGTTAGCTATTAAATGTTTTTATTGCAATAAAATAGGTCATTTTCCTTCTAGATGTCCTAAAAGAGTTTCAAAGTACAAACCTAAGAACACTAGATTTCAAAGAAAGCGCTATTATGTTGAAGAAGGTGTAACTAATGAAGAATTTGATAAAGAAACTAGAAATGAAGATGAATGGGTATTTATTGTTATCAAAGAAAATGGTCAAGTGTCCACTGAATCTACTAGTAATGTGAATTTTGAGAAATATCTTGTAGCCAAAGTTGAAGAGAAAGATGAGTGGGTAATTGCCAACGGATGCTCACATCATATGACTGGTGACAAAAGAAAGTTTGTAAGCTTAGAAAACTATGATGGTGGTGTTGTGAGGTTTGGAGATAACACTTCTGGTGTGATTCGTGGTGGAGGCACTATTTATTTTGGTGGTAAGCACAATAATGATGATGTTTAGGCACAAAATCAACTTTAAATTGTTTCGGTGAACCAAGGGAATCAAGAAGTAGAGGCTAGCAAAAGTACAGAAGAAAGAACACAAGAACAAGAGGTAAGAGAAAATCTCAAAACTCCTAAGTATGTAAGGAGAAATCACTCTGATAGTCAGATCATAGGAGACAAGAGAAAAGATGTGAAAACTAGAAGAAGAATTCTAGAAGAGTATTGTCTAATCTCTAAAGCCGAGCCTAGAAATATCAACGAAGCATGTAAGGATGAACATTGGATGGAAGCCATGAAAGAAGAACTATTGCAGATACAAAAAAATAATATATGAGATCTTGTTCCTAGACCTCAAAACAAAAATGTGATAGGAACCAAGTGGGTGTTTTAGAATAAGCTGAATGAACAAGGTGATGTGGCTAGAAACAAAGCAATATTGGTTTGCAAAGGATACTCATAGATGGGAGGTATAGATTTTGAAGAAAATTTTGCTCCTGTTGCTAGAATTGAAGCTATTAGATTATTTCATGCTTATGCTACTTTCAAGAATTACAAAGTTTATTAGATGGATGTAAAGTCAACATTTCTGAATGGTGAACTAGAAGAAGAAGTTTATGTTGAACAACCAGATGGATTTCAATTGACTAATGAAAAGGACATAGTATGTCAATTGAAGAAATCTCTATATGGATTTAAGCAAGCTCCTAGAGCTTGGTATACTAGATTGGATAAATACTTGTTGAAACTTGGATTCAATAAAGGTTCTGTTAACAAAAATTTGTATTTCAAGTTGGATTAGAACAAAGAGCTAATCATTGAAGTCTTTGTTGATGATATTATTTTTGAATGTGATGATGATTTGTGTATGAAATTTTCTGATGAAATGAAAAGTGAATTTGAAATGTCAATGATAGGAGAGCTGAAATTCTTTTTAGGATTGCAAATCACTCAGTTAAATGATGAAATATTTGTATCTCAGTCTAAGTATGTGAAAGAGTTACTGAAAAAGTTTGGCATGGAATATTCAAAACCAGTTGGTACACCTATGGTGACCGGATGAAAAATTACATATAAAAATTATTCTCCTAAAGAAAATCAAACAAGATACATGTTAATGATTGGTGGATTAATCTATTTGACTCAGACCAGGCCAGATATAATGAATTTTGTGTGCATGGTTGCTAGATTTCAAGCTAATCCTAAAGAATCTCATGTGACTGCTATAAAAAGAATTTTCAGATATCTAAAAGGGATAGTTGATCTTGGTATTTGGTATCCTAAGGATGATGATCTTACTCTAAGAGCTTTTACTGATGCTGATTGGGTAGGAGATGTAGATGATAGGAAGAGTACTAGTGGAAGTGCATTATTCTTAGGTAAGAAGTTGGTATCTTGGTTAAGCAAAATGTAGAACTCAGTTTTATTATCTATTGTCGAGGTAGAGTAAATTGCTGCTGCAAATAGTTGTGCCCAAGTATTGTGGATGAAACAAATATTGAGAGATGTCAGAATTGAGTATGAAGAACCTATTGCCATATTCTATGACAATTCAAGCGTCATTAACATTTCTAAGAATCCAATGTTGCATTCAAATACAAAGCATATATCCATCAAGTATCACTTCTTGAGAGACAAAGTAAGTGATAGAATTTAGATTGAAGTACATACCTACCAAAGAGAAAATTGTAGATATCTTTACCAAGTCATTCCCTAAGGATACTTCTGAGTACCTTAGAGGAAAGTTAGGGATGATTTCCCCTCCTGATTAGAACTAAGATGCAAGAATTTGCATCAATCTGTGAATTCATGCCATATCATATTCCAGATGGATGTTTTGGTGATTGCTACTCAAAGGATTCAAATTTGTATATGTACCTTTTCCATTGATGTAAAAGGGGGAGAGAAATAATGTGAAAAATGTGTGAAAGAAGAGAAATGAAGGAAACAGGAAAGAGTGCACAATCTTAGGGGGAGATTGTTGAAGAAGAGTTAGTTGGGTTGATGGTATTATTTTTCACATCATGTGTTTCCATCAATGCAAAAGGGGGAGATTGTTGGATGTTGTGGTTGTGTTGTTGATATGTGGTTTTCATTGATGTCAACACTATTAGCATTAAATCTGCTTAAGCCTGTATATGTCAAGGATATTGAGAAAATTATAAAAAATATAGTATAGGAAACCAGTGGTGCTGAGAAGGTTAGCATGTTGGAAAGCTATGTATGTAGAAGATATGAAGGTGCCAGTCAAAGGGTTTGTTGTTGAAGCTTTCTAGTATGTTGTCTGAAATTTTCAGAGGTTTGCATCAAGTCTTGTGGAGGTTATAAAGATTTGTATGCCAACAATTATTCAGTTTCTGTAGATGGTGTTCTTGGTTGAAGCAAATGAAATTTTGGTAATTTCATGTGTTACACATATACCTATGGTGTTCATGGATGATTCTATATCATTCTCTATCCTTGATGTACGTCCACATTGATTGAAGTGTTCGTGATCGAAGATTTTTCTAATGTTTTCCCGAGTTTTCATGTTCTTGGCCGACATGATGATGTTAGCGTGTTGCGGATCCATAAGGATTAATATTTTATTGATTGGCATGTTTGGAGGTGTTTCTTTGGGTCCTAAATATGTTTTGATTGACTTGTGTTGGTGCACACTGAAATTTATTCATGTATTGAGGCCGACAGTTATAATTTATTCTTTATTTGTTCCCGACTGAATAGTGGTTGTAAATCCATTTAGCAGATATATATAAGATTATTTTCCTCATTTAGGGGAAGTGATCAAGTGTACAAGTGATGTACATGTGCGAATAAAGGTCAGATCATTGAGAGCAGACTTTGGAAGAGTTTGAGCAGAGGGTGGAAGAGTTTGAAGAAGTTTTTGTGTGCCTAACTGGAAGTGTAATCAAGCTTTTGTAGAAGCTAATTTCTCAGTTCAACTTCATCAGATGGATTCAATCTAATTACTATATGTAAGGAAGTAAGCCTTCCCTTTGAGTAGTGTGCATGAATGCAAGTGCATTCCTTTTTATTCTTCATTATACTTCTAACAGTGTATAATCTTGTGGACTAACATCCACCATGGTTTTTCCCCTAATAGGGTTTCCATGTATAAAATCTTGGTGTTATGTGTCTCTGATGTGTTGTTGATTTAATGCTTGCACTGTTAATTATCAAATATGTGATATAAGGTTGCTTAATGTTGTATAATTTTTATTTCGGTAACAACTGATTCACCCCTCCCCTCTCAGTTGTCTATCCTTGTATTGCTAACAAAGGAAATGTTGGACAAAATAGTGTAATATACAAAATGACCTGAAAAGATGAACAAAATGCAATAAAAATATGTGAGATTGGAAGTGTGCACTTGGAAGACTAAAGAAGGAAGAATGGAGATCTGGATCACTAAAGAATCTATTGTTGAAGTTTATTGGGACTCATTCACCAAGTTAGGTGAATCAATCCAATTTCAGGGAAAATGCATAGGAGTAGGTTTTAGCCAAAAGGGTATCCAAATCTATACAAATATTAATTGGGCCTATATAGTGGGACTCATTTTATAATAGTGGTGAATTAATCCACTTCTACTTTTTTGAAAGTTCTAAATGGGATTTTGTGTCTCTTGGTCTTCTTTGCTCTTTTAAACTGATTTCTAGATCCAAATATGCAAAATACAACATGTAGGTCTTCTCCAATCTTCTCCAAGGCCGAATGACAAATTTGAAAACTTTAGGGATTTGATAACTTTTCTCTAACTTGGCCTCTTGAAAAATTTTCAACCTAGACCTGCAAATCACACACAAGAAGAGGGAAAAATGTTGTGGGGTTAGAGAATAGGTGTTTTGCTTGGTCAAACCCTTTGTTGGTAATTAAACCTTGAAATGAAAGAAAATTTAAAGGGGGAATGATGAAAAAACAAAATATAATATTGTAACTCACCAAACCCTAGCAATAAGGTGTTGAAGTTATTATTGAAATGGCTGCAATGGATGTGGTCTTTGATTTTTACTTGATTTTGATATATTTTGAATGTAATGCTTGCTTGAATCATGAACTCTACATCACAATTGTTAGCACAATAACAAACATGAAGAATGCAATCTTTGATGTGATGATTGACACTTGAAGAATGCTCCTAAATGCTTGATAATCTACCCTTGAATGCCTTTGTGAAAGCTTTATGGTCTCTTGTGAATTGAATTTTCTATATGAATGAGAAATTGAATGCTAGGGGCCTAAAATGAGAGAAATAAACTTTTATTTATAGTCAATTATGCAAGAATTCTCAAATTTACAACACTACAAGCCAACATTAGATCTAGAAGAATAAAATCCCACTAGAATTTTGATTTAAATTTGAATTTTTCTCACACAAGACTCATTCACCCAAGGTGGCGAATGAGTCCCATCACACATAATGTATGGGACCAAAAATAAAAAGTGTCTAGAAATGTGTGAAACCTACATCAAGGCCAAAAATACCTAGGTGGGACTCATTCGCCCAAGGTGGTCAATGGATCCCAAACACTAAATCTGGTCCACACAAGCTAGGAACACCTAAACTGTGATTGGTTACTGATTGGTTTCGAGATTATCCTTGAAAAGATGAAATAAATGAGGCTTGTGGATGAAAAATAGGGCCAATTAAAGCATAAGGAAGCCCAATTATTAATGAAAAGCCTAGAGGAATTTGAAAGTGTTACAACACTTTACAACACTCCAAATAAGGCAAGATTAATGTTGATTATGATTAAGATTATGTTCATTATGCTTAGTTATTGATAAAACCCGAGAAAAGTGTGAAAGTTTGTTAGAATACTTCACAACACTTTTGAAAGGTACTATTAAAATCCATTAGTTCACAAGGGCCCAAGACCTAATGTGAATTTTTTATCCACATTACAACACTAAATCAAGGAAACATTAAGCCAAAATCCACAAGGAGGACCGAAATGAGTGTGAAAATGTCAAAGGACCCATTTTTTAACACTACATTTAGCCCCCACTTTAGTGAGAGGAGGAACCTACTTCAAACTCACACTAAAGTAGGAAAACATGCACTAAGATGGGTTCCAATGTACAAATGCTAGAAAGATGAGATGACAATGATCAATAGGGATGATCAAGCCCCCAAGATCAAGACCCCATGGAAAAATGACATAAGCGCAAAGGAACACACATGAAAATGATATAAAAAATAGTGAAAAGGACATTCATACACTACCAAAGATGAAAAAGAGAAAAAAAATAAAAGAGAGAGATCTAGATCAAGCTTCAACTATTTGTCCATCATGATGTAGATCATATCTAGGCTATTTGTCTAAAAAATGAATACTCACTATGAGGTGATGGAACTCCTAGTTGCCCGTCTGGTGAGAAATCCTAAAAGGTGAGACACATACACTCATGGATGGTATGCGCTCAAAAACATGTAAGTGGCTATGGGGAAAGTCATGCCTTGGATTGGGCTTCCTACTCAAACCATACCAAAGTTATACCTCTTGATAACTTTAATAAGGCACCACCCAAAATGTATTTTTGCAGCTTCATGAGACAAAAAAAACTTCATGTGCTTGGAGCTCATGAACAAATAGGATGGCTCCACAAGCATGCAAGTTGTATTATGCAAGGTGGCCATATAACTATAAATGAAAAATGAAAAAATAGGGGAATTTTCAAATGATTCTTTCTTAGTTCATGTGAGGTATTTAACTTGGGGAACATTGTGCCTAATGTCTCTAAGAGAGGACCAATCAAAGAATAGAAAATTCACAACTTAGGGGATGCAGTGTGTCGCATCTAGCCATAAAGAGGAATGTAATATGCTAAGAGAGATCACAGTCATGAAGGAAATTACACCCAATGTCATCCATAAATCATAAAACACATCCTATGAAGCAAGAAGGCTACACTAAGAACCACGAAAAAGGAGAAATGCAAAAGAATAATGCCAATGTATACCCCAACTTCAAAGAAATTGGTAAACACCATGTGAGAAATTACTTTAAAGTAGCAAATGAAAAATGCAAAAAGAAAGATATGAGATCTAACTTGGAAATCTGTATGCCAAGTCATATGTTTCCAAGTAAAGCTATGTCATGCGAGAGAAAGAGAGGGGTTTCCCCCAAAACACCAAACACATAAGGGATCTATGGATTTGGGGTCAGTATGTTCTTTACTACAATGATATTAGAGAGCTCAGAAATGTCATCATCCCCCAAATACACATAGAACTAGAAGAATGACACAAAGGGAGCGAAAGAAAATAAAAACCTTTTGGTTCAACATGAAGGATACATTAATGTATCAATGCCTTGTCATCCCCAAAGGGAAAACACAAGAAATAGATAAATATGAAATGAAAAGGAAAAGGAAAAAGAAATCCCTTTGGGTCAACATGAAGGAGACATGAATGTTTCAATGCCTTGCATCATCCCCAAAAGGAAAACACAAGAAAAAGATAAAGAGTGAAAGAGATTCATGACATACAAAATAATGTAGGTACAAATAGAGGAATGTCACAATGAGAGAAAAAAACGTCACATGGGATCACATCACACACATACAATCACACAAAAGAAAATGAAAAAAAATGATGCAAAAGGGTAAAAGTACAAATTTGTGTCACACTTTTATAAAGGAAATAGAAAACATTCATCTAACTTTTAAACTTGAATCACTATAAAGTGGCATATATGTTTTGAATTTTGAAATGATGTAAACTAATAAAATGTGTATTTTTTAGTATATTTTATGTTTGTATTTTTTTTGATAAAATTAAAAACTTATTTGAATATAGCTTTTTATAAATTAACACTATAATTTAGTTGCTGATAAAATACTAAAAAATGATGTTCCACTCGACGTCAAACTTTATATAGTAAATTATTTTTTTGTGTATATTTATAATTTGGAACTTTAGGGAATGGATATTTTTTTTTGCAATTTTAATAAATGTATATTTTTAAATAAATATTTAAATGTGCATCTATTAAAACACGACTATTTCCACTCGACGTCAACTTTTATATTGAATATTTATCTAAAATAAAAAACAAATTAAATACAACCTTAATCTAGATTCTTTTATCTAGCACATCATATGTTTTAATTTTTTTTTTAATAAGTTTTGGTATTTTTCTTGACATGGTAATCAACCTAATATTTTTGTGTCGATAACCTACTTTTAGTAAAAAGTAAAAATAAACTATAAATAATAATTGAACTATAAAAATAAATATCTATTTGAAAACTACACTTATGGATCTACAAAAGGGTATTTTTACATTTTTAAAAATATGTTATTTATATGAGTAGGAGTTATTGAAACATTAATTTTTCAAATAATTTCATTTTTTTAGTAAATTGGCCTCAAAGTGGTGCTACATATGCATTTAGGCAACAATTTTAGTTGGAAAAGTTGTGGACATATTTAACTTATCTAGAATGAATCTTACTAGATCGTATGTTTGACCAAAATTGATTTTTAGTTATAAATACTAAAATTCACTGGTGCTAATAGGTTGGCCAAAAGTGTGACACAACTTTGTACTTGTACCCAAAATACTAGTAAGGAAAATACAAGTCAACCTATGAGCAAGTCATCTACCTCACAATCATATTTTGTGTATACCAAATGCAAAAAACTAGCTAGAGGGACAAGAGAAATTTCCGAAATAGGGGAAGCACTAGGTTCAACACTCTCTATAGAAGATTTGTCACTTAAGCTCATGGAAGAGGAAAAAAATGTATTCAGTTCATTATGTACCTCTTCATCAATTTTAGCAAGCTCATCATCATCATATAAGTTGATCACAATAGGAGGTCAAAGGATAATGTCCATAGAAGAGTTTAAATCTTATTGTGGAGGTTGCATTTAATTTTCTTGCTTTGAATGGGGAGGAGAGTCATCATGCATTGCTTTAGTCAAGTTTGGATCCTGATTTCTTTATTTAATTCATCATGTAACTTGTGAGAAAGGGCACAACATCTACGTTTATGCTCCCTAGCACCTTTGTTTCTTTTAGTTTAGTTTTCAAGTTGCAATTGTGTAGGAGTGGTTTGGTCAACCATTTGGTTTATTTTCTTCCCTAAGGGGAGGAACTGAAGGAACCATGATAGGTTGTTCAACCACTTTCTCTTTGACTTTGTAAACTTATTTTATTTTGGGAGGTGCGACAAGGTTGGTTTCATTATTTCTTGGTTGCTTGTAAGAGGTAGGTGAGAATTCTATTTTAGGTTGGTCTTGGTTCTTTTGGTCTTGTTTAGGTTTAAGCATGGTTTCATCAAGGATGGTAGGCTCAAAGGTGGATGGGGACATGTTTCAGAGAGATAGTTCTTCTATCTTCTTTGCGTTGAAGTTTTGGTAGGACAAGAAAAATAAGTCTTCTCTTGGCTTTATAGGTTCCATGGGCTTAGGCCAAAAGGAATCTAGGGAAAATTTTCCTTTATATGAAAAGGGGTTAAAGCCACTAGTGAATAGTGAATATCTCATTTGTCAGAGAAATTTTAAGCATTTATGCACAACTGAAGGGACAAATTTCATGGAGTGAGGCTATGGGTGGCCTAGCTTCACATGAAATTGCTTTGACTCTGAGATGATGGAGAATGTAACATCTAATGATTTTGGTCCTATTTGCAATGGTAAGGTGATCGATCCAATCGTAGAGCATGAAAAAAAATTGTGTGTATTGATCCATGCTTTTGGTTTATCATATTCATCTTGATAGAGTTCATGCAAAAGTAGAAATTCCTCGGTGATCACATTCTCTCCATAGGTGGGATCTATTAATATCCCATTAGTGGGCTTTTCATAGATACGACCAACTATGTAAAGAGGACCATCAGGAAAATTTTTAAGTATATCCTTAGAGGAGAAAGCAATATCAAGAGGACTCTTAGTTCATCCCTTACAAGGGATTATGTTTATCACCCCTATCATTTCATCTATAGGATTGACATTGATAGCATTAGTTAGAACAAAATCATTGTTTTCATCATCTATATCAAAATTCATCAAATCATTCTTTGGAGTTTTGCTAGCTTTCACAAATTAAATATTATGTTTTGGCATGGGATTGGTGAAATTTTTCAAATTTGGGTTCGGATGGACAACAGAATTATTGCTTTGACCATCGGCAGCCACAATGGTTAGATGGACAGAATCAATGAGGTCTTGCACAAGATTTTTAAGACACTTCTAATGTTTTGTGTCATGTCTATTTTGTTGGTGATAGTGACAATAAGAATTTGATTTAAAGCTCAGAGGTAAAGGTTTATTAGGGTCTAGTGTTCTGACAGAAGGTAAGGTAATCATTTCTTGGTTTAAAACTTGGGACATGGTATTATGAAGGATATTAGGTAAGGGAGTGAATTGTCTTTTTGGATCTCCATAACTAAAGGGAACCGTGGCTTTGACAACAACTAATTGGTTATTGATATTTGGAGTTGTTTTTTCAAGGGGGTTGAATTGAAGGAACCCTTTATTTGGTTTTCTAAAAGGTTGGGAATTATTTTGGTGTGTGGGCTAGGATCTCTCAATTCGACTAGAAGTGGACTTCGTATCTCGACTACAAACCAGATTTTGATAATCATGGAGGGAAGTGCACAAGTGCATGAAGGATAGGAATTTCATCATGGTCAACTTGTCTTGAATCTTAGTTTGCAAGTTTTCTATGAACATATTTTGGAGGTGTGGGTCGGGGATCTCAACATCGACTTGAGAATAAAGTGATTGATAGTGTGAGATAGAGTTAGTTATCTTTTCATCCTCCTTTTCCTTACATCTCATCAAGTTGACCAAGGTCATCTTCGGAGTCATATGCACTTGGAAATGGTTACAAGTTCATCAAATGACTGAATCAAGTTATTTGGTAAAGAAGAGAACCATTCCAAGGTGGTATCTTTTAAGGTCCTAAGAAAGAGCTTTCCCAATAGTTTATCATCAAGGAAAAAGTCACTACATAAGGTAGTGTAGGCATTAATATGGTTAGAAGGATATCCCTTCCCTCCATATTTCTCAGATCTAGGCACCTCTACACCTTGCGGCATTGGTTTTGTAATATTTCCAAGGATAATGGGATTCCTTTGACATAATATGTGGGTGGGCCATTTTGATTTTGGTTTATGGTGGAGATTTTTTTTGAAGGGATGACATGGTTTGGAAAAGTTGACTTATGAGAGGGTCATTGCTTATGCTATGAGATGTAAGTGAAAGTGGTGATGGAGTGTTTGTGTTTGTGGGACAAGTGAATGGAATGATTATAGGTGGTAATGTAGGAGATATAACTTGCAATGCCACATAGGAACTAGGGATGCTAGCAAGAATACCCAAGGAAGGAATCACATAACTAACTTTTTGCATTGTTGTTGTGAATTGAGGAGGAGTGTAGGTAGGTATTGAGGCTATTGTTGTGGGAGGAGTAATTTGAGTTCCTCCTTGGATTGGAACATTGCTTGTTAAAGGACAACTAGTGGCTAAGGGGATATGTTTTCCAAAGATTTGCACTATTTTTTTTACAAGGTCAAGGCCATCTTCACTTTTGAGCATGTGGTGAATGTTTTATATGATAGGAATTGCAGTAGTTGAAATGTTTTCAAGGCTTATTTGATGTTGTAAGTTAACTAATTCCTCATGAATTTTCATTATGTTTTCTTTTGGGATACTATCATTCTTTGTTTCAACTTACATGCTACTTGAAGGCAAAGAGTTGATAAGGGTGTTATCCATGTCTAGTGTACTAGTGTTAATACTAGGATTGGAAGCTCTAGATAACCCAAGATCCACAATGATTGTGCTATCGTGGGATGACATAAGTCTCAAACTTCTTCTCACTATGGTATTAGCAATAGGACACCAAACACTCATGCAAAGGCTACTAAATGCAGGGTGAGTGAAAATGCAATGAAAACTAATAAGAATGAAATGTTTGGGTATGTATAGAACCATGATGGGCCAAAAAGTGGCGATATGTAAGTTATACGATGGCCCATGTGGCTGACGACTTTTTTTTACCCAAAATTGATGAAATGAAAAGGGTTTTTAAAGGAGATTCTCAGATTTCCACCAATATAAATTATGCTTTACTTTGAGTTTAATAAATAATTATTATACATTTTCTATTTGAATTACGACTAAAGTCCTGATTGATAGGCTAATTGAAAAACATCTATAGCTTTCAAACAATATCGTATTTTTTGAATCCAAAACATGTGTCACATTCTATGCTTTACATACTATAGGATTAAAAAAAAAATGAATTTAATGAAGTTTTGACCAAGTTAAGGTGGTCAGACATATGAGTTTTTATATTTAATAAAAGTTGTAATAAAAAATTCATAATTAATTATTTACTTGGAAAAAAATTACAAACAAATATGCATCACATTGGGACATGAGTCCTCTACTTATATCTAAAATATTATAAAAAGATATTATCATTTTACTATGGTTAGGGTGGTCAAACAGACACCTACTTCTTATATTTTCCTAGAAATTTAAGTACTACTGCATTGAAATTTCAAATTTTCACCAAATAGATTTTTATAAAAATAAACCTAGTAGTTTAGAAACTACATTCAATTTGATACAGATTCTATTCTTACATATTTTTGAAATAAGATAGATAAATTATTCAAAATTTTATGTCAAGTTACCTAACTCTGATTTTTCTAAATTTTATCAACACTTAAGAGCCTGTTTTTTCCATGATGATCCTGCACATACCCACTTATAACTGAAATTTTGGAAAGTAAAATTGAAATGTAGAAAGAGCAAACATAAACTTCGAAAATGAACTATAAATTCTAGAAAATGCGGTGAAAAATATGCATGGGGACTGATTCGCCCAAGGTGGAAAATGAGTTCAAGTACTAATTCTTTTGATTTGAATTGAATTTTATTATTTTTATATTTTCTAATGTAGATCTGAGATAAAAATAAAAAATTTGGTTGAATTTTAATGAAATTAAGTGCAATAATGCAAGCTAAATGAGCTTTTCACTAATACAAGAATTAAAACCCTAGAATGCAAATTAACTAATGCAAAATATAATGCAATGTTAATGCAAGCTAAATATAGGATGTAAATGCACTCCAAATCAAAATACTGATGCTCTAAATACAAGCTCCCCAAAATGAAAAGATGAAAATTTTGTTGTGTTTCCGCTCTCTTTTGCTTCTAGGGTTTTGGACCTAAAAGGAGAGGTCAATTTTCTTACTCTTCACTCAAGAAGAAGCCCTTGAGAATTCAATGCAAATGGGATTGAAATCTAGCAAAGGGACTATTCTAGGGGGTTGAATGATGTCAAATAAGGGGTTCACCACCAAGTAGAAACTTAAAAAAATGAAAATTTGGAAAACATAGTGTAATATGTAAAATGACATAAAAAGATGAACACAATGCAATAAAAAGTTGTGAGATTGAAAGTGTGCACCTAAAATACTGAAGAAATCATAATTGAGATCTAGATCACTAAAGAATCTACTGTTGAAGTTGACTGGGACTCATTCGCTAGGCTGGGTGAATTAGTCCAGTTTCCAGGAAAATGCACTGGAGTAGGTTTCAACCAAAAGGGTATCCAAATCTGTAAAAATTTTGATTAGGCCTGTACAGTGGGACTCATTCGCCAATAGTGGTAGATCAGTCCTCTTCTGCTTTTCTGGAAGATTTGAACTAGATTTTCTGTCTCTCGGTCTTCTCTGCTCTTTTTGACTGATTTTTGAATCCAAATCTGGAAAATACCACTTATAGGTCTTCTCCAAGCTTCTCCAAGGTTGAATGACAACTTTGAAAACTTTGAGGATTTCACAAATTTTCTTCAACTTGGCCGCTTGACAAATCTACAACCTAGACCTACAAATCACACACAAGAAGAGAGAAAAATGTTGTGGCATTAGAGAATAGGGGTTTGCCTTGGTCAAACCCCTTATTGGTAAATAAACCTTGAAATGAAAGAAAATGTAAAGGGAGAATGATGAATGAACAAAAGATAATGTTGCAACTCACCAAACCCTAGCAATAAGGTATTGCAATTATGCTTGAAATGGCTGTAATGTATGTGGTCTTTAATTCTTACTTTATGTTGATAGATCTTGAATGTAGTGCTTGCTTGAATCATGAACTCTACATCATAATTGTTAGCATAATAACAAACATAAAGAATGCATTCTGACATGATGATTGACACTTGAAGAATTCTCTTGAATGCTTGATAATATTCCCTTGAATGCCTTTGTGAAATCTTGACGCTCTCTTGTGAACTCAATTTTCTATATGGATGAGAACTTGAATGCTTGGGGCCTAAAATGAGATAAATAACCTTGTATTTATACTCAATTATGTAAGAATTCTTGGAATTGCAACACTACAAGCCAACATTAGACCTAAGAGAATAAAATCCAATCGTAAATTTGATTTAAACTTGAATTTTGGTCACATGGAACTCATTCACCCAAGGTGGTGAATGAGTCCCATCAGATATAATGTTGGGACCAAAAATCAAAAGTGTCTAGAAATGTGTGAAACCTATATCTGGGCCAAAAAGACCTAGATGGGACTCATTCTCCCAAGGTGGTGAATGAGTCCTAGACACTAAATTTGGGCCACAAAAGCTAGGAACACCTAAATTGTGATTGGTGTGAGGATTATCCTTGGAAAGATGCAATAAGTGAGGCTTGTGGATACAAAATAGGGCCAATTAAAGCATAAGGAAGCCCAATTATTAATTAAAAGCGTAGAGGAATGTGAAAGTATGTTACAACACTTTACAAAAATCCAAATAAGGAAAAATTAATGTTGATTATGATTAAGATTATGTTCATTATTCTAAGTTAATTAATAAAACCCTAGAAAAGTGTGAAAGTGTGTTACAACACTTCACAACACTTTTGCAAGGTACTATTAAAATCTATTAGTTCACAAGGGCCCATGACCTAATGTGAATGTTTTATCCAAATTACAACACTAAATCAAGGCAACATTAAGCCAAAATCCACAAGGAGTACCCAAACAAGTGCAAAAATTTCAAAGGACCCATTTTTCGGCTCTACAGTTTCACAAAAAGAAATCAAATGACAAGCCTTAACTGACTAATTAGTTGATGCTCCTTGTGCCCTATCATTACCTAATCAAGAAGTATTTCCTTATGAGAGTGTATTGACTATTCAAGAACATGAAAATAGCTCTGGTGTGAGAGTTATAATAGCTCTACCTGGAGGAAAACCTATTCCCTTATCATATTGATTAAATTTCCTATGCACGAACAATACCATAGAGTATGGAGCGTTAATTGTTGGACTACATGTCACTTTAACTCTAGGAGCTAGAGACATAAAAATATTTGGTGATTCAAAATTAAACATTAAATGAATAAATATAATATATCAAGAAAAGAATGACAAACTATCAAAATATAAAGATCTTACAATGAATCTATTAGTGAAGTTTAAATTTTTTACCATTGATAACATTCCATTAAAAGATGTAGAGAAGGGGGATTCACTACTCATGAGTTCTCTTCATTCAAAGAGCCTCACGGGGTGAATTGCACTAAACTACTTTAAAGAATAGCGGTGAGAGTTCTAGAACCAGAAAGAGCGGGTCACAGAGATTCTCTAGACAAATCGACAAGCTCTTAGCCAAAGGACCTCAGCATAGAATACAGATGACAATGCAGTGCACTGGCATCTTAGAGGCACGTTGGTGTCTCGTACGGACTAGAAAATAGGTTTAACTCATAAAATAGCTAAGTGACTACTAGCAATCTGATTACTGAGAACTTCTAGAAAGTGATAAAGTAATAGAATGTGATAGAACTGAAATAGATTGAAATAGAAGTAATAAAGATAAGGAGAAGAAGGGCAAGGAAATTCTTACAACTGTGTGAGTGATGAAGCTTTGAACATGAGAACGTTTTCAATACCTACACATAAGAGGGGGAATTTTTTTTGGGGTTGTATAGGGGTTTACCTTAGTCAAACCCCTATTTTGGTGTTCCCACATCCACGAACATCCAGATAGATAGAGAGAGATGAAGTAAAGAGTACTAAAGCAATACAAAATAGTGTTATGCTACTCAACCAAATAATACAAGAGAGGAGTGAAAGCTTACCACCTCCACCCAAAGCACTCAAGGCTAGTGGCGCAGAAAATGAGAGGAACTCAAGCCTCTTCTATCGTGGTGTTTCATTCTAGACTTGCTCTACTGAAGTGATGGAGTGTTGATGTTGCTGGTGTGAAGTGTAAAGTGTTGTTTGAGATTTAAGAGATAGTGAAGAAGCTACTTGGAGCTTATGAAGAGATTGTAGAGGTGTTGATGAAGAGCTAAGAGAGGGCTCAAGGAGAGCTGGAGAATGAAGGGATCCAAAATGATTGAAGAAGAGGTGTATTTGAAGGAAGGAGGAAGGAAAACGTCCATGTTCAGGTTGGTTAGCCAAAGAGGGTGTTACAAGTCAAACCCAAATGGGAATTGTAACACCCCTATAGGCTTTGGCCATGGGAATATGTCAGGGATGTAAGCATGCCACACATAATTTTGTGTCTCATGTGGGAATCCTTGACAGAAACGCCTCCACCAACACTCAAAATAGGTTCCAAGTGGAATGAGGGCAGTGGGCTTGAGTAGAATTAAGCCTCCGCCTTTGGTTTTATAAAGTGAAGAAGGGTGAAAGGTGAATTTTCATTAGGGGTGCAAATTTGCTCCTATACATTATTCCCCCACTTTAGCGAGCACGAATACTGATGAGTGCTTGGGTAAAGTATATCAAAGAAGTAGTAGGGATAAAAATGTATACTTGAACCATCGAGGAAGAAGAATGTGATCTAGCGAACCCAAGAGTGCAGGACAAGAATAACTCTGTAGAACAATGAAGCTGAAGAAAGAAAGTGCCTCTAGACCCAAAGACCTACAAGGACAGTATCCTCCAAGAACTCTCACATGAAGGAAACTAAGAAAGTTCCTCATAGACCTGCAGACCTGCAAGGAAGGTATCCTCCAAGAACTCTCACATGAAGGAAACCAAGAAAGTGCCTTACAAACCCATAGAACTAAAAGGAAGGTATCCTCCAAGAACTCTCACATGAAGGAAAACCAGGAAAGTGCCTTACAGACCCACATACCCGCAAGGAAGGTATCCTCCAAGAACTCTCACATGAAGGAGACCGAAGCGGCCAGGCAACCTAGTACACAAACCATCACTAAGTTGTAAGAATTTCAAAGGGGTCCCTCAAAAACCCTTTGAAAGGAAGGAGGGTCCTCTCAAGGGATGCGTTGTTTGAAAATAGAAGTCTAATCAGGTTTTCCCCAAGCTAGATGTAAGGATGCAAAGCGAGGTCTAGTCGGGCTACCCCCAAGCTAGATGCAAAGATGTGAATTAGGTATAGTCAGGATACCCCTGAGCTAGATGCAAAGATATGAAGTAGGTCTAGTTGGGCTTCCCACAAGCTAGATGTAATGGAATTAATTTGAGAGAAAATATTTCAAAGAGGTCCCTCGAGAACCCTTCAAAAGGAAGAGGGTCCACTCAAGTGACACTACATTTGAAAGACATAGAGAGAGAGAAGGGGTCCTTAAGGACGCACACCTCTAGAACAAGTTATCACTACCCCAAACATATAGGGGAGGAGAGCAATGCAATATATTTAGAACAAGACAGAGGTAAACCTCGATATCACTAGTCATGTGAAGAAAAGACAGGTGCATCAGCAGGCACCTGAATCATGAAGCTGTTGTATTTTATCTTTCAAGGCCTTACATTCACTAGTGGGATGGCTAGGCACTTGATGGTATGCACAAAAAGAATATTTTCTTTATCATGTTTATGAGATTTCTTGTGTGTAGGAGGAGGAAGAGTAATTAAGACAACTTTAAGGAGCTGCAAAAAAATATGTTCTTGCTCAGATAAAGAATGAGGAGTAGGAAGTAACCCTTTCTCTTGTAGAGAAAAGTTTGACTTCCCATAAGAAGAAGATATGAAGACAAAATATAAAGGAGTGTAGACCAATCCATGAGAAATAGGTTAAGCAGACATTGTGTCAACATTCAACCATGGTTTTTTCTTAGATTGTTCATTCGAGAAACCAAGTCCTAGATTATGCTTGTGAGCCACAAATTCTACAGGGACTTGTATGCCTATTTCATTACACCCACAACCTTTACGCTCATAGCCATACTAAGAGACGAGCTTAAAGTCGAGGCCATAACATGTTTGTAAATCTTGAGAAAAAGGAGGTTCCTCATAGAGAGCATTATTCTAGCAAGGGGGAACATGCTCTTCTATGAGATCATCATCATCCTTCTTGATAGGATTGCCAACATTGTCCTCCTTAGCAGAAGCATAATTGTCTTCCTCAGAAGGAGGGTCAACACTAATAACATTACAATTTTCATTCACATGGTCTCATGATACAGAAGGAAAATCATCTTCTATGGTAGGTGTGAATGAGGTTGTTGAAAGGTCTAAGCAGATCAGATCGACTTTATATTCCTGAATGAAGGAATCAATAAAATATACAGGACCCCAATCATCACCAAGACATGCGTCCTCTTGAGAAGAGGACTTAATAGAAATAGACTCGAGGTTTCTCGCTTCAGAAGGATCTTCTTTAGGGACATCTATCTCAAGAGTATCCTTTGTAGTAGGTACTATTGGAGTAAACATCAACACATTGGAAGATACTAAAGGAATAAGAGTAGGCACAACTAAAGCTTGAACGGAAGCTACCATCTCATATAAGTGCATAGCATTAGGGTCAACCTTGATTGTGACTACTTTATTATTACAAATGAACTTAATATATTTATGCAAGGTAGACGGGATTGCACCCATAGCATGAATCCATAGTCTACCAACAAGAAGATTATAAGGTAACTTATCTAACATAACATATACAAGGGTAGGTACGTAACAGGTCCCAGCCTCAAAGGCAAGACTATCACACCCAGGGCTTGTTGACCAACATTATCTAACCTACATATTTCAATAGAAGAAACATTAATAGAAGATGGATCGATATTAATCTTAGGTAATAGATCAATGATGCATACATTGAACACCAAAATGGCATCAACGAGAGAACTTATAATACCAATTTTATTAAGATTAACTATAATCATTAGAGGATCTACTTGCTTCTGTACTTCCGAAGGTGGGAGTTCTTGGGAATAGAATGCAATATTCGGTGAATCTACATGAATATGAGCTATCAACACATCAACATCTATTGGCCTAGCGGAAGAAAGCAAGAGGATCTTTTGCAAGGATTTTTGAAGCATACCATGATAAACTAGAGTGAACTGAAGCAAGTCCCATAGTGAGATCTTAACCAGAGTAACTTGAGGTTGCTCGACAAGATCATATTCATTGTTGAAAATTGAGGTGTTTTCTTAGCTTAATACCTTGTAAAACTTTAATATTTCTGATCTAAATATGTTCTTCCTTTGTTACAAATTCTTTGTGGGTGATTATTAGATTAATCCATTTTACTGTTTGTAGAATGTAGATAGAAGTTGATAGAAGAAGTAGACAAGATATTAGAAATATTACACAAGCATGTATCATGGAGAAAACCTTTTCAGGTAAAAAACTCCACCAAGAAATAATCTATTATTTAATCTTTGGAGTAGATTACAATAGCTTCAATTCTTTCTTGAGAATACCTCTTTTGCATTCCCCAAACTTCTTCACAACCTACAAATAAAACTCACAAACTCTCTCTTCAACTTGCTTGAGATAAATAGAATTTAATCAACATTGTAAACTCCAAATGAGTTACAATAACAGTTATCAAGCCCTAACCCTTAAATGTATGCCTATCTCTTGCAAGTAGAGTTGTGTCATGAAGAACAATGTCAAATCATCTCCTTCATCCATTTGGGCATCCCAAACTAAAGTCATAACTCAACCTTTATTCTATAAATATCTTAAGGCTTCATCCCCAAAGTTGGCGACCAAAAGAGGGCCCCACTTAACTAAGCCTTTAGAAATATCTCAACATGCAAAGGAGCTAATTCCAAGAAGCCAACTTTGGCACCCAAAGTGGGTCCAAGATATTTCTTGTTAACTGAAAAATTTCTCAACACCATTCATGCAAGAATGGTCATCCCCTATTATCTTTCATGCAACTCAAGTTATTATCCATGCATTCCAAGTTAACTGAAGTCAACTAGCATTCATCTAAAACTAACTAAAGATAGCTGAACCATAACTGAACTAAACTAAACTGAACTGAACTGAATTGAACTGAACTGAACTAAACTAAGCTGGACTGAACTAAACTGAAATAAACTGAACCTCAACTGAATTGAACTGAACTTCAACTAAACTTCAACTGAACTTCAAACCCTATTTTATAGGAACTCAACATGCATAAATCAAAATCCCTATTTTGTAGGAACCTAGGATGCATTTATGAAGTGTACTCATTTTACCAACCAGTTAAATGAACTCAAGGTGAGTGTCACCTCCCATGTTTGTGCCCATGTGCTCCTATTTTTGTAGGATCCCATTACAAGGCATCCCCACATGCTTCTAACATTTAGAATAACTTATAAATTTCAATCAACATGATTATTTCATCAAATATTAATCCCCTCATAAGCCCAGTGTTGTTCAACACATTGCAAGGACTTAGGAGATACATGAAATAAACAATGTCTAGGATTGCAATTAAATGGCATCCTATTTCCAACATTCTCCCACTTGACATTATACATTGCAATTATTCTAAACAAGGAATAATAATTTTAAATCAAGTACAGGACTCAAGGCCAATGGCCTTCCTGCACCATGAGAACTTATCTATAGGAACTGGCTTCGTAAGATAATCTGCAACATTAATTAAAGTGTCAACTTTTTTAATTAATATTTTTCCACTTTCAACCATTTCTCACACAAAGTGATACTGAACATCTACATGTTTAGTATGATCATGATACATAGAATTTTTGGCTACAAAAATAACACTCTGACTATCACATTCAAGCTTAACTTGCTTGCAATTAAAACCAATACCTTTCCCAAGTCTTTGTAACCAAACTGCCTCTTTAGAGGCATGTGTGGCAGCCATGTACTCTGCTTCCATGGTGGACAAAGCAACTGTGGGCTGCCTCTTACTCATCCAACTAACTGCAGCTCCAAACAAAGTATACACATAACCACTGGTCGACCTTCGACTATCCAAATCTCCTGCCCAATCTGAATCAACAAAACCTTATATGTCTAATAACCTATTCATAATATTAATGTTATTATAACCATGATAAACTAAACAGTAATCAAAAGTCCCTCGTAAATATCTAAAACCCTCTTAACATAAGTCCAATGTTTTTTACCATGGTTAGACATAAACCTACTAAGAACTCCCACTATTTGGGCTATATCTGGTCTCGAACAGAACATTGCATACATTAAACTACCAATTGCACTAGCATACAGAATTTCAGACATTTCCTCATAATCAAAATCAGATTTAGGACTCATGTCTAAACCTAACTTTGTGCCAACTAGTAAAGGAATATTAATTGGTTTACTATCCTACATGTTAAACCATTTCAAAATAGTATCAACATAATTGATTTGACTTAAGCAAAGCTTTCTATTACCTCTATCTTTGTTGATCTCCATACAAAGGATATATTTTTCAGCCGCTAAATATTTCATCTCAAATGTGCTCGAGAGTTGTTCTTTCAATTCTTTGATCATTACCTTGTTGTTACCTATAAATAACATGTCGTCAACATATAAGATAATAATTAAAAGTTGATCATCAATTATGTTTATGTAAACACAATGATCTTCCTCACTCCTAACATAACCAATTTTCAATGCAAAAGCATCAAAGTTTTGGTACCACATTCTGGGTGACTGTTTCAATCCATATAAAGATCTCTTTAACCTGCAAACCAATTCTTCTTTTCCTTTTACAACAAAACCATCAGGTTGCTTCATATAAATCTCCTCATTAAGATTCCAATGTAAAATGTAGTTTTCACATCCATTTGTTCAATTTAAAAATTATAAGCAGTAGCAATTGACAAAAAGAATCTAATAGAAGTAAGTTTAGCAACGGGAGAGAATATTTCATTAAAGTCAACTCCCTCTCTCTAGGAGTAGCCCTTGACTATTAATCTAGCCTTGTACCTTTCGAGATTACCGTCTGCACCAATCTTCTTTTTAAATATCCATTTACAACCAATGGCATTTCTTCCTTTGGGAGAACTCTCAAGATCCCATGTATCACAAGTTTCTAAGGATTCCATTTCTTCATGCATAGCTTGTGACCAAAGCTTGTGTTTGTCTATAGACAAAGCTTCCCTATAAGAATTGGGTTCATCATTAGTACTCATTAAAGAAAAAATATAATGGAAATTAGGTGGGCTATACCTATCAATGATATTTCATTGTCTTGTGGATATTCTCAGAGGGGTTTCTACTTGTTCCTCAATATGCTCATCTTGAGCCCCTATTTCGGAAGAACTCTTCGAACTCTCCTCTTCCAATCCATCTAATTATTCTTCAACATGTGCATCTAATTGCTTTAGATTATCAATCTCAAAATGCACTATTCGAGAAGTATCCTTCTCCTTTGGTTGTTCTTCTCCTGAATAAGCTCTAAATTCCCTGAAAATCACATTTCTAAATAAAGAAACTTTTCGTGTTAGTGGATTACAAAGCTTGTAACCTCTTACATTTTCACCATAACCTACGAATATGCATTTATGTGCTTTAGGATCTAATTTAGATCACTTTTCTTGAGGCACATGAAAAAAATCCTCACAACCAAAGATCCTTAAATTTGCAACACTAGGCTTCTTTCCTAACCATATTTCATAATGAGTTTTATCTTCAATAGATGAAATAGGGGATATATTGATTAAATAACAAGAAGTAGATACCACCTTAGCCCATAGGGATCGATCTAGCTTAGCACTACCTAGCATACTCCTAGATCGTTCCATTAAGGTTTGGTTCATCCTTTCTACTACTCCATTTTTTTGAGGTGTATATGGAGTACTTTTTTGTCTCACTATTCCTCAATGCTTACAATAGTCATCAAATTCCATAGAACAATACTCACCACCATTATCTGATCTCAACACTTTTATCTTATGATCTGATTGTTTCTCAGCCAAATCCTTAAATTCCTTAAACTTATTAAACACATCAGATTTTCTATGCATAAAATATATCCAAGTGTATCTTGAGACTCATCAATATATGTGACATAGTATCTAGATTTTCTAATAGATTCAATATCCACAGGGCCCATTATATCTAAGTGAATAATCTCTAATAATCATTTAGCTCTATTTGTACCACTAGGAAATTTAGATCTAGATTGCTTTCCAAACACATAGTGCTCACAAAAGTCATTTTTTTCCAATATTATAATTAGGAATACCGTCGACCAAATTTTTATTAAGAATGTTCCTAAGACCTTTTTCACCTATATGGCCCAATATATGGTGCCACAGCATACATGTATTTTCAGCTTTAGTTACATTTGATAAAATATTTACATCGGAGGTATTCAACTTAAACAAAGTTCTGATTCGAGATCCTTTAGCAACCACTATATTCACTTTGACCAATCTGCAACCACCTTTGTCAAATGTCACATGCATTGAAAGAAGATTTCTTGGAAGTCCTAGAATATGTAAAACATCATTAAGCGTCTTAAACCTACCATCACTGAAACATAATTTTACCTCTCCTTTGCCAACAACCTTTGTTGTGTTGTTGTCTCCAAAGAAGACATCTCCTCCATCATATGCAATATACTTAGTGAACCACTCCTTTCTAGGAGTCATATGATAGGAGCAACCTGAATCAATAAGCCAAGAGTTATCAACAATAGTATTAGAAGAAATGATTAAAGCATCATTACTGTCATCAATGGATTTGTATGTAGGAGCATCAAATCCCTTTTTGTTTCTCTTACAATCCTTTTTAATATGTCCAGGTTTTCCACAATTCTAGCACTTTACCTTACTCTTACCAGGGGTTTTTGACCATCCTTTGGAATTACCCTTTCCTTTCTTGTCTGCCTTAGATTCCTTCTCTTTAGGCCTACCTCTTACAAACAAGGCATCTTGGGATCTAGTTTTAGACTTCCTCCTCACCTCCTCTGATAGGAGAGTAGGAATGATATTGTCCATCTTTAGATGTTCACCATTTCCATTGATTGCAACAATTAGATTTTCCCAAGAATCTTGTAAAGAGAAAAGAAATAAAATGCATTTATCCTCATCTTCTAGCTTTACATCTATAGATGCTAACTGACTGAGAATCAAATTAAAAGAATTTAAGTGTTGTGCTACTGAATCACCATCTTTCATTTTTAATGAATACAACTGCATTTTCAAGTGCAACTTATTTGTGAGACTTTTAGTTTGATAAATATCCCCTATTCTCTTCCATAATTTATATTTATTATTTTCTTCTGAAATATTCAAGAGAAAAACATCAACAAGACATAATCTAATAGTTCCTCTTGAATTTTTATCTAACTTAGCCCAATCCTCATCTGAAATAGTTGTAGGTGTCATTGTATAATTATTAACATCTAACCAATGATCTCTTTCTTCAAGAAGATCTTCCATTTTTAATTTCCACATTTCATAGTTAGATCCATTGAACCTTTCAATATCTAAACGTGAATTCATTGTAACAAAACTTATTTCCAAAATCAGCAAATAACAAAAATAATAAAAGCTCCCAGTAAGCGAAAAAATCCTTCAATATTTAAGAGAAAGGCATCCGAATACTCTACCCAACCTTAGCTCTAATACCACATGTTGAAAATTGAGGTGTTTTCCTAGTTTAATACCTTGTAAAAATTTAATATTGCTGATCTAAATATGCTTTTCATTTGTTACAGATTATTTGTGGGTGATTATCTGATTAATCCGTTTTATTGTTTGTAGAATGTAGACAAAAGTTGATAGAAAAAGTAGACAGGATATTAGAAATATTACACAAGAATGTACCATGGAGAAAACCCTTTCGGGTTAAAAAATCCACCAATAATTAATATATTATTCAATCTTTGAAGTAGATTACAATAGCTTCAATTCTTTCTTGAGAATGCCTCTTTTGCCTTCACCAAACTTCTTCACAACCTACAAATAAAACTCACAAACTCTCTCTTCAACTTGCTTGAGATAAATAGACTTTAATCAACACTGTAAACTCCAAATGAGTTACAATAGCAATGCTCAAGCCCTAACTCTTAAAGGTACACCTATCTCTTGAAAGTAGAGTTGTGTCATGAAGAATAGTGGTAAATCATCTCCTTCATCCATTTGGGCATCCCAAACTAAAGTCATAACTCAACCTTTATTCTATAAATATCTTAAGGCTTCATCCTCAAAGTTGGTGCCCAAAAGAGGGCCCCACTTAACTAATCCTTTAGAAATATCTCAACATGCAAAGGAGCTAATTCCAAGAAGCCAACTTGGGCGCCCAAAGAGGGTCCAAGATATTTCTTGTTAATTGAAACATTTCTCAACACCATTCATGCAAGAATGGTCATCCCCTATTAACTGAAGGTAATACCTGTTATCTTTCATGCAACTCAAGTTATTAGCCATGCATTCCAAGTTAATTGAATTCAACTAGCATTCAAATAAAACTAACTAAAGATAACTGAACCATAACTGAACTAAACTGAACTAAACTAAGCTAAACTAAACTGAACTGAACTGAACTAAACTGAACTTCAACTTAATTGAACTGAACTTCAACTAAACTTCAGCTAAACTTCAGCTAAACTTCAAACCCTATTTTATAGGTACTTAACATGCATAAATCAAAATCCCTATTTTGTAGGAACCTAGGATGCATTTCTAAAGTGTACTCAATTTACCAACCATTTAACTGAACTCAAGGTGAGTTTCACCTCCCATGTGTGTTCCCATGTGCTCCTATTTTGTAGGAGCCCATTCCAAGGCATCCCGAAATGATCCTAACATTTAGAATAACTTAAAAATTTCAATTAACATGATTATTTCATCAAATATTAATCCCTTCCTAATCCTAGTGTTGTTGAACACATTGCAAGGACTTAGGAGATACATGAAATAAATAATTTTTAGGATTGCAATTAAATGGCATCATATTTCCAACATTCACTAGGTGCTTTAGTCATAGGTTCGGGTGCTTGAAGAAGGCTTAGTTGTTTATTCATTCTAGTATCATAGGAATGGGCCACTGCTCTATAACAGGGAGCCTTAGAAAGATCAAGAGAATCACTATCAAATGGAACACCATCAATAAAAAAAAACTCTTTCAGGAGAAGGACTAGTTGGAGTCACATAAATGACTAGTCTCTTAGGCCTTTGAGGGGTAGTAGAGACATAGATTACATTTACAGAATCATAAAAAATAGTAGAATAATCAGTTGAAGATATATTCTCAACATTGATCCAAACAGGATTAAATGTGGAAGGAGATTCATTATGCACTAATGCATCATCTCTAGAGGAGAGTGCATTAGAATAGATAAGAAATTCATCATTCACAAATACAACATCCTAGAAGAGAGTGCATTGGAAGGAGTAGAAGATTTTTCATCCATGAATATATCATCTCTAGAGGAGAATGTATTGAGATGAAGGGTAGATTCATCCTTCACAAATGCATCATCCCTAGAAAAGAGTGCATTGGAATGAATAGAAGGTAGAGTAATATTAAGAAAGATATCAATGATTTCATCTTCTTGCAACAAGATATCCTCCAAGGCAAGAGGACTCTCATGAGAAGGATCAAAGATATCAAGGGACATGGGCAAAGCCAAGTCACCATCATGTGCATGAAATGGATTAGTCTTAATACTTTGAATAGAACTAGATACAAAACTAATAAAAGAAGATATTAAATTCATTATAATTTTTTCGGTATTTTCTATGTTCTAGTAATTTACATTTTTGGAGTTCTCTAGAGAAGAATTAGGGTTTGGAACTTGCATCGATCCTTAAAATTCAACTGTCGAAGGAATTCATATTTTAAGAATTGAACTAGTTCTCTAGAAGACCTTCCAATGGTGCAAACGGTTATGAATTCTGAGCACCGAGTCAAAAGTTATGACCCCGCCAAGTAGGGGTAAATAAATTCCTAGTTTTTTGAAGAACACTGTTCTTCACATTGGGTTCACCAAAATGTAGAGAAGGGGAATTCACTACTCATGAGTTCTCTTTGTTCAGAGAGCCTCATAGGGTGAACTACCCTAAACTACCTCAAAGAATAGCGGGCGAGAGTTCTAGAACCAGAAAGAACAGGTCACAAAGATTCTTTGGACAAACCGACAAGCTCTCAACCAAAGGACATCAGCGTAGAATACAGACAACATCATGATGCACTAACATCCTAGAGGCATGTTGACATCTTGTATGGACCAAAAAGCAGGTTTAACCCAGAAAATAGCTCAGTGACTACTAGCAATCCGATTACTGAGAACTTCTAGAAGTTGTAAAGTAATAGAATGTGATAGAATTGAAATAGAAGTGATAAAGATAAGGAAAAGAAGGGAAAGGAAATTCCTACAAGCGTGCGAGTGATGAAGCTTCCAACACGAGAATGTCTTCAATAACTGTACACAAGAGGGGTAGAAATTGTTGGGGCTATATAGGGGTTTGCCTCATTCAAACCCTCATTTTGGTGTTCCCACCTCCATGGACAACCAGATAGATAGAGAGAAATGAAGTAAAAATTACTAAAGCACTACAAAACAATGTTATGATACTCAAACAAATAATAGAGGAGAGGAGTGAAAGCTCACCACCTCCACCCAAAGCACTCAAGGCTAGTGGGGGAGAAAATTAGATGAACTCAAGCCTCTATTGCCATGGTGTTTCGTTCCACACTTTCTCTACTGAAGTGATGGAGTGTTGATGTTGCTATTGTGAAGTGTAAAGTGTTGTTTGAGATTGAAGAGATGGTGAAGAAGCTGCTTGGAGCTTATGAAGAGAATGTAGAGGTGTTGATGAAGAGCTAAGAGAGGGCTTAGGGAGAGATGGAAAATGAAGGGATCCTTAATGGATGAAGAAGAAGTGCATTTAAAGGAAGGAGGAAGGAAAAAATCCATATTCAGGTCCGTCGGCCAAAGAGGGTATTACAAGTCGAACCCCAATGGGAATTGTAACGCCCCTGTAGGCTTTGGCCATGGGAATCTGTCAGGGATGTAAGCATGCTGTGTGGATTTCTATGCATCGTGTGGGTGTCCTTGACATAAATGCCTCCACTGACGCTCAAAATAGGTGCCAAGTGGAATGAGGGCAGTAGGCTTAAGTGGAATTAAGCCTCCACCTTTGGTTTTCTAAAGTGGAGAAGGGTGAAAGTGTAATTTGCATTAGGGTTGTAAATTCGCTCTTATACAAAAGATAATAGACATGTGGATGTAATGGAAAGCACAACTTCTCTAATATCCCCTCATGATCCCTTAAAATGCTTCACATTTTTCATCCACACAATTATGAAACCATCGATTGAGAATAAAACATATGAGATATTAGCAATCACCACATAAAACTCTAGTGAATGGTATGCACCGATATTTGATTATCTAAAAATTGCTACATTTCTTGAGTCCACAACTAGGAATACTAGAAGACACCTTCAAAGACTTGTGCCAGGGTGATCCCACAATACTGGTTTATAATTTTTTGCCAAACTAGACACTAGACTGACTTTTTCTAACTAAATCTTCACTTTCAGGCACCTATAGTGGCTAAACCATGAGGAATTTGAAGATGATCCAAACTAGTGATTTGTGAAATTTTGTCTCTAGGTTCTAAATATATTTTTTTCAAAAAATTTGGAAGCAAATTGCACCTCTTTTTCCATCTCCTTTGAAAACTAGTTTTTTTCAGTAAACACCATTTTTAAGGAGTGATGCTCACCGTATACAACATGACATTTTTTGATGCAGGATAATTTTTTTTTTTTTTTTCAAATTTAGATTTGTAACTATGATATCTAGCACTTTCATTTGGTTTCATAGTGTTTTATTCAATTATTTTTTCTTAATGAAGTTTCGAAGTCAAACCAATTACAATTCAGACATAGGTGGACTATGTACAACATAAAAAAAAATTGTACATATTAAAATTCAATTTTATTTTTTTGTTGGACCAAGGATTTCAATATCTAGTGCACTGATATTTTTCATTTTTTTTTGATAATCTGCTAGTTTTCCAGTTGTGCAGAATAAAGAGATTGATTTTTGATGAAAAATCTACATTCACAAGAAATACAAAATAAATATAAAAATCTAATTAAATCTATTTAAAATTGTCTTTTTTTGGAAGCTTATAGTAAGGACTACATACTTACAAAAAAATAAAATTAAATGAATTCATTTGGTCCCCCAAAAGGTAAGTCAAAAAGGGTTTTTAATCAGCATTTTGATAGGTGTAAATGAGACTTCATTATAGGTATGGTTTAATACTAGCGAGGTTCTATCCAAGGGGGTTTGATCTAAGGTGGTTTGGTCAAAACCTCTTCAATTGGAATCCCTAAAATGAAACATTTTAAGGCTTAAATAATTATATTTTCTAAACATATGTGATTTCAGCAAAAATCAGAATCTCCCAAAAATTGTAAACCAACATTGTGGGATCACCCTACATCTAAGTATATAATTGTTTCCAATGTATTGTATCAGAGTTCCTTTAATGGTATCTTTCTTAGGTGCCTTAAACAATCCAAAATCCAAATAGAACTTGAGGAAGCTCATTTAGGTGCTTGTGGAGGAAATTTTGGAGGAAGATCACTAGTGAAAAATTTAATTCATATAGGATATTACTCGAGAAACATGAAACAAGATTGCTTTGCATATGTTAAGAAATGTCGCAAATGTCAAGAACATAGTAGACTAATTCATACTCTTGCTTCTGAGCTTCATGCTCAAGTCCTTATTTGGCCATTTTTAGTGTGGGCCTTGCACATCATTGGAAAAATTTTACCTCCTTCCTTTGCCATAAATACATTCATAATCACTGCAATGGATTATTTCATGAGGTGGGTGGAAGCAATTCCCCTTCATTCGACAACTGTCAATGTAATATGTTGTTTCATATTAGAACACATTATTTCTCATTTCAGACTCCATTCCACTTTAGTTTTGGACAATGAGACACCATTTAAGAATAAGGATGTGAAGAGGTTCTTAACAATGTTTAATATACATCGCTTTTCAACACCTTACTACCCACAATCTAATGGTAAAGATGAATTAACTAATAGAACCCTCAAACAAATCCTAAATAAAATACAATAAATATTGGCACGTGTAACTAACATATGCATTATGGGCACATCATACGAACGTTAGAGCATCAACTAGAAATACCCCTTATAACCTAATGTATGGAACTGAGGCAATAATTCCCTTGGAGTTAGAGATCCCTTCATTAAGAATCACTCTTCAAAGGATTATTGACAATAATACTTATAGGGAAAAATGATTGCATCAGCTTGAAATGCTCGATGAATAGTGCATCAACGCTCTTGAGCACCTGCAAGCTTATTCTAAAAGAATGCAATGTAGTTACAATGATAATGTAATACCCTATTCCTTTAATAAAGGTGATTTGGTGTTATGCAAGAATCAGCGTAATGCCAATGCTGACCTGACGAAAAAAGGAAAATTCAGCCCTAATTGGTTAGGCCCTTACATAGTCAATGCAAATTATGGATTTGAGGCTTATATAGTAACAAAAATGGATGGTGCATCTCTTATAGAACCTATAAATGTCACGCATCTATGGAAGTACTATGTCTAATAGTCATGAATAGTGTGAATTATAAAGCAGTGGTGTTAGAGTTAGTAGATGATAGTCTATGTGCTCTTGCATTGATTCGTTCTAGATAAACAATTATTTGTGTGTCTTGTATACTAAATTGATTATTTAATATGATTACTTTATATTTCATGCTATTCCAGTTCACCTTGTGTGTTATGTTATATTATATCCTTATATGCATTTAATGTTCTTTAATTACATTATAGGTGCATTTAATGTAACATTACATACTTAATCACAAAGTTACATCTAAGAGAAACTAGAATAAGTTTTAATTGGATCAAATAAAACATGTTAAATAATGGAGACATTCATTAAATAGTCTAAAAAATACTATTTAATCAATCATATTTCCATTTAACATTAAACACATAAATATAAATAACAAAATATCAAACGATCAATATATACATATATATCAAACTTTTGCATAAATGTCATCAATATATACAATGCTAATGAGGTCTCTGACTGCTCAATCCCTTGAGATCCAATGCTAGTGTTTTTCTAGATGTGATCCATCATTAGATGCTGGTATGTTATCATGATTGCAAACCACCGAGTACATTCAAAGCATACTATAAACTATGTACCTGTCCAAGGGCCTCCCGATGATCCTCCACTAGATGATCTCTCTCTACCTATAGTCTAGCTATCTTTGACTGAAGTCTCTCAACCTCTGTTGGGGCTCGAGATGACTGAGTATCCTGGGCAGCCTCAGCTTGGTGGGTGCACCTCCTAAAACTCTCATACACTACCCACAATCTAATGTATGGTTCGAACAACTCTGGATCCCTCTCCATGATGGATGGGGGAACACAGTCTGTATGAGTAGCCTCCTTGTATATTGATGGGGGCCTTATCTTGGAAGTCACCTGGTGATAGAGATCATGAAAGTATCTCATAGCTCCTACAAGATATAAATCATAAATATAATTAGTACACATCTTGATATATATATGAACATACAACTAAAACATAAAGCAAAAGCATAAAGCATGGCAATAAATAAAATTATCATCACCTACCTCTTTGGATGGATATGTAAGACAACCTTGTAATGTGTAGGGGGCATGGAGGATGTGATATCCTCTCCATGAATATAGGTGTTAGTGCATGATGTAGCTATTGACCATGATATAGTCACATGAGTAGTTGTTTGCTCTCCCCACTCATGGCCCACCAGATCCTCATTTGTTGTATCATCACCCTCACTCATTAGTTACTCCTCATCCTCATCCTCATCCTCATCCTCCTCCTATTGGCCATCATAATTAGGATTTGTATCCTTGTCATACTCCTCATCTATCACATCTATGAATATATCTGCAGCCTTGAAGCGTGTCTCCTCTGCTCTATCCTCCTCCTCGTCTCCCTGATCTAGGAGTGGCCCTACATCACCTATCAGCTCATCTATCTAAAATATAGGAGCCTTCCATGCTGATAACCACCACTCCTCATAAGAATCTATGGTACCAATTTCATCAATGTCAAATACCAACAACATATCATGATCCTCGTACTCAAAGTCACTATAGATGCCATCATCAGGAGTGAGCCATCTAGTATCACTGGGTCTCCAAGCACTCCATACTAATCTCCTAAAAAAGGGTTGTGCCATGGATGGTACCTAGACCTATCCAAACTATTGCATGACACGATCATAGTAGAAAGGTCGTACTATGTAATCATGTCTTCTTATTAGAAATCTGTCGATTTGTAATCTCCTCATTTGATGAGTCTCATCTAGCCACTGTGGTATAAGCTGGTAAGGTCGCTAGATGATCTCCTCATCATCGAGTTGATCGAATTAGACTCTCCAAAAATGTAAATCCCCGTTCTGCCATAGTCATCATAGTGGATAGTTGAATGTATGAGGATACCATAGGGCTAATGCAAATGGAAATCCCGTCGGCCTCATACACGTGATATGCTCTAGGCACCACACCTATAGTAGTATATAGTGTATGATGTTATCGATCTCACAAAATGAAAATCGCCCAAGATCATGATATAAGTGTGAAAGGATGCTATGCCTTGAGGTGTAGACAGTCCCATGCTCTGCCATCCCATGTATCATATGTACTAGTACACCCTCTAAATATGCTCCCCAACCATTAAGGATGAGTACTAGTGCTACAATGAACATCATAATTTGTGCAACAAATGGGGCCCACAAATATAATAACATGGCTAGATCGATTTGTGGCCTCATGATACTATCATGAACTAGACCTCTAAGGCAATACTACATATTGTATTTAATCTCCAAAAATTACCAATCCACTAGAAAATGTACCCTCTCACCCTGAATCGCAACTTAGAGTATGTGATGGATGTCGAATAACGTGATGGTCATCTCACTTGTGGGAAGATGAAACGTGCATTTGTCTTCATTCCATTGCTTTTCTAGTGCCATCAACATAGCATCATGGTACCTCATGGGGGCATGAGGTAAACCCAGTACAAACTTGTGGTCTATAATATCTCTGTATCTTTTGCTGAAAGTGTGGGGGCTAGGTCTTAGAGGTGATTGATTTGTTCGCTACCAGGACACTACCACAAACATGGTGGAATGTAAGAAAAAAAAGAAAAAATATGTCCTATAAACATTCTACAATCGTAAATTTGTACATAAATAGCTTAAAAAGTGTACTAAAGTTGTTCTATTGTGCTTTTCTAAGGGTCCTAGACACTTTAGAGCCCTTTCGGGAAACTTCACGAAGAAACAACACTTTGCGATGAAAATTAACACTTCGTGATAAAAGGGGACACTTTGCGAAAAAAGGGTACACTTTGCGAAAAAGGGATGCTTTGGAAAATTTTCTTCCAAGGCCCTAAATTAATCTAGAAATGCATAAAAATCATAAAATAAATGGGTAAAGATAAAGCTAAGGCATAAAAATCAACTCACTTGATAATGAAGCTCATCGCGGGCTACCTGATCTCATAAGATGTCTAATCTCGGAGGCTCATAATCTCATTGACTCAACATCTTTAATCACTCTTCACCAAACTCAAGCTATAAGAAGGTAAATGACAAAATAGTTAGAAATTACTTCACTTTTTACTTTCTATAAGTTAAATTTAGGATTTTTATTATATTAGGGTTAAAATGCGCCTTTCGTTTAAATTAACATAACGGGAGCTACAGAGCTTCATTTTTGACGCTGTTTGTTACGTTGGAATCATGATTCCACTCCTATCCCCATCAAATGTCTATCATTATGTGGTATAGTACTTGGAAATCTCTTATGATGTGACCTACCTTATTCGATGTGGCTAGAATTCTACCTAGATTTCACCTCCATAAAGCAAGCAAAATTAAGGGGGGCATACATCTATCCTTGAATTTGATTTCTAGAAGAAGTTAGATAAGAGGATTTTTGGATAACTAACGAATTCATGTTGCAAGTTATGATTCCTAACATTGTGGTTTCATAGATAGCTATAGTGGGGGATTCATTCTCCCATATTGTGAATGAACCTATATGAGTATCCTTTTATGAAATGAAGTGTATTGATCAGATTCCTGTAGCTTGCATATGCACGTAGAGTCATATGGGCACTAAAGTGGGGGCTAGATGTAATGATAAAAATTGACCCCTTCTTGTAGATAGGGCAATTTCTCATTTAATCTAGACCTATTTCAGAACCCTTACATTAATTACCCTTTAATTCATCATTAATTGGCCCCTAAGCCCCATTATTTTGGATCTTGAGGCTTATTTCAACTAAAAACTTGATAAAATCATCAAAAACATAAAAAATTCAAAAAACCCACCTGGAAATCTAGGGTGGGACTCATTCACCACCTTGGGAGAGTGAGTCCCCTTAGGTGGGAACCATATGCCAGAGGTGGCATATCAGTCCCATTTGGGGATTTTTTAGGGTTTGAGCGGGAAAATCACCTTTTCAATTCAACTTTTTGGTTGATGTTGGATTTTGAGATCTGAATAATAGTAAATTAGGTGTTAATGCCCATATAAGAAAGCTTCTAAGTAATTATTTCATCTAAGCAAGAATTTTTCAAGAGAAATTTCAAGATCCAAGCATTCAAAGTCTTCAAGAATTCTTTCACAAGAGCATTCAAGTTTCAAAAGCAAGCAAAGTTGAAGTCTTGGAGCAACATTAAATTGTTTTTGTAGGTCTTCAAGTTCACTTTCATTCAATATCTAGCATTGTCAAGGGTTTATCATGGTTGTCTATGGTAAATCATGATGGATTCTAGGTTGGAGAGATGCAACTAGCCATCAAGCCAAGCCTAATCACTTATTTCCTATGTGATTCCATCCTCAATTATCACTCTACATTCAACCTTATGAAGGTACAAGCATTATTGCAGATCATTTGGGTGATTAGAGATCTCTAAAAGTGAGTCATTCATCTTCATATGTCATTCATGCATCTAATTCTTACACATTAGAATAGGGTTGCATTGCATTTCAAATTTCCTAATCTTAGACATATTTAAGGTTAGGGTTTACATCCCTATTTGCATGCACATTTCATTATTTCTATCAAGGTTTAATTACCAAACTAGGGGATTGATCAAGGAAAATCTCCCATAAGAAAATCAAGTCTATATTTTGTTTTGCAAGTCTTTTTGCAGTTTTGGATCCAAAAATCAATTTGGGAGAAAATAGCAAGTCTTTAAGTGCATATCTAAACTTTGAATTCCTCAAAAAGTGGGACAGGACTGATTTTCGAGAAGTGGTGAATGAGTCCCATTATAGGTTTTTTAAGGATTATTTCAGATGTAGATACCCTTATTCCAAAAACCTATTCTTGTGTAGAAACCCTGATCTAGAATTGATTCGCCTAGACTGGTGTACGAGTCATGACATTAGGTCAAAATTGTAGGATTTTCAGTATTTCAAAGCTCATTTAGATCTACTTCAGATTCCCAAGTGCACGCATTTCATCTTACATCTTTTTGTTTTAGTGTATTTGCATTTATAGGTCATTTAGTGAAATATTGTATTGAATTAGGGTTAAGCATTACATCTTGCATTGCATTTATCTTTCAAAGTCTAACTTGCTGGTGAACCCCTTATTAGTTTACAATCAGCCCCTAGGACAACCCTATTACAAGATCTCTTTCTCCTTTGGATTGAGATCTCTAGGGTTATCCTTGAATAAAATTGGAAAGTGGGTGTGCTCTATGTTCTAAACCATACAAAAGCATCGTAACCCATTTTCTTTCATTTCAAGAGGGTATCAGGTAAGGGAGTGAATTTCCTAGTTGGATCCCCAAATGCAAAAAGAGTTGTCTTCCTTATAGCAGCCACTTGGGTATCGACATGTTGAGTTGTTTTTTGAGGGGGATTAAGTTGAACAAAGCCTTTATTTTATTTTCTAAAATGTTGGTAATTGTTTTGGTTTGCAGATTCAAACTTCTCAAGTCAGCTAGAGGTTGGTTTTGTGTCATGACTACTAAACAAGTTTTGATAATCATGAAGGGAAATAAGAAGTGAAATGTTGTAATCGTGTGGGTTTTGTTATAACTTGTCGGTAGGTGAGTTCAAGTAGAAAATTCACAAGTGTATGAAGGAAGGAAATTTCATCATGGTAAGCTTATCTTTTATTTTAGTTTGCAAGTTCTCAATGAACATCCATTGAAGGTGATGATCAAGAATCATTCCATCGATTTTGGAATAAAGCGATTGGTAGAATGAAATGAAATCAATAACTTTTTCATCATCCTTTTCCTTACATCTCATCAAATCGTCTAAGGTCATTTTAGGAGTCATATGCACTTGGAATTGGTTTTTAAAGGCCTCAAAAATTTCATTGAATGAATGAATTGATTTGTTCGGTAATGAGGAAAACCATTCTAAGGCATTATATTTCAAGGAGCTAGGGAAAATATTAACCAAGAGCTTATTCTCAAGGACAAAATCACTGCATAATGTAGTATAAGTGAAAACACGGTTAAAAGGATCTCCTTTCCCCCATATTTCTCAAATTGAGGAATCTCTAGTCCTTGTGGAATTGGTGTTCTCAATATCTCCAAGGATAAGGGATTTCTTTTGAGATAGTATCTAGGTTGGCCATTTTAATCTTGGTGTATAGTGGAAACTTTATTTTAAAGGGATGAAATAGTTTGCAAAATTTTATTTATGATGGCATCATTTTTTGCATTTTGAGATGGAGGTGAATATGGTGGAGGTGTATATGTGTTCAAGGGACAAGTGAATGGAATTATTATGGGAGGTAAAGTGGTAGGAGATATAACTTGTGATGCCATAAAGGAACTAGAATGATAGCAGAAATACCCAAGGAAGGAATGACATGACTAGTAGGTTGCATTGTTATTGTAACTTGAGGGTTGGTATAAGTAGGAATAGAGGCAATGGTTGTGAGAGGAGGAATTTGAGTTCCTCCTTGACTATGGAAATTTTTCAAAGGTAAAGAAAAGATAATTGTTGAGGTTCGATGTTTTTCCAAGATTTGAACTATGTTACACATAATTAAAACTCCTTCTTCACTTTCAATCATGTGATGTATGTTATCTATGGTAGGGAGAGCAGTGGTTGAAATGTTTTCAATACTCAATTGATTTTATAGGTTTTCTAGGCCTTCATAGATTTGGATTATGTTTTCTTGTGGAATACTAGCAACCATTGTTTTAACATTTGTCACACTACTTGAAGGAAAAGAGTTGTTAAGAGTATGGTCCATACCTAGTGAACTAATATCAATACTAGGAGTGAAAGAGCTAGATAACCCAAGATCCACAATGATTGTGCTATCACGAGATGAAACGAGTCTTGAACTTCATCTCAATATAATATTAGCAATAGGACACCAAGTTGTAAAGTTCATGCAAGGGAAAATACAATGAACAAAATATAAGTGTTATTCTCTAATTTTGATTCAAATGAATTTAACAAACTCTGCAAACTGAAATAGATAACTAACAACAATAAACAAAAACACAGAAATAGAGTTTTTAATGCTGGAAAATATTGTTTAAAATATAAAACTGGACTAAATTGCCCAGAGGAGTGTATGAGTCACAATCAAGGTTTTTTAGGGGTTTAAATGTTGAATGATATTCACCACAAAATACCCATAAATATGGAAAAACAACCTATACTAGGACTAAATATCTGAAAGGGGCATGTGAGTCCTAGATTAGGGTTTTTGCACCATTCTTCATCAAATTTTGTGTAAATGTTATTTTTTTTGTTTTGAATGATGTTTAGACTAAGTGTAAATGTATATTTTAGAAGAAACTCAATGATGCAAGATGCAAAAATTCAACCCATATGCACTTTCACTAATGCAAGATTTAGAAACCCTAATGTAAATTAACTAATGCAAGATTTAGAAACCCTAGATGCAAATTAAATAATGCAAGACCTAATGAAAAGTTAATGCAAGCTAGATCTAAGATTATGTTGCACTCCAAATTAGAATTAGGGTGTTCTAAATACAGGTTCACCAAAATAAAATGATGAAAATAGGGCGCTTCACCTTTGAGGAGATGGAACACTAGGGTTAAGGGAATATTTCACTTAGTTTCACTCAAGGAAACCCTAGAGATATAAATCCAATGATGGAATGAGGGAAAGAGATCTGCTAAAGGTTGTCCTAGGGTATGGCTTGGAAAGACAAGTAGCATGTAAGATCTAATGGCAAAAACCTAATTCTATACAAAACTCAAAAGAGTAAACTGAGAAAATATAGAGGTGCACATTAAATTTTTTAGAAGCTCAGATGAAGGTCTGAGATGCTTAAAATTTTTAATTTAATGCACATTAGGACTCATATGCTAGGTTGGGCGATTTAGTCCCAGATTAGGGTTTTTGGGAAGGAACAAAAATCTAGCAGTGACAAGTCTTGAACTATTGAAATCTATAAAAAGGTCTATATTGGGACTCATACACCAATTGTGGTGTATTGATCCTTCTTAGATTTTTTGGAAGGTAAAGTTTTGAATATGCTCTTCCTCCTCAACCTGATTTGTGGATCTGAAATGTTGAATTATGCTTTGTAGGTGTGTTTTAGTGGTCTTGTAAACACGGTGACAACTTTGACAACTTTGATAACTTGACAACTTCTTTCAATCTTGCTCTTCATTTTTTCTTCAACCTAGATATGAAAATCACACACTAAAGAGGGAAAAATGTTGTTTTGTTAGTAGATAGGGGTTTTCCTTGGTCAAACCCCATTTTCATAATCAAACCTTGAAATGAAATAAAATAGAAAGGAGGAATGATGAATGAACAAATATGAAATGTTGCAACTCACCAAACCCTTGAATAAGATGCTGCAAATATGTATGAGATGGCTACAATGGATGTAGATTTTGACTCTTTCTTGAATGATATGGATCTTGATTGAATTCTTTCTTGAATAATAAAACCCTACATCACAAATGTTAGCTCAAAAACAAACATGATGCATTATGACTTTGACATGATGCTTGATAGTCGAATAATGCTCCAAAATGCTTCATAATCAATCTTGAATGCTCTTGAATGCTCTTGAAAACTCTTGTAAATGACCTTGATCACAAATTTTCTATAAGAATGCTTCATCAACTTGCTAGGTAAAAAATGAGTGAAGTGACCTTGTATTTATACTTGTTTATGCCCAATTTCTTGAAATTACAACACTACAAGTCAACATCAGATCTAGGAGAATAAAATCCCACCAAAATTTTGAATTTAATTTAGGTCTAAGCTAAGTGGGAATAATATGCCAAAAGTGGTGTATGAGTCCCATTAGGATATGCTTGGGACACATTTTTCAAGAAATGATTAGATTAATATGAAATTCAGATCTAGGCCCCGAAACCTAGGTGGGACCCATATGCCCAAGGTGGTGTATGAGTCCTAGATCACTAAATATAGGTCATACATTCCAAAAACACATGAATTATGATTGTATGTTGATAAATGTAAGGATTAATCTTGGAAAGATGCACTGATTAAGGCTTATGGATGCAAAATAAGGCTAATCAAAGTATAAAGAAGCCTAATACATTAATGAAACCATAGATTGGTGTGAAAGCATAAAGGCAAACTTTACAACACCCTAAATAAGGCACAACTAGGTCCACTTATTTTACAAGGGCCCAAGAATGTGTTAAATACATTACAACACTAAATCAAGGCAACATTAAACTCAATTCAATAGGGAGAGCCCAAACAAGTGCGAAAATATAGAGGGACACATTTTCCATCTCTACAGGATTTATGGTTTAGGATATAAGGTATAGGGTTTACGTTATAGGGTTGAGGGTTTTGGGTATTGGTTATAGTGTTACGGGTTAGAGTATAAGGTATAGGATTGAAGACCTATATATGGTTTAGGTTTTAGGGTTGAGGGTGTGAGGTCTATTTTTAGACCAACATCAGTTTGACATCACATTATTTTAGTTTTGATCATGTGGGTACTCTAAAATTCCTTATATGTTGGTCATGATGTGGATAATAGGTATTAGACTTGTATTATAATCATATTGCATGTGTAAAATAACTAAATTATGCTTTTATAGTCTTATGTGCTAAAGGAAAAATTAAGAATGTGAGGTTAGATAATTGAAAGGAAATAATATCCTAAAAGGATTAGATATTATATGTCCTACTGGATTAAGTATTGTGATGTGAATAATCTTGTATGGATTAAATGGAAATAATTTATGACATAATGAATATTGTAATTTTGGAGGATTATATTTAGTTTAAAAGTGGATAAAATTGTATAATTATGATTTAGTGTTTATCTTGTCAAATTATGGGCATATGCATGTGAATATGTTGTTTAATTTATGTTGCTTCGGCTATGATAATTCTTGTACATATTGGTGTGTGTATGTGAGTGTGTAGGGATGAATTCCATGACCAATGGAAATCAGAGGTAACCAAGGGTACCCTATATTTTTCAAGCCATGTTAGTCTAACTATGATCCATTTGGAGGGACTATAGTCTCATATATGTTGTGCTTAATTTCTCATGTGATTATTGAATATTTTATAATGTTTCAAGACAATAGTGATACTCATAAAGAAAAAAGAAATAAAACTAGTGGTGAATCCTTCCGACCCTCTAGAGATTCATTGAAATATCTTTTGGACATGTAGTTACATTTTCAATGGGTGGTGTCTACATAGCTGTTGTAGATTCCTATGCAACAAGGTCAAGTCAACCTCATTAATATTTCCCCTCTACATACATTACAACTTGGTGAAGTATTTCATGCCTCTACAAGGAAGGAGATTCTTCAAGGTGATCCCAAAATAGTCGTTTACAATTTTTGGCCAAACTGGACACTGAAATTATTATTTTTAACTAAATCTTCACATTCAGGAACCTATAGTGGAAAAACTATGAGGAATTTGAAGATGATGAAAAATAGAGTCTCATCACATTTTATCTGTAGATTCTAAAAATATATTTTTTAATTCTTTTGGAAACAGATTGTACTTCTTTTTCCATCTCCCACAAAAAATGGTTATTTTCAGAAACCGACATTTTTAAAAAGTGATGCACACTGTATAATGCATAAATGTTTTTCAATGAAGGATAAAATTATAATTCTTTCGAATTTAGATTTGTAATTTTGATATCTAGTGCTTCCACTTGGTTAGATAGTTTTAATTGAATATTTTTTCTTTAATCAAGTTTCAAATCAAACCAATTACAATTCAGAAATAGTGCGACCATATAACGGGTAACATTTTTTTGTATATATGGAAATTCAATTGTTTTTTCTTTGTTGGATCAAGGACTTCAATATCTGGTGCACCCATTTTTTTTAATTTTTTTTTTTGATAATTTGCTATTTTTCCACAGTGCAGAACATAGACCTTCATTTTCGATGAAAAACCTATGTTTAATAAAACTAAAAAAACAAATACATAATAAAACCAAAACATATTAAAATTATATTCGTTGGATAACTCGTTCCTAGGACTACCATAACTATTTGAAATAAATTTTAAATGAATCCATTTGATCCCCCAAGAGGTAAATCAAAAGTGATTTTTTATCAGCATTTTGATAGGTGTAAAGGAGACTCATTTATAGGTATGGTTTAAAACTAGTGAGGTTCCATCCAAGGGGGTTTGATCTAAGGTGGTTTGATCAAACCCTCTTCAATTGGAATCCTTAAAATGAAACTTTTTAAGGCTTAAATCGTTATATTTTCTAAAAATATGTGATTTCAGCAAAAATTAGTTCCTCTCAGAAATTGTATACCATCTTTGTGGGATCACCCTTGAAACTCACCAAAAAAATACTATGTCGGTTGATGAAGTTGTGAAGGTGCTGCAAAAAGGACTTCCTTGAGTGTCTATTGACAATGTTTTATCTGGTGTGAAACAATTTAAATTATTGATTGATTCCTTTCAATAATATTCTACAAGTTTAGAAGATAAGATGTAGAAGGAAATGACAAAGAAATTCAATGATAAAAGGATTTCAGATGTTTCTAATAAATGTGCTACTACACACACAAAGTTGCCTTGCAACTTGGAGGATGTTAAGAAGTTTTTGGAAGAAGCCAAATAATTATTTCAATTTTTTTAGAAGTGGCCTATTTCTACAAGGATAATTAAGGATCATATGGACTCAATTGAGTCTCAAATTTCTTAGGCTTTATGTGTTTATGATCCGGTGAGTGATGCAGATGGAGCTACAAGAGCTATCAATGAAAATCTACATAGTCAATTCTTTCTACTATAAGAAAAAAAGGATAAAATAATAATGTAGTATAGTCAACATGAAAATATGGTAAGTGAAAGGCTTGCTCCTTTAATTGAATTTTTAGCTGATGTTGAGAAGATTGTGCAAAAAAATCTAGTGCCTAGTTCTTCGGAACAAGGAGAAGACCTCCATATTCATTATCAAAAAAATTCCACATGCTTTCCTTTGCCAAAAATTATTGTGATATTTTAAAGAAGGGTTAGGAGGTATACCTTACAAAACTGAAGGTGTCTTATCAGGGTATTTTACCCTCATCTAGTTAAGGTGTGCATTTTTTCTTTGTATATTGAATTTTTTGATACCAATGTATATATGTAGAGTTAGTAGATGGAGTTGTGGTATATTTTTCTATCATTTTTAGTGATGGATAATATTGAAAGGAGGAGTAAATCAGATAGGGGGAGCTACTCTCATGTAAATATACCAATAAGGGGGAGTAAAGAAGAGAAGTGTCTTTTTGGGACCCTTTTCCCTTAGTGTCAAAGGGGGAGAGTGTTTTGGAGAAGTATGTTACCATCAATGACAAAGGGGGATATTTTTGGAAATATGAGCATGATGGTATATGGTGTTGTAATTTATGGCAACCCATTGTAGAAGTGTTGGTATGGAGAAGACCAAGTGTACTGGAGAATTGGTTGTCCTGGTGTGCATTTTCAATGTTACAGAGCAACAATTTTGTGGTTCACATTAGTCTATAATGCATCATATTGTCATGCAATTTTGAGGTGTTGATGGCATGTGTTGAAGGATTTTTTATCCAAAGTTTCAAGTTTGTATGCCTTCTAAAGCTAAAGATATTGATGACAGTGTATTGGGAGCTTAGTAGAAGTGGAGTTACAGGTGTAGAGTGCATATTGGAATGCTCTCCATTCCATCGTAGATAATTATCATGCTATGAAATTTTGAGGAAGTGTTTAAGGATTTTAGAAGTGTATGCACTCTAAGGAGCAAGTGATTTGGTGGTCTGTGGGCCAAGTTGAGGATGAACAATTGGTTCATTCATTTTTTGCTTCATCAATTTTGTTGTGCAGTGTTGACCTAAGGGTTTTGGGTTCATGCAGAGTTGAATTATGTAAGAAGCATATTCATGTGAGTGATCATAGGTCATGTCAACCTAGTTTGGTGAAATCACATTTTGGTTCCTTCCACAAGGCATGTGTAATGGACTTTTGGTCCAACAAGTCATGGTATTACACAATTCATCTAACTTGGATTACCTAATTAATGTTGTGGGTGTCTACTATATATAGAAGGTCAATTCAATTTTGTGAGGAGGATATGAGATGCAAATAAGGATGTGATATAGAGAGAACTGTGAAAGGTGATAGTGGTAAAGTATGAAGTGTGTAAAGTCAAATTTATGAGCTTAATTTGAACTATATCTTCAACATGTTGCAAATTCATTGTTAACAGTTCAAAATCTAGTATTGATCCATTCTTCTACTCTTCTTTCTATTCTGAATAGTGAGTCCTTTAGGTAGTGAGCCATTCTTTCTTTATAGTGAGTCATCCAATCTGTAATCCATTGTAATTGATTATAATATATTATGAGGTAAAGCTTATTATGGTTTTTCCCTTCCAAGAGTTTTCCACGTAAATCTAGTGTTCTTGTGTTTATTGATGTGATGCATGCTTTAATTGTTCCTTCCCATTTCTGCAAGTTTTATGAGATGCTTTGAATGCATGTTTAAGTTGACAAAGTTAATGAATTTTAGTGAATATTGATTTACCCCCCCTCTCAGTATTCTGGGTGTTAAACAAAAGTAAGAAAAATAACACATGTTTTACCCTTCTATTTCCATCAAACCACTCTTCATTCAAACCATCACAACATAGTATTGAATTTTTTTATTTTTTCACTATTTTTTTGTGTTGGAATATTGGTTCAACACTCATTCTTTTATAATAATTTTCATTTCAATTTTATTTTTATAAATGAACCTAATAATTGTTTTCATAAAATCCTAAAATAGTTCAATGAGGAAAACTTTTCACTCTATTTGTACATCCTTAAAGCAAGAATAAATAGGGGTGCATACATCTACCCTCAAATTTATTTATACCCACAAGATGATTTCAAATTTCTAACAAGCTGGTTTTGTAGGATGTGGTTCCAAAAGATATGGTTTTACTAGTTGCTACAGTGGGGGCTTCATTCTATCACTTGGAAATGTTCTACATCCTCTAAAATATCCTTTCGCACATCCTTTTTCATATGTTATAATTTACTTTCTTGTACTTTTACTTTCATATGGACATAGTGTCATATGACTGCTAAAGTGGGGTATAAATGTAGCATCATAAATTATACTCACTAATGGTGAAAGCACAATTTCACTCTTTATTTGGTGGAAGATTTTGTGTCAATTCCTATAATGTATGTTAGTACCATTTCCTAGCTTTGAACTTACCTTCCAACTCAAGAGAATATATTAAAACTACTCTAAAGTCACCTTATTGATAACTTTATGCCTTTTAAACTTTGAAAAGTGCTCAAATTTTAGGCACATCCTAGGTCAAGAGACCTTGAGCTTGTATTCCATACTTCGAAAAACACAAAACTATTGTAAATATGGGATCCTAGCAACATGAGCATGAAATGCATATAGCTTGATTTGGTTGTTCCAGGTTTGTCATTGATGTCAACATTGTGGGTACATTGTGGGAAGCATATTTGGTATACCGAAAGCCGATCTATACCATAAGTGTTCTTTACTATTGTTCCAGTGTGTTGGTTTTTGAGTCTAAAATTCATCGCAAGAAGTGACATGACTCTGCTCTCTTAATCATACTATTGTGACTTATTCATACAACTATATCTAGGATCTTGAGAAGTTTTGTGTTGAGTATAGAAATTTATCCATGATAGAGTTTAACTTTGTACACAATAGTTGTTTCGATGATCGGTATATCTTTGTGGGAGACTCAACAATTTTTTAAGAAGAACATTCTAATGTTGTGGTTCTAATGGTAGTCTCTTTGATGTTAATGTGAGGAGAAAATAAAGTAGTATCAGATCTGGAAGGTGTTTTCATTGAGAAGTGTATGTTGGTTTGGAGTTTTTCTGATTTGGTCCTATTGTTGGTCAACCTAATATATGACATATATTAAGAAGATTAATTATACTTTGTGGATTTTATTTGGATTCCTTACAGATATATGCCAACTTGATATAATGCACCACATGGATAAAAATATCTTAAATCTTATATGGTGTTGACAAGATATATTTTAATTGGGTTTTTTACATCTAATTAGGCCAACCTAATTGATGTAGAAAATATAATTATATATATATAAGAATATTTGGAGTGGGAGTGAGTGAGTGTGAGTTGTGAGAGATGTGTATGATTTGAAGAATGTTGAGAATTTGCAAGATTTAATGATTTATCAGATGCGAGTAACGTATTGTGGGAGAAGTCAATGATTAGAGAAGAATTATTATGCCACTATTATGTAGAGTAGTACTTCACATTCAAAGTCTCATTGGAATTGAAGTCAACACATAGAAGGTGCATTCCATCAGTTCATCCTTGTGGCAGTGAGCCATATCCTTTTGTATCTTGGTAGTTAGACATTTAATTTTGTATTCTAGCTATGAGCCTTTTAAGGATAGTGAGTCCTAGCAGTAAGCCCTGTAATATTCTATATCTAGATATATTAAATTGTGAGCTAATCCTCACCATCGTTTTTTTGATCTTGGTTTTTCCACGTAAAAATGTGGTGTTGATGTGTTTTGTGGCATCATGTTCATTTCAATGTCTTCATTCTTGTTTGCAATTATATGTGCTTTAACAATTAAGTGGTTTTCAATTAAATGGTTTAATAGAATACTAATTCACCCCCCTCTTAGTATTTCAGATAATCAACAATTGGTATCAGAGCTTGGTTCCTTTGAAGAAGCCTAATAGCTTGAGGAAGGTCCTAGAATTTGAATACATGGAAGATAAAAGATTTCTTATTCCTTCAGAAGAGATGTCCATTGAGCATACAAAAGAAAATGAATATTTTAAGGATAGGCTAAAGGAAGAAAATGATTGCATTAAGAAGTTAAAAGACAATTAATATGAAGTCATTAATCAGTTAAAGAAGACATATGATGATATCACTTGATTGTTAGAATAATTGGAAGAGAAGAGAACAATTGAATATTGTTAGAAAGTTGAAATTCAAAGGAAGATGGATGAATGTACAAATCTTGAGCAAGAAGTGATAATTTTGAAATCATATCTAGAAAAGGCAAAATGATATGAGGATAAATCTAAGGCAAGCACTGCAATGCTTGATGATTTGATTAGTTCTCAGAGACCTGCTATGGATAGAAGTGGTTTAGGATTTCAAGAAGGGAAAATTTCAAAGGTGAATCAACCTCCTAACATGAGTACTTAATCCAATGGTGGACAATTCAAGGATCCAAGAAGAAATATTGGAAGGACTCCCATCAGACAACTTAATGCTCAAAGTTACTTATCTTTTTGGTGTATGTTATTCCTACAAAATATTTAGAAATAGGGGAAAATATTGCAAAAGTAGAATGAATGATACTTTATCACTCACCAATCAATGTTTTGAATATAAGAGGATTGGACATAAAGTTATGGAATGTAGAAGTCAGAAGTTGAATAAGGCATTCTATTCATTTTATGGCTAATTTTATCACTCCAAATTATTTGGACACAAGGCTAACTAGTACAAATATAGACTGAGTAAAAGATAATTCAGATGGATGAATATTATTCATGATTGTAATAAATCAAGACACTTTACTAGAGACTACAAAAATAGAAGTTTGAAAAATGACTATCCAGAAAAGAGATATGAACCTATCATGGATCGAGAAGAAGTGACGAAGGAAATGAAAATAATTTGGAGAAGCGAAGGAGAATATAAGGAAAGTGAATTAGAATCATCATTTTTATCTATACCACCCTCTAGTGTAGATACACCCATCAAAAATTAACCTAGGCAATGCCTAAGGGGGAGCAATAGTCAGAAAATTTAATAAACCCCTTATCGATAAATGATGTCATATCATGACAAAAGTGAATCAAATAAGGCTAAAAATTCAAGATTTCATGTCAAAGGAATTTTTAGACACATGTGTGAAGAATGAAGTTCATAGAATTTGAAAGGATGGAAGTGTAATTTTTTTTTGAGATGATCTACTTGCAGTTTGAAGTATTTATTACATAAGAAATTGAAATGAAAGAAATAAATTTATAAATGTTAAGGAAAATCCATTCAACAAAAGGAATTTATGAAGAAGGAGAAGCATGTAGAGGAAGAGTGAAGAGACCAGAGCAATTCCATACAATAGAGTTTCAAGATTTGGTGGGAAAGGAAGAAGAAATCGAATTGGATTCAAGGTGTGCTTTGGAAGTTGAACATCTAACCCTATTCTTCATTGAGAAAATTATAGAGGAAATTTCAAGTTCGATTAAGTGTGTTGTGGAAGAATGAGTTGGAATAAAATTATGATGCATATAAGATCTTAGTTGAAAAGAAACTAGATGTATGGCAAAAATTCCCATTGTTTGAATTGGACAAGAAATACATACGAATGGATTTAAGAAGGATTCATGGTGAATTTATTTGGATTGATGAAACACACCTGATAACCAGAGAAGTGATAAGATATGTGACTACTTGTGTTTCTTTGAGCCAGTTCTAAAATGAAAAACTATAAATAATCAAGAGATAATTGAGACGAATAGTGTGACCCTTGAAGGAAAAGAACTTGTTTTAAGAACAATTGAAGATCAGGTCATTCGGTATGTTGCAATGATTATTGGACACAAAAATTTCTTACCAAGTAATGAATACATAGTTTCTACTACTGCCACATACATTACACTTGATACAGTTAGGAATGGTATGGATTATGACCTTTGTGAGCTGCTTCAATTGCATCTATTGAAGAACTTGAAAGAAAGAAAAAAGAATAAGAAAGGTACATTTTGCTATGGTACCTTAACAACTTGTTTACTCTTTTACTTTATGAAAGAGTTATTGGTAATTGGAAGGGTAGAATGGATAAACACATAACCAATAGCTCATCAGATTAGGACTTTCATGACAAATATTGGTGGTTTGGATGCTCAAGAAACTGCTCTTGCTACATTATTTGGAACATTTCAGATGAGAATGAACAAAAGAACAAGAATTCTAGAAAATATGGTTGAAAAGTACTTCAAAAATATCAATTTATTTGTCTCTACAATTTTTTGTTATATGGAAGCAATTGAATTCAGACTTGTATGGATTTTTAAATTAGATTATGAAGTAGCTGAAGTAGAAATTGATCATTATGTAAAAGTGCTTATGGAAAGACCCAAGAATCCTAACAGGATAGATGTAGAAGAAATTTCTATGACTGAAGCCTCCGACAATACTACAGGAACCAGAAAGAAGAGAAAAGGTGCTATTATAAAACAAGAAATAATAGAACCAAAAGGAAGTGAATTAGAGAGAGCTCAACATTAGGATGAAAGCACAGATATTTAAGAAGCATTAAAAGAGTTACAAAAAGTGATCCCCGGTGCCAACTTTAGTTCATCTATATCTAGTATGGAAAATATCAGGAGTATGATTAACTCTCTAAAGGCATACATGTCCATACTAGAAGAAAAAACATGAAATAAGTTTGTAGAAGAAAGTCTAGAAGACATCAAGAAGAAATTTGTAGATGCACATCATAGGGTTGAGGAGGAATTAAAGGTTGTTTAGGATTGTGAAAAAGAAGCTCAAGAGTTTTTATCCTTCTACTTGAATTGGTCCAATAGAACATTAAATGTAAGAAATGAAATAAGGAAAAGTGAAACTCAAATGAGATGGTCGTACATTGTATAGCTACAAGATAAATTATTTTCCTTGTAGGATCAAAGAACAAAAGTGATTAAGAAGTTTGTGGCACTCAGAGATTTGGTAAAACTCAGGAATATTCCTATATCTAGTGCCCTTGATAGTGTTGGTAATCTATTAGAAATAAATATTAGTCCCAACACTATGAAATAAGGTATAGAGTCTTTGACTAAGCTTGAACTCCTAGGTGATCCCACAATAGTGGTTTACACTTTTTTGGGACATTCTGATTTTTGCTAAAATCATGTATTTTTAGAAAATATTATGATTTAAGCCTTGAAAATTTCCATTTAAAGGATTCTAATTGAAGAGGGTTTGATCAAACAACCTTAGATAAAACCCCCTTGGATATAACCCCACTAGTTTTAAACCATTCCTTTTATAGAGTCTCCTTTACACCTATCAAAATGTTGATAAAAAACCACTTTTGATTTACCTTTTGGAGGATCAAATGAATTCATTTAAAATTTATTTTTTGTAAGTATGTAGTCTTTCTTATAAGCTTCCTAAAAATAATAATTTTAAATATATTTAATTTGATTATTATATTTATTTTTTATTTCTTGTGAATGTAGGTTTCTCATCAAAAATCAAGCTTTGTATTCTACACATGTAGAAAAATAGCAAATTATAAAAAAAAATTGAAAAATATCATTGCACTAGATATTGATGTCCTTGATGCAACAAAAAAAATTGAATTTTGATACATACAAAAAAAGTTATGCTTTATTCAATAAATCATGTCTAAATTGTAATTGGTTTGATTTTTGAACTTAATTAAGAAAAAAATATTGAATGAAATGCTATGAAACCAATTCCATGCACTAGATATCATAGTTACAAAACTAAATTAAAAAAAAAAGGAATTTTATCCTTCACAGAAAAAAAAAGTTATGTGTTAGCTCCAGTAACGTCACTCTTTAAAAATGGTGTTTATTGTTAAAAACTAGTTTTCAAAGGAGATGGAAAAAGAACTAAAATCTGATTCCAAATTTTTAGAAAGAAACATATTTATAATCTATAGACAAAATGTCACAAATCACTAGTTTGCATCATCTTCAAATTCCTTACAGTTTAGTCACTATAGGTGCCTAAAAGTGAAGATTTAGTTTAAAAAAATAAGTTCAATGTCCAGTTTGGCCAAAAATTGTAAACCAGTATTGTGGGATCACCCTACTATACAAGACTCTTGTAAGTGCAAAAGGATTGTGGGAAGAAGGTAAAGCTATATGGGAAGATATCTTGAAGAACCTCAAAAGATCTTCTTTTTTAGGTTAATATTTTTTTATCATCTTTTGGTCAATTTTTGATACATTCAAAGAAATATACCAGACCCCTTCTTAACCTTTTCCATTGATATCAAACAGGGAGAGATAGATGGTAAAAAATAAAATTTCAAGAACAATTTTGTAAAGGTAAGCATTATTTTTTGAAAGGGGCGGTATTCAGTTGCTTTATATTGGGATAAAAATGTTTTTGATATGCATGTTTCCATCAATGCCAAAGGGGGAGATTGTTGGAAATATGAAATCCCAACAACATGAGCATGAAGTGTATATAGGTTGATCTAGTTGTTCCAGTGTGTCATTGATGTAAACATTGTCAAAACATTATGCTAAGCATATTTGGTATACCAAAAGTTGATCTATACCAGAAGCATGTTCTTTATTGTTGATCTAGTGCATTGGTTTTTGAGTTTAAAATTCACCGCAAGAAGAGACATGACTATGCTCTCTTAATCATACTATTGTGACTCATTCATACAGCTATATCTAGGATCTTGAGAAGTTTTGTGTTGAGTACAAAAAGTTATCTATGATAGAGTTTAACTTTATACACTATAGTTATTTCTATGATCAGTATATCTATGTGGGAGACTCTGCATTTTCCTCAGAAGAGAATTATGATGCCACAGTTCTAATGGTAGTATGTCTAGTGTTAATGTGAGGAGAAACTGAAGTAATATTGGATCTAGAAGATGTTTACTTTGAGAAGTGTGTGTTGGTGTGGAGTTTTTCTGATTAGGTCCTATTCTTGGTCGACCTAATATATGGCATATATTAAGAAGATTAATTATACTTTGTGGATGTTAGTTGGATCCCTTACAGATCTACTCTGACTTGATATAATGCACCAAATGAATAAAAATATATTAAATCTTATATGGTGTCGACGAGAGCTATTTTTATTTGTTTATTTACATCTAATTAGTCAGACCTAATTGTTGTATGAAATATACTTATATATATAAGACTCTTTGGAGTTAGAGTGAGTGAATGTGAGTGGTGAGAGATGTGTATGATGTGAAGAATGTTGAGAATATGTGAGCTTAAATGATTTATCAGATGCGAGTAATGTATTGTGGGAGAAGTCAAGGATTAGAGAAAAATTATTGTGTGATTGCTATTCATAGCATTACTTCACATTCAGAGCCTCATTAAAATTGAACTCAACACATAGAAGGTGCATTCCATCAGTTCATACTTAGTAATGAGCCATATCATTTTGTATTTTGATTGTGAGCCTTTTATGGACAACGAGTCTTGGCAATGAGCCCTGTAATATTCTATATCTAGATACATTATATTGTGAGCTAATCCTCACTGTGGTTTTTCCTATCTTGGGTTTTCCACATAAAAACCTAGTGTTGATTTATTTTGTGGTGTCATGTTCATTTCAATGTCTTCATTCTTGTTTGCAGTTATATGTGGTTTCATGATTGGGTGGTTTTCAGCTAAATGGTTTAATAGAATATTGATTCAACCCCCTCTTAGTATTTCAAATAATTAAGAAAAACCCCTAGATAGAGGTATTTGGGTGCCCTAGTCCAAGTTTTTTTCTCAAAAAAAGAAGGTCACAATTCAGAGTCGACCTTTGTAATGTCCCCTTTTCTAAAAATAACATTCACTATTTTTGGTAAACTTGTTTTCTTAAGTAGCAAATCAAAACTACAGATGAATAAGAAATTTTGGGTTTTCAAAGTGAATCAGTTTAATTATTATTAAGTCTCAAATTTATGAATATTCATAAATTATATTTTTGGGACAAAGTTGGGCATGGGTTTCTAGGGGAGAATGTTAATGGTCAAATTGGTGATTCTCCTCTTAGCAACAAGAGTTACATACCTTATGGAGACCCATTCTTGTTGGTGGGAGTTACAACTTTTCAAATTCATGTTTCCCTCCCTTGGGAATGGAGTTTAAATGTAGAAATTGGTGTTGGTGGTGGTTTGATATTTTATTGCTTGTTTTCCAAGTTGGGTTTCATTCTATGCAATTTTTTTATCTCAATTCTTGTGATGGTTCCTTAGAGGTTGGTAAACCAATGAAGGATGAATATTTAAGGCTGATAAACCAAGGGTATTAAGGCTCAAAGATAGTGGTTTTGAGGGTCTCCAAGTGCAATTTCATTATGATATTTCTATAGTGCTAGAAGCTTTTCATTTGTGTTCTTTGTTGCAATTTGATTGTAGTAGTTTGGTATAGTTTGGAGTGCATAGTGTAGATTTCTAAGTTTTTAATTGTATTTCTATTACGAGTAGTATATTTTGATATAGTTTTAGTATTAATACATGTAATTTTTGTTCAAAACTTTTTATAATGCTTAGTGTGATTTTTTGTGGAGTTTACTCTAGTTTCGGTGTGAGCTTTGGCTTCCATTTTGGATTTTTGATGGTGTTTTAGTTGTTTCCTTCTATTTTCCAATGTATATTACAAGGATATTGATTTTATTCCATTATAATATCTGAAATATATCATTCCATTTCATTTTCTCAATATCTTATTTTAATTTGGTTTTCATTTTGGTATACCTATTTTTCTCTAATTTGAGTTTGATTAAAAAGGATATTTTCATATTTGAATTAACATTTTATTGAAGGTATATTACAAACTTTATCTTGCATGATGTGAATTTAATTTCAATATTTGGGAGTAAATTATTCCATAAATTTTCAATTTAAATGACTCGGTCTACACTTAAATTTATTTTATGTCCCCTATTTAAAATATCAAATATTATTACAAAAGAGAATTATAATTGCAATGAACCTCTACCAAAGCTAGCATACTATTTTATATATAAATTATAAGTAGGTTTTTATATTTATAAATTTATATTGTGATGATTGAAGTTTGAAGCCAATGGAAGAATAAGTTGAGTTCTAGAGATTTTGGATCACTTTGGCATCTCTCAAGTACCTAATGACTTGATTTTCAACAAGATATCATCTTTAAAATTTGACCATTTTGTTTCCTTAAGTGAGATATTTTGACATATTTTCTATCCTTGAGCATTTGACTTTCTCTTGGGTTGGATTTTTTATTTCCTTGTTTATTTCATATATGAATCCTCTATGTCACACTTGAGTATAAATTTTTTCATTTATTATATATATTGGTTCTTGTCATATCCTTGGACACACTTCAGGTTCATAGCAAAGACTTTTATTTACCATCAAATCAACTATTTATGGAGGGAAAAATACCAATATAGGGTTTTGACTAAGGAAAAATCCTATATATCCACCCCCTCTCTTATCTTTCATTGTGTTTTACAATTTTAGGTGTGAAGATGACAAAATTTAAAATATAAATGTATACACAAAACTTCTAACTTCCAGATCTAGATTTGAGTTATCTAAAGCCTTCATTTTCAAACTTGGATGCATAATGTCGTAGTCCATCTATTTCAAGCTTTTCTTGATATCACAAGTTTCCCTCTTTCTACTCTTTTCGGATCTCCAACTATTTCATCAATTTATTTATTTTTGTCTGAATAATTCATATTTTTACATTAGGTCATCATAATAATTAGGTTAATTAGGTCACATCCAATTAATCTATTTTCTTTGTGACAAAGGAACTAAACCCAAGTGAGATTGGCCTCCTTTAATGTAGCTATCCAATCTAACACACTCATGTGTTTAAGTTACATTATTAAGCTAAGGAATGATAGATCTACTAGCTAGATCTAGGATCTTCTTTCACCCTTAACACTAACCAAAACCAATTATCCAATATATTCTATAGGTTAGAGTAACAACTCTCTAACAATGATGCATTCTATTGATCTCATAGATAATAATTAATCCCATGAAATCTTGAACTTTACCCTATTTCTTTTAACTTCAAAATAAAAAAAGGGATTCACCTTTTCTAACATAGCTTGCCTTGCCAATACTGTAATAAGAAAACCCTACCAAATAAATAATATCTTGAAAAGAACCAAGAAGAGACATAGTAGACAAATGTAAGAATTTTATTCTTTATTTTCCTATCATTTAAAATATTAGTAATAAAACCTTTTTCCCATAAATTATTCCAGTTAACCATGTCCCAACCAATTTTGTAACTACTTAAGTTTATTAGACTAACAATATTCAAACAATGTGTTATCTATTGATCTTTAGACTTGATTGACCATTATTACTTATCAAAACATCCTCATCACTTGTTTAACTTCACTATAAAAGGAGACAAATCATACTCATGTGTTGGCCTCTAGCTAGTGGTGCAACAAGAAAACTACATTAGGTTAACAATATTTTTTAAGAGTGCACATGGTTGGTCTCTAGAAACATTCAATATTGCATGTTTATTATTAATCATGTAAACAAAATAGATATGCAAAGCCAAAAAAATAATGTATCCATAGAAAAATTATAATATGAAAGAGGATGATCTTAACATTGAAATGTAGCCCATCCTTAACCAAAGAGAAAAAGGAGAAGGCCAACTAAGATGAAGTTGACAAAGAGTAAGTGCCTATTAAAAAAAATATCCCAAAGGGAAAAAGAAGAGTGAAGCTCGACACCTAAATAAATATTTCCCTTGATGTCTAGTCCTCTAATAAAAGATAGGTTTCTTTAAGAACAAAATTGGGAGATTTCTAGATAATTGTCTTTTCTTTAGGACAAGCCCATAGATTTAAACTAATTATTGTTGATAAAATTGAGGAGGACAACATTCAATGAATATATTAGGTATTGTGTTAATAAGAGCATTTTTGACCTTGGGATATTTGAAGTAATGCAAAAGAGTTGTAATAGTAGATTAAAAATAGATGTATCTTTCGAATGATGAGATGGATAACTGCAACTAGAATAACAAAGTTAATCCTAAATAATAATCTAAAATCAAACAACAAAGAACGAGGAAATAAACTAAACAAACTAAACAATTTAATGGGCTCTCATCAAATAGCATTCACCCCTTTGAATTATCTTGATTGTTCTTCTCCATTTTGCCTTTTCAGTATTCTTGCCCTCAAATTTCTGTGTTTGAATGCAAGTATAACTTCATCGAGTGTCTAAGCAAAATATCGAAGATAAGTTTCTTCTCAAAAGTGTATGATTTCGGGAGGAGGAATAATGATAATGACAGGCCATTTTATAGATTTTTGGGTTTTCAAACAATCGGCTCAGATTGAAAGAGAGATCGATGAACAAGATTGATGAATGTCATGCGATGTGAGTTCTATCTCAGATAGAATGTGAGTTAGAACACGAGTTAGAACATGAGTTCAGGAAAGATTGCAGATAGAGACTAAGTTAGAACATGAGTTAGAACACGACTTCATGATCTTAATCTCCAAAAATAGAAGAAATAGATTTTGTATGCAAAAGACAAAGTTAGAACTCAAAGACTTATGCATTCAAATGCAAACAAGAATTAGAACTAGTTAATCGACTAGTTGTGAAGGAGAGTCTTTTCATAGAGATAAACAGGTGTTGAATCTGGAGATAACTGGAGAACTAAAAATAGATCTCGAGTCAGAAGGTGAGTGAATGACTTAGATAACTGAATGATAGAGGAATGTGACATAAATAATTAAATATGAATTAAATGTTAATTTAATTCAACATTAAAAAATAAGAGACTTTAATTAAATAAATAAAGTAATTTATTTAATTTAACTGTTTGAAAAGGATAATATAAATAATTAAATAATAAATATTTAATTATAGATAAAGGGGATAGAATGAATAATTAAATAAAGATATTTAATTATAGTTGGAAAGGTATGATAAAGGGGTAATTAAATAATAAATTATTTAATTGATAGATAAAGAGGGAAGAATTAGTTAGTTCGCAACATAATTAAATAAATATGATTTATTTAATTAATCAAGTTGAATAAAGATTAATAATGAATTAATGAATTAACTAAAAAGGGGTATTTAATTAATAGAGGAAATATGTGTTAGAAAGGTTAATTGAATAATTAACATTATTTAATCAAGACCACGAACTAAAGAAAATTATGTCGAATGTGTACTCGTAGGCCTAGACCAATTTTCGGTATCTATAGTTTTCCCTTCTTTGATACAATGTTGGTACAACAATGTTTCGAAGAAAAAAATGCCTCGATCGTGCCCCAACATTAAAACAGGTTAAGGTATGCCCCCTTGGGAAAATTGACCATTTTTTGAAAGTTTCAAATAAATTAGGAAATATTCCCGATAAGTCAATTTGATAGTCAGAAATGCTATGGAGTTGACGGAATTGAATTTGGAGTCGATACAGACGAATATGGGTCATTGGAAGTTGAAAGGCTAAGTGGCCAATAGAGAAGGGCTGTAGAAATGCCATTCAAACCCTACTTATAAATAGGAATTAGGCTGAAATCAAATTCATTTGCACCCGAAGGAGATAGAAAAAGAGGAGTTTTTCTCTGGTTAGCTGATGAAAATGGCACCCATTCCATACGCTATGCATTGTGGTTATCGGATCCGGACATTCAAGAGGCCAGCCGACGTAGGACCACTGGTATGTACATGAAAAATAACTCTTCAAAGTTAATTTTGCACATAGTTTTAGGAATTTGAAAAGTAATTAAGCAAATGTTGCTCGTCATAAGCGATGCATATGTTATCATATTCACCGCATTTGACTACGAAACGACACATGCACTAAAACACGCCTAGGCTAGGTTAGGTAGTTTAGGGAATGATCACATTTGAATTATAATTCACCGCATGTGTAGTTATGCAATGCATTTGCATTAGGAATAGATGCATGTGTGGTGATGAACCGCATATGCATTTGTGAAATGCATATGTTGTAGTCGGGTGAATTGATGAAACTGCAACGCATTTGTTAAAATGCCCTGCATGTGGTTTAGTGAACCACATGTGCAATAGTTTGAAAGTGGTGTGGGAAATATGCGATGCATATGTAATGTGCACTACAAGTGAGGCTTCATGCAATGCATTTGCAAAAATGCACCGCATTTGTTAAAGTGAGCCGCATTTGACTGGTAAAATTTTCGTAAATTTTTTTCTAAGGAAAGCTTGAAAATTCTTGACATCATGGTTTAAATGCAGGTGGTTCTAGATCCTATTTGTACATGGGAGTCACGACCAGATACATTCAATCTCAGAGATTAATTGATGAGTGCAGAGATTCGACTTCTATGGAGATTGGGTCTACGCCACTGTTTGTCGATGCCCACTATTCGGGTGAACAGGGGTATGCTAATAGCATTGTGCAAGCAATGGCATTCCAAGACATCATCGTTTCATTTACCAACTAGGGAGGCCACTGTCACATTAGAGGATGTGTATAGGATTTTGAGACTACCTATTAGAGGAGAGTGGGTCATGTATTATACCCAGCAAGGATTGACTAAGTTGGTGAGGTTCTATCAGGTAGATGACATCAGTAGGCTCGGGATCGAGCACTATGAGATTAGATGGCTAGTATTAACAGACAAATATGATCAGATTGACTGTATTTTATGTACACTTATTAGGAGGATAGTGCTTCCTGACAGATGGGGTCACGGATTTCCAGTGGGATGGGGTGCTATGTTGGTTGGCATGTTAGAGAGTAAGACGAGGTATGCATGGGGTCCATGTCTACTCAGTATGTTATACTTTCATTTACACGACATTGCTTACAAAGATGCACAGTCATTGAGCTATGGGACTACATTGCTAATAGTATGGGGTTGGGAGAGGATAGTTGTCATTCGTCCTCTAGTTACTGTAGTGAGACTAGAGAGATGCCCATATGTGTTCCGATATACAGGATAGATTACGCAAACACATGTGGGAGACACAGGGTATTGGAGACATGCATTAGATATTCTTGATCAGTTCACATGGAGACCCTACATGGATTGTGAGGAGTGGGTGGATGAGGATATACATTTTCCATTCTATAGACAGACACAATACCTTATTGGGAGGATTGTTTCTAGTGTTCATATCATTGAGTGACACTTGCTAGATACAGTTCTGAGACAGTTCGGCAAGATTCAGGATGAGCCTCGAAGTAGAGCAAATTTTGCTCGTTTATCTAGAGAGGTTCCGTATTGGGGACCAATGATAATAGTAGCTACAACGGAGGCAGAGATATAGGCACTATAGCCAGTACAATGGGGATGGCGAGATGGATTAGTAGACCCAGGGATGACAATTGCGTATGACGCATGGTGGGTAGAGCATCGACCTGTTCCTTACACGGATCTAGATCAACCGACACCTATAGAGAGATGAGGCACAAGGCCTAGAGGATGATGAAGAGGTGGAGGTGCTAGAGTGGGGAGAGTTGGTGGGAGAGATGGTGACGGTAGAGGTGGCAGGCGAGGTCGGAGAGGACAGAGAGGGGGTCGGGTAGGTGCACTATCACCTATCCATGAGGAGGTAGTTTAGGATGTATTGATGTTGGACGTCGGAGGGGGAGCAGATGTATAGGCTGGGGGTGAGCATGCTGCAGCGGAGGTAGCGGTAGAGGAGCGTGCAAAGGTAGATGTAGATGTAGAGGATGTAGTAGAGGATTTAGATGTTGACATGACTATAGACCCTCTGGGTGTTTTGGCAGGATACAGAGAGGATGATGTGGAGGATGATGCAACAATGGAGGAGCAAGTGAGAGAGCTCTAAGATCAGATTGTGGAGTGGAGACAGGAGGAGGATACTCCTAGAGATGGTGACAAAGAGGCTGATGAGGAGAGACTCAGACTTATGACAACAGAGTTTGATGCGATAAGGCTAGAGAGAGATAGTTCCTACATAGAGAGGGATAGTGCATACGTAGAGAGGGACAGTGCTCATTTAGAGAGGGACAGTGCATATGCAGAGAGGGACAATGCTCGTTCAGAGAGGGATAGTGCTCTTATGGAAAGAGATCAGGCGATAGCATAGAGACATGAGATAGAGCAGCAGTTCATAGAGGTTAGACGCCTTTGCAGTGGGTCCTCATCTGATGTTATGGTACAAGAGTTGGTCAGATCGGTGGAGAGAGCCACTTATTATAGGGACTTATATGAGGCAGTTGTGCTAGCAAAGAGATGGGCTCCTACCTTTTCAGAGGTGCAGAGTCACAGATCACAGGGCAAGAGTTAGAGGACACAGAGTACTGAGGGGGTGGTAGGACCACCAAGGACAGGTCATATGAGAGGCCTTCCATCTCGTAGAGAGCAGCTTCGAGGCTTTTCCCACCACCTTCACCACATGACACCAGTGGTAGTCAGACATGATGATAGGGTTACATATGTATACATTTTATTTTGATTAGAGAGCCTATGATCTCGTTTTTTATTTATGGATACATTCAGACATTGTACTGCGACACACTATTTTTGAGTGATATATGTATATGATTTTGGTGGCTTCTATATGATATGCAGTTCTATGTTATGGATGATGCATTACTTCTACATGATTATGTTTCCTATATGATATGTATAAATGTGTTATGAATGAATGTTTCTACATGTTATGAGTTATGCATTTTATAATGATGTTATGGATGTCTTAATTTACTTATGATAATGGATGCAATGATCTATACGATGCTTATTTATATGTGATGGTGATATGTGCATGCAATGTTTACATTATGTATGCTATGATGATGCAATGCCTATTATGCCATGATTTTGAATATATGTAATGAAGATGTATGTTACTATCTATATGTGTGAAATACAATGCAGCCATGTGGAATGCTTATGGAATGTATGAAAATGAAAATGATCTAATGTTTTTATTGTGTCAGAGGACTTTATCGTTATGTTCGAAGAAGAGAAATGTTAGGATGAAATGAAATGAACTTAGAATGTTAGTAAGAAATAATTAAGGATGATTGATTGAGAAAATGACATAATGAAAGTTCATCGATTGAGAAAAAGATACAATGAAAGTTGATCGATTGAGAAAAAGATATAATCTTTGATATATTGCCAAGTACGCTATGCTTGTTTGTTATCATCATTGGGTGGGATATGACACAAATGGATAGTACACACTATGATATAAGATAGTGTACAAAGTCATTCATCTATGAAAAACAGACAGTCATAGACAAGGAGTGTCTTAACTCATACTAAGGACAGTAATTGCCCCAGTCATTTTGTCGAGACAAACCACAGACAGTAGAAAAATAAAAGATGGGTCATGAGATGTCATTGCTCCTCTAAATCCTTGATAGGAAATCCTTGAGGAAACTAGTAACATGACTCAAAAACCAATGTTTAAAAAGACAGTTGACAGACATCAGTCAAAGAAAAAGAGTCCCGAGACATCCTTGCTTCTCTAAATCCTTCAAGGGACATCCTCGAGAAAGCTAGTAACCGGACTAATTCACAAATCGATAATAAGATAAGACAAAATAAGATATAAAGTCATAAAGACAAATAAATGTATTCGCCAAAACTTGATCTTGTGGGATTGTTTGATGTTTGACATAGCATAATGTGAGAGATGACACATACCGCATAAGACATTGAGTCTGGTTTCAACCTGGTGACTTCTGTATAAGGCATGACAAAGCCTGGTTTCATAAAAGACACGTGCCATATAAGACGTTGGAGCCTGATGACGTTGAAATGATAAGCTACATGAGACTATGACAATTTGATGACATTTGTTGACAAGAAAGACATATCTTGTTAAGATATAAGTTGATCACTTTGACAATGTGTTTGATATTGAATTGATGACAATTTGAAATGTTTCACCTTATTGATGCATGACTTGTTTTAATTCCTTGACTGATAAAAGTGTGTGCGTGTAGATAGTGTATGACATAAAATGATACCCTAAACTATGATATGCAACTTGTGTGATAGTGATGGTGAATGAACCCTATTGGACTAACCTAATGTGGTCTCGGGAGCTCATTAATTGATTAGCCTTGCCTACGTTGTACACGTAGAGTTCTCATAGTTCGACATGATCAATGACTTTGAATATACAAAGCATCATGGTTTAAATGTGTGTGATACATGACAAACCTAGACTGACAGACCTAATGCCTTGGGGATGCATCGATTGATGGCCTTGCCTACGTCCCAGTCATAGAGGCAATGTAGTTTGACTATGACTGATTGAACATGACTGACTTGACTCTATTTTTGGTATTTTCTGACATTTTTTGGATTTTTTTTGGATTTTTGAAGTTTTCTAATGTTTTTGGGATTTTTTCAGGACATTTTTGATGGTGTGACATTATGTACAAGGTGTTAGGGAACAAAACAAGGATTCGCCACTAGTTGGGAATAATATTTGGAAGATGGAGTGGATAATGTGATGGAATGGACGTTAGATGTCAATCGTTCCAAGGAATGGATAAGACAACCATTTATTATGAGTGATGGTGAAAAAGTCTGAATAGAATAATGTTAGATGGAAGAGCAAGCTTGACTACACATGGCGCTTGTTTGCCAAGTTTTCACCATGGTACTTATCCATAGCACCACCGAAGCAGTTTTCTCTATTGGACGGATTTATTTCTCTTTACTTTTTTTATTTTCTCAAATTTTTTTGGTGTTACAAAGACGCCTGTTTGCCAGGTTTTCATCAAGGTAAACATTTTTTTGTTTTTTCATTTTTTTATATTTTTCTAGATTAAGACATAGATTCTCAGAGACTAAGCATAGAGCCTCTTTAGATCCAAATTTTTGATAGGTGACATAAGCGGCTCTCCCTCAGGAGTAGAGAGTTGGTACACTCCTGATCCAAAGGCTTCTGTGACAATATAGGGCCCCAACCAGTTAGGCTCAAATTTACCTGGTTTCTCTCATTCAGCTTGGTTCTTAGGATTCTCCATTAATACAAGGTCACCAATGTCAAAGTGTCTATTGAGAACCTTCCTATTGTAACTACAATGAAGACAATTCTGATATGCTTGCAAATGATCTAATGCTTTCTGTCTTCGTTCATCCAGCAATTCTAGCTCTTGTAACCTAGAGATGTGGTATTCTTCATCATCAATATGACCCGTCAAGGATACCCTTAGAGAAGGTATTTCAACCTCAATAGGTAAGATAGCTTTGGACTCGAATACGAGGGAATATGGAGTGGCATCAGTGGGAGTACGGATGCTTGTGTGATAAGCCCATAAGGCAGGATTAAGCTATAGGTGCCAGTAATGACCAACGTCATTGACAGTCTTTTTAAGGATTCTAACAATAGTCTTACTAGATGCCTCAGCTTGGCCATTACCTTGTGGGTAATATAGGGTGGAGAAATGGTGTTTGATGTGGAATTCTTCACATAAATGGTGTACTTTTTGGTTCTTGAATGGGCGGCCATTGTTTGTTATTATGGATTGGGGCACACCATACTGAAAAATGATATAGTTTAGGATAAACTTAGATATTTGTGTGCCGGTTATGTATGTCATGAGAATAGCTTCAATCCATTTGGTGAAGTATTCGGTGGTGGTAATGATGAACTTATGGTCGTTGGATGATGAAGGGTGTATCTTACCTATGAGGTCAAGTCCCCACTGGGCGAAGGGCCATGGTGAACTAATTAGACGAAGCTCCTGTGCTGGCGCTCTTATCAAGTCTCCATGTATTTGACATTGTCTACATTTGTTTACAAAGATGTACGAGTCTTTCTCCATTGTAGGCCGATAATAACCTAGTCTCATAATCTTATGGGCTAAAGTAGGACCACTCGAATGAGATCTGCATATACCCTCGTGTACTACTCGCAAAGTTTTTTGTGCTTCTTCAGCATCGAGACATCTCATTAGGGCATTATCTAAGGTACATCTATATAGAGTTTCTCCGATGATGGTGTACTTAGCTAACTTTTGGATGAAGGTTCGACATTGGTTATTGGACAAGTCTTGAGGTAAGGTTTGATTAGTGAGATAGTTGAATATGTGTTTATACCAAGGAGACATAGGACCAACAATGGTACACACTATCACAGTATCAGGGACATCATAAACGGGGACCAAAAGTTGTTCAACCAGAAACTCGAACTTAGGCACATTGCTTGGAATATCCAACAAGGAACCCATGGTTTCCATAGCATCGACAACTCTATTTTGGATATGCGGTATTTGTTGAAAAGTTATGTCATTGAAATACTGCTTGAAACTATCAGCCATTCGCTTGTAAGGTGCAATATTTTCATCCTTAGTCTCGTAATCATCATTTACCTGTCAGATTACCAGTTGAGAGTCGCCAAAAACATGTAGGCTCTTAATTTTCCACTGAGCTGCCATTTTTATCCCTGTCACTAAGGCTTCATATTCGGTTATACTGTTGGTACAAGGGAAATCAATCCTGAATAATTTGGGAATGGTATCACCTTGAGGTGTTACAAATAAGATACCGGCTCCTGAACCACGATTTGTATGTGACCCATCAAAGTACAATTTCCAATCGATTTTAATGTCAATGTTGAAGAGAAATTCATCAGGGAAATCCGCCACTAATGGATGGTCTGCCTTCATAGGTGCATCGGCTAGCTAATCTACAATCACCCGTCCTTTTATAGCCTTCCTTTCAACATACTAAATGTCATTCTCGCTAAGTACCATAACCCATTTAGCCAACCGGCCTGTTAAAGCTGCCTTACTTAGGAGGTATTTAAGTGGATCAATCTTTGCAATTAACATTGTTTGTTGATTGAGAATATAGTGCCGAAATTTTAGAGTAGCAAAGACTACCACAAGATAGGCACGTTCTATGTTGCTGTAATTCAATTCATAGCCCAGTAAGGTACGACTGATGTAATAGACTACTCTCTCATGACCTTGATCATCGTGTTGTGTGAGAAGAGCCCCTAATGCCTACTGAGTTGCAGAGATGTATAGTATCAATGGTTTTCCTTCTATAGGTGGCATTAAGACTGGTGGAGTAAGCAAATAGTCCTTGATTTTCTAGAAGGATTCTTGACATTTAGGTGTCCACACAAATGGTACTCCTTTCTTGAGTAGATGCTGAAATGGGTATATTTTATCTGCCAGTTGTACTATGAAATACCTAATGGACTATAATCTTCCCTGTAGGGTTCTGAGTTGACCAATGCTGACTGGAGGAGGAATTTCTATGATAGCTCTTACCTTATTTAGATCTACTTCAATGCCTCTTCGAGAGATGATATACCCTAACAGTTTCCTTGATTTCACTCCAAAGACACACTTCTTCGGATTTAGCCTGACATTGTAATTCTCTAGCCTCTGGAATATCTTGTCTAGGAGCTTCAAATGATCTTCCCTTATTTCTAATTTAGCTATAATGTCAACTACATAATCTTCCATGAAAGTATGTACAAAGTCATGGAAAATCATAGTCATTGCTCGTTGATAGGTAGCTCTTGCATTCTTAAGGCCAAACAACATAACATTCCAGTAGTATGTGCCCCATGGACACGTAAAAGCTATCTTGTGTTGGTCTTCAGCTGCTATCTTAATCTGGTTATATCCAAAGAAACCATCCATGAGGGATAGCATCTTGTATCCTGCTGTAAGATCTACTATCATGTCGATATTCAGCAAAGGGAAGTCATCCTTAGGACATGCCTTATTGATGTCTCTAAAGTTAGTGCAAATGTGAATGCCCCCAATTGGTTTAGTCACTAGTACAAGATTTGATAATCAATCTGCATAGTCTATCGTCCTTATGAATCCTACATCCAAGAGTTTCTTAAGTTCTACCTTGACCAATAGAGCAATTTACGGATGCAGTTTCCTCAACTTCTATTTGACTGGCTTAATACCTGGCTGTAGTGGTAAATGGTGCAATATTAGGTCTGGATCCAACCCAGGCATGTCAGCATATGGCCATGCAAAGTTTATCTATGTCTTTGTGAAGAAGTCCTTAAACTCAGGGTTTTCTGTCTCTGTTAAAGAAGCTGCAAAATATACCTTATGAGGATTCTCTTCTGTACCTATGTTGACTTCAACAATTTCTTCTACTAGCATCGGTGACTTTTCCTGTTCAACGGGGAGAATATTTAAACCTTTATCCCTGGGTGCCTCTGAGAGGTTTTTGCCCTCAGATACGTCCTTTATTTTGACTTTTTCTTCGTCCAAAGGCACCTTTCGGTTTTCACCTAGGGACTCATCATTTTTCTTTTCATTGTCTTTGTTCTTTTTATTCATATTTTTGCAACTAGAGGTGTAAATAGACTCCCCAAAATATGCTTTATCGTCCAAGTCTATGGTAAAACCAGCTTTATGATCCCCTCTTGGTATGCCTTCTCTAAGTCCCATGAACTCAGCATTTTCTTCATCGTTCTCGAATGTATCTATGATAGGTGTACCTTGTTGATCCTAGTTGATAAGTTTAGGATATATAAGGGGCATGTCATCATCGAAGTTTGTAAAGGTAGCAGGTGACAAGGTGAATAGAGAATGGTTGACATGGTCCCAGAAGTTTTGTACTAACTCCTAAATATTCTTCTTCCTAGGTGTAGGTATACTCTGATGTAGGACTATAGTAAGGGCGGATTCGTCAGAAGATGGTTTGTCAAGTGCCCAAGATGCATGATCAAGGGTTTCCCAATAATAGTTCTCTTGCCATTCTTCTTTGGACAAGTGTTTCTTAGGACGAGGACTAGATGGTTTGGGTATAGGTTTCATGTTTAGGTCCAATTCTTCAAATAGGGCATCTATTTTCATGGTACTAGTAGATTAAAGGGATTCCCATTCACCATCGCTTGAGTAAGGGGATTCATCGTAAACTGGAGCTTTGTCGTAAACTGGGGGAAGTGGTTTATGAGATATCTCGATGTTTGTGCAAGCACTCACTTCCTCTTGAAATGGTGATGAAGTACCAGGAAACCCAATTCTAAGCAGTTGACACCCTAGCCCTAGGTATTTCGGTCGTGGGTAGACAGTGACCAATTTCGTCCTTCCATTTTGATATAGTCTTAACCCACTATGCCCATCATAGCCTTCAATTTGCATTATCTTAAAGAATTTTCCATACTGGTCCTTAGCTATTTGAATAGACATGGAGGGGTATTCATGTTCTTCTTGATACAACCAAGAATCACCTTGATCCACAATTTCTTCACTTAACTCTCCCCATTTGGTCAATGTCGTTGTAGGGGGAACACAGAATGTGACCATTGACTGTCTTCTATCTGCCATAGGTAAGCCATATGCCTTAGGTGGAATCAATTGACTAACACAGTATGAAGCCTTTATATTATATTCGCCACAACCCTTGTCTTGGATCATGAGTTTAGGAGTGGATGATGGTGGATTGAATGAAATGGACTTAGTGAGACATGATGGGTCAACGCATTGGGATAAAGTGGATGATGAAGCTTCTTGGTTAATGGGTACCTATCGTTGTGGGATTTCCTTTAGGCTTGTACAATACTGAAAAGGATCTGGATCACCATTGATTGTGATCTCTGTGCCATTCTAGGGGAATTGAAAACATTGGTGATATTTTGAAGTTATAGCTTTCATTGCATGTATCCAAGGTCTACCTAACAACAAGTTGTACGGAAGGGTGAGATCCAAAACTTGGAAGCTAGTGTTCATGATCACTGGGCCAATTCGGATAGGGAGTGTGACAACTCCTTTGGATGATCTTTCCTCATCATTGTAAGCCTTGATGACTATACTCTTAGAGGTATCTACACAGTCTTCTAAGAATCCTAATGCCTTAACCAAGTTTAGGGTACACAAGTTCAAACCTACTCCTCCATCTACCAAGACTCATCTGACTTTAGTTTGATGGACTAAGACTTCAAGATGTAAGGGGTCATTATGATCAAATTTTTCAGCTAAGTAATCTTGTTGGTAAAATGTGGCATGATGCGAGTTGGTCAAATATCCCACCATTTCTTTGAAACGATTGACATCTAAGTCTGTAGGAACAGTTGTATTATGTAGAGCTTTGTCTAGAATGGCTCGATGCTCTGGTGATAAAGTCAACAATTCCAAGATAGATATTTGCACGGGAGTTTTACTCAATTGATCAAGAAGGTTGTACTTAAACTTGGAAGCTTGCATGGATGACTCAGAAGAAGGACCTGGAATAGTTATCTTAGTTCTGCGTGTGTTTACATTACATTCTAGATGCTTCTTACTGATGATGGTATTGACATGTTTATTTGCAGCTCGGAGACTATATATGGTCTTTCCCCTCCCATAGTCATACTTGGTGTTTGCGTAATTGGCTGATGGATCATTCTTGGGTCCCGAACTGGAGACTTTTCCTTTTGTGTGGTCATGTAATGGGTCTATGAAGACCTTATGATCACTATTCTTGGTATTTTTCTGTCCACTGGCCTCTATGGTTCCGTTTTCAACAAAGTCTTGTATAATATTCTTGAGTTGGCGACATTGTTGTAGGTTGTGTCCTTTCATTCGATGATAGTCACAAAAAGAGTTATCATCCCACCATGAAGGTTTGAACTGTCTAGGATCATACTCTCTTGGTTCCAAAGGTTTGATGAGATTATGCTTAATCAAATATTTGAAAATAGTCTCGATTGGTTGTCTTAAAGGTGTAAATTCACGTGTAGGAAATCTCCGTTGTTGTGGTCTTTGTTGTTGTGAATTTTGGACATAATTTGTTGTTTGATCTAGACTATTCATCATGTCTTGATTTTGGTTGTATCCTCTAAGTGTGATAACTGGTCCCGTATGTATGTTTTTAGCATCAACAATACCGTCATTTGTAACATTTTTGTTTCTAGACCAGAATTTGTTTCTATCGTTTGGCACATTCTGATGTTGGACAGTCGAATTTCTGCCTAGTACCTTTATTTCCCCTTTGTCTATAAGGCCCTTCTTAAGGATGATTCCCTTTTGTACCAAGTCTGAGAATGAAGTACAATAGTGTACCCTTAAATCACTTCATAGTTTTGGGTTGATGTTCTCTAAGAATATCGTGACCTTTTGCTTTTCTAGTATTTCAACTGGACATCTGCTAGCTAGACTTCTCCATCTCTAAAAGAAAGTGGTGAAAGTTTCACCATCTTCTTGTGTTGTGTGGCACAAGGTTGCTATTGTTACCTCATTATCTATGTTAAAGGCGAAATGTTCGACAAACTTCTCAGCTAATTCTCCCCAGGATCGTATACCTTATGGTAGTTTAGAAAACCATTCCAGTGCTATCCCGACAATGGTTCGTGGAAATAGTCTCATCAAGTATGTGGGGTCATATGATATGTACATGCATGCTATTGAGAATTCTCTAATGTGTTCCAAAGGATTCTTTCTCCCATTATACTTAAGAAAAATCGGTATAATGTATCCATGGGGGAAAGGTGTCATATAAAGCGCTTTGTCAAATGGACATGGACATAGGTCTTGCGCTGAGATAGTTCATTTTTCGAACATAGACATGTTGTCTATCTTTTGTTGAAGAGTTTGCATTTGGATTTGAAGGACATCAACTTGCATCAAGGACATGGTGTTTGTGATATTTGGATCAATGTAGGTGTTTTGATACGCCATGTTCTGTGACGGATTGTGATTGGGTGAGGGAATATATCCTGTCAAAATATTCTGATTTGGTATAGGGATATTCCCTATCTGAATGGTCTGAGTTGGTATAGGAATGCTTCTTGTCTGAATTGTCTGATTTGGTATAGGAATGCTTCTTGTCTGAATGGTTTGACTTGGTATAGGTATATTTCTGCCAACTTTGGATCTCTTACCAGTTGTGTTGGTGCCAAAGGGGTTGGAGGAAGTTTCCCCCACAGTAAATTATAAACCTTGTGTTATGTTGAAAGGGGTTGTGTTTACAATTGACGATGTTTGAGTTGGTATACCAATTGCTATCACTGTGGTAATTTGGGGAATAGAGACAGTTGACGTTGTAGTTTGTGTTGGTTGAGTAGACTGTGTTTGCAAAGTACGAATATCAAATCCTATGGGTAGTTTGGCACCTTTTGCTAGCAACTTTGCTAGATATAGTTGGGGATCATTTAGCAAACATTCATCCATAAAGGATGCAAAATTCAGGATCTTGTACTGTTGCATCTATGTCTTCTATGTAAATTTTCCCATGTGTGTCTCTAGTGACATGTTTTTCAAGCAAACATTTGTGTGGTCTTTCACTTCCTGATGGTTGATTCCCGAATGGATTGATGAATTCATTGGGGTCTAACATTGCTTTTTGTTTCTTTTTGGACCTTGTTTCGACCATGAAAAAGTTGCTCAAAATGGGTAATGCAGACTATGTCTAAAAACTTATATGACCTAATGTCTATGTTTTTGGATTTTTTTTTTGACAATATATGACATAGCTAAAATGGTTTCTAAAAATGACGTTTCTAAGATGATGTATGGTAGGACGGACAATACAAAAAATCTCGTGTAGACTATGATGATAAATGATTCTAAAATGAGTATAACCTACTACCTATTGAATAAATGCATGCAAAGATTTATTTTGACCAAAGAACCTGATTGTAGGACAAGGATAGCTGACAAGGTGAATTTTTCAAACTAGACTATTGAGCTGAAAAGATCCACTAAATGGGACTAAAGTGACAAGGTTCAATGATTGTGACAAACCGAAGCATGAACGTTTCCAATGATGAGGAAAGTTATCTATTCTGTGATATGCAATTTCTTAGGAAGTATCAATATGCATACAACTTAGGATGAATATGACTAAGAAGTTTACTGTGACTAAGACATATATGACACCTAATGATGCAATGTTTTCGAGCAAGATTTAACAGTTTCTAATCCAAGGTTGATCTTAAGAACCTAAAGCAAATAGTGACAGTGATGTTTCAGACTCAGCTCATAGTTTTTGATGTTTTCTGTTGGTAGGCAAATGCGGTTCACCTAACAGTTGCGGTTCAACTTTTGACAGATGCGATTTTTGACAATGCATGCAGTGTTTCTGACAGTTGCGGTTTTTCCTCTGACAAATGCGGTTTACCAAGACACATGCGGTTCTAATTTTGGACTTTGTAAATCTAAATTTTTTGACAGACACTTGCGGCTCGAAAACTAACAGATGCGGTTTGCATGCACACATACGACTCAGAATATGACAGTTGTGACTCAACTGTGAATGATGGATGTTTTGACAGACACATGCGTTTTTTCCCCTAATAGATGCGACATTTAAACTGACAATTGTGACTCAGTTTTTTGATAGTTGAAATTTTCCCGAAAGTTGTTGACCGACTTTGTTTGTTTGATCAAGATTTTGGCAAATACAGCAAACAACAAACACAACAATCAATGTATTTTCAGTTTTTGTGATGAAAGGACTGTTAAGACTCAAAAAACATTTACAACCTAGGCTTTTAGGACAATACTTGATTTCTTATTTGGATTTCTCCAGCTACACATATTTATGGTGAATGACTAGTAGCTTGACCCCACTGGCTCCCCTCCACGACACTCAATTATACGAGGTAGCCAAGCTACTGTATCCATGAAACCCCCATGGCATACATTTCATTTCCACACATAGATCATAAGAATATAAGACAGCTTCATAGGGCCGACCCTGCTATGCCAACAAGTAGGTAGGATTTTGGTAACTCTACAACAAGGTATTTAATAAGGGAATTCTATTCATGGGACACTATCTAATGTCGACGAGAGTCCATTTCTGTCCATCTCGTCGGAATAGTGCACGTGATTCTTGGGCTTTCCCCAAGAATCCACTTTTATATACCAGCTGAAAGTCACTTGGCTTTAGCGTGCTACCGGTCTGAGTAGTCTTGGGGTGAGTACTTTTTCCCACCAAGACAGGCCCAAGTTCTAGAGTCAGTAACCATTTCTCTTACACCCAGGATCGCATGACTGCGCAAGGGGAGAGGATACTTCTATTACTGAATCGTAAGGGTGACAAATACATGCAAAAAACCAAACAAAGAAGGCAGTGGTTCTTTTTAATCCAAATGACAATTGTCTATCTATCAAATAGAAAATTCTTTTTAACCCACATGACAATTATCTATCTACCAAACAAAAGCTTGCTTAAATAAATAAATTAACACAAAGGCATTAGGTCCTGCATGCAAATTTATTAGTAGTTCATTGTTCTTTGGCTTTCTTCCTGCAAAAAATTATCTTAGGTTTTAATTGTCTTCTATGCTTCGTCCTGCAAACACTTGTTATTCCACCTTAACACAACTGACAAAAACATTAGCGAAAATCCAAACAACCTAAAAAGCGAAAACTCAAAATATGGATGCACGAAAATCAATTAAAAAAGTGAAAAAGTTTACTAGCCAGATGCGGGTTTTGGAGCCACATATGCGGTTTGACTGTTGACAGGTGGATGTGGTTCATGAATTTTTTTGACAGGCGGATGTGGTTTGTGACTTCGCAGATGTGGTTTGTGATGACGGATGCGTCTTTATTTTTAACAGAAGTGGTTCGTGGATACATATGCATTGTTTTTTGGAACAAATGCAGTGCGCCATACGAAAAACCTGCAAAAAAAGAACAAAAAATGGAAAAACGAAAAGACAAAAATATGTGTGAAATTGAGGCGTGTTCACATTGAGTTCACCAAATGTAACAATAGATTAAAAATAGATGTATCTTTCGAATGATGAGATGGATAATCTGCAACTAGAATAACAAAGTTAATCCTAAATAATAATCTAAATTCAAACAACAAAGAATGAGGAAATAAACTAAACAAACTAAACAATTTGATGGAAAGCTCTCACCAAATAGCGTTCACCCCTTCGAATTATCTTGATTGTTCTTCTCCATTTTGCCTTTTCAGTATTCTTGCCCTTAGATTTCTGTGTTTGAATGCAAGTATAACTTCGTCGAGTGTCTAAGAAAAATATTGAAGATAAGTTTCTTCTCAAAAGTGTATGATTTCGGGAGGAGGAATAATGATAATGAAAGACCATTTTATAGGTTTTGGGTTTTCGAATGATCGGCTCAGATTGAAAGAGAGATCGACAGACGAGATTGATGAATGTCATGTGATGTGAGTTCTATCTCAGATAGAATGTGAGTTAGAACACGAGTTCAGGAAAGACTGTAGATAGAGACTAAGTTAGAACATGAGTTAGAACATGAGTTCACTATCTTAATCTCCAAAAATAGAAGAAATAGACTTTGTATGCAAAAGACAAAGTTAGAACTCGAAGAGTAATGCATTCAAATGCAAACAAGAATTAGAACTAGTTAATCGACTAGTTGTGATGGAGAGTCTTCTCATGGAGATAAATAGGTGTTGAATCCGGAGATAACTGGAGAATTAAAAATAGATCTCGAGTCAGAAGGTGAGTGAATGACTTAGATAACTGAATGATAGAGGAATGTGACATAAATAATTAAATATGAATTAAATGTTAATTTAATTCAACATTCGAAAATAAGAGACTTTAATTAAATAAATAAAGTAATCTATTTAATTTGACTATTTGAAAAGGATAATATAAATAATTAAATAATAAATATTTAATTATAGATAAAAGGGGTAGAATGAATAATTAAATAAAGATATTTAATTATAGTTGGAAAGGTATGATAAAGGGGTAATTAAATAATAAATTATTTAATTGATAGATAAAGAGGGAAGAATTAGTTAGTTCACAACATAATTAAATATATATGATTTATTTAATTAATCAAGTTGAATAAAGATTAATAATGGATTAATGAATTAACTAAAAAGGGGTATTTAATTAATAGAAGAAATATGTGTTAGAAAGGTTAATTAAATAATTAACATTATTTAATCAAGACCACAGACTATAGAAAATTATGTCGAATATGTACTCGTGGGCCTAGACCAATTTTCGGTATCTATAAGAGTAATACAAAAGGCCTCAATAAACCTATGGTTTTAAAGCTTTTTGAAAAAGAGGCAATGAAATTAGGATGTTGTGGTGTTATAATAGAAATTAGAGTGATTCTATGATATGCTAAATTGGATAGGTAAGAGTAACTCTTTGAGAGGTTAAATTGGATATGTACCACATTGTGTGTTGGAATGGTAGATGGTGGTCCTCTCTTCTAGATTCTAATATGACCTAGAAGTGACACCCTTTTATACTTAACTTAGACACATATTCAAAAAGACTTGATATGTGAGTTGACAAATAATGATAAGTTAAGTAGTGATCAACTTGAATGTAGTTAAACATTCAAAGATTAAATTTGCGAGTCAAATTTATAAATACAAAAATAATCTTAATACAACAACTAATAATTTATATTATAATTTTATTTTTTTATGATTAAATAAAAAATATAATCAATAAACACATATAAATCAATCAAAATCATTATTAAAATAAATAATTAAAACAACATACAAAATAACATTAAGAAAATAATCAAAATAAAAAAGAAGGGATTCATTATAAGCTTGAATAATGAAAAACAACCCCTCAAGCATTTAATATTCTTTATTATAGAACGATAACGTCTATCTTTTCTTAAAAATGTTATTCCTATTATATTGTTTTCATGAACCTAGAGATATCTAGGAACAATTCAAAACGATCCCACATAACATTTGAGTAAAGCATTTAACATTCTTTATTATGGAACGATGACTTGTCTTTCCTTAAAAATTCATTCCTATAATTTTGTTTCGATGAACCTAGAGAGTCTTGACAAAAACACAGGACGTGATACATTGAATAATATCTGTTTGAATGAGTCGACAAGCTGATGAGCTATGCCATGCCCTCATAGCTTTGCGATAGGAGTGTGACGCAACAGCTGAGTTACAAACAAATATTTGAAATGCAAATCATGAAAATCAAGAAATTTCATGGAAGTGGAAGATAATTTTATTTTGTTTGAGTAGTTTCAAGTCCACATCTGCAAGAAGCTCACTACAAAGGCCTTTGTGTACACCGTAGAAAAATGCTCTCTTAAAATTTCAAAGTCCTTAACTAGCCATTTTATCTTTACTGGAATCCCTGGATGAGTGTAAAAGCAGACAACTTATCATTATAGTTTCAAGAATCTCTTACATTTAGCAGATGGGTTTCCGTGGAGTGTTATTCCTTGTAATCATCAATATTTTGCCAGGAAGAACGGTTTGCGAGAGTTTCAGTTTTCCCAGTTTCAATCAGTCTGCTACGGACGAATTCATTTTAAACAATTCATACATTCATGAGGATGCCTTGCAAGTCACACCGGAGAGCATAAACCCTAATCGACAATATTCTATTCCTAATAATTCGGGAAGAGTGATATACAACAAAACATACAAGCTCTGGAAAGAGATGGACACCCCTGTATCTTTCAACACCACATTTGTTTTGAACATTAATCCGCTCAGCGGGCCTGGTGGGGAAGGAATTGCGTTTGTCTTAACTTCTAACAAGAATGTGAAAGATATTCCAGAGGAGAGTCACGGGCTCTGGATGGGGCTCTTCAATTCCTCCATCGACGGACTGAGCAGCAATCAGATGGTGGCAGTTGAGTTCGATACGAGGAAGAACAATGGCACCAATGACCCCGACGACAACCACATCGGCATTAATGTTAATAGAATAAATTCCACACAAATAACATCTCTTGACAGATCACAGATTGATCTAAAGAGCGGCAACGACATCACGGTGTGGATACAGTTCAACGGCGATCAGCAGCAACTTCAAGTTTACTTAGCAATGTCACCGGCTCCCATACCCTCGCAGCCCCTTCTCACCGCTACGCTCAATCTGTCTGTTGTTCTCGGGTCAGAAGTTTATTTCGGCTTTTCCGCTTCAACGGGCGACAACATCGAGCTCAACTGTGTGAAATCTTGGAGTCTGTCAATAGAACACGTGACCTCCACGACCGGAAAGTCATTAAAGATTTGGCTTCCCGTGGGCATCGGTGCCCTGTTCGTAGTGGGGGTAATCATCCTAATGTGTATTAAGTATTGGAAGACCCGGGCAGAAGCCGTGCACATAGCGGGCACGATTCAGAATCTCCCAGGTCATTCCCGGGAGTTCAAATTCAAAGATTTGAAGAAGGCCACGCGCAACTTCAGCGCCCAGTCGCAGCTCGGGCGTGGTGGGTTCGGATCCGTTCACAAAGCAGTCCTCCCCAAGGAGAAAACCACCGTGGCCGTGAAGCGCATGCTCAAGGACTCGAAACAAGGGAAAGGAGAATTCATATCGGAAATAAGCATAATCAACCGGCTACGCCATCGGAACCTGGTGCCTCTTCTCGGGTGGTGTCACCACAAGGGGCAGCTGATGATGGTGTACGAGTATATGGCCAACGGTAGCCTGGCAAAGCATATAAATGAAGGGTGTCTGGATTGGGAGCAGCGATACAACATCATCTCGGGACTTGCCTCGGCGCTGCTTTACCTTCACGACGAATGTGAGCAGCAGGTGATCCACCGTGACGTCAAAGCCAGCAACATAATGCTTGACTCCAACTACGACGCCCGCCTTAGCGACTTTGGCCTCTCCCGCTTGATTGAACACAACCGAACTTCATTTACTCCAACGAACGTGGCCGGCACCATGGGTTACATTGCTCCAGAGTGTTTCCACACCGGGCGGGCGAGCGTGGAGTCGGATGTGTTTGGCTTCGGAGTTGTAGTTCTTGAAGTGGTCTGTGGAAGACACCCTCACTGGGGAGGAGAGGGGTCTGATTTGGTTGGGTGGGTGTGGGAACTTCACCGAGACAATAAACTCGTGGAGGCTGCTGACCGTCGCCTAGGCCTTGCCGTGCCCACCTCTATCAACGAGGACGACGTAAAATGTTTGCTATTAGTGGGACTGTCGTGCGCAAATTCAAATCCTACGGATCGGCCTACCATTCGGCAGGTGAAACAGATGCTATGCAGGGAGATGCAGCCTCCCTCGGTCCCCCCAGTTAGACCTCCCTTTGTTTGGCCATATCTCAGATCTGATGATAGCAGTTCTTCTGCCGTTTCAATCAGCACGGAGAGTCTCCCAAAAGTGAACTCCTTTATGGAGTCGCCTGAAGTACGTGAAGAGGAAAGCAGGAACTTTGCGGCAGAGGTAGAACGGAACTACTGCAGGACCTTATCTGATATCTATCCCTGAGTCTAACGCTTCTTGATTACATGATTGCTGCTTCTATGTTCGTGTAAAAAATAGTAAACGTAACAACAAAAGGTGTATTTTCTGTATAATATTTGGTTCCTAGGGTTATTAGTATCTGTATTTGCAGATCACTCGATAACATTTTCAGAATGTTGTTTTGTTATAGCGGAACGTGTTTTCAAGCTCGTATAAATCAAGGCAAATTGTTTTCATTGATTCAAGAACTATTTTTCTTCCCGCGCAATCATTCTTGCATACAAGTATATATCAAATAACTGTAGCTGCCAAACCACCTTAAATCTATAAGGTATATCTTTTTTCTACCTAGAGATATCAGTTAACTTTATTTGCATTGTTATGATTTCATATTTCATTTTTTATTATATATCAATTGCTGTGTATAAATATTATAAACTATAAAGGTTTAATTACATTGATAAATAATCTATCTAACACTAATACTAGTACTTGCATTCATTGGAGGTTCAGGTGTATGTCAATAGAAAATTAAAGATAAAATATAAATGAATTTCAACATTACATAATTTATTATACAAAACTATAAATCTATACATGTATCATTGTATAATATAATTAGGTACATAATTTTGTTGAATGTCTTCATTTTTTTGAAACAATTAGATTCTTTTGAGTAATTAGTATCAATTGTGCATTAGTAAGAGTTACATAAAAATGTCTTTTTGTGTTTTGGTAGCTCCTCTTTTAAAGTCTTGACATTCATATACATTGAAACACAGTGTTGTTAGATTAAAAACATCATAATTTATATTTATTTTACCACGTATATAAATTTAGCAATTTAAAAATTTATTTTTGAGAAGGTTAAATCTTCTATTTTTTCATTTCTTGACCATCAATTGTCCACTTGTATATTCAATGAATGTTGTTATTGATTAGTTTTCATATTCTTTCTCTTTAATAGAAGGGAATATATAAAAGTTAAGAATTTTGAGAGAATGTGGAACTAATTGTACATGATTATGCAATTGGGAGAGAAAATTTAGGTGAGCTTCTTTTTTCTTTCTAATAATGTTGTATGGATTGTTTCTCATTTTGAAATAACGATCAAAAGATATTGTAGGCTCTATGTGAAGGTATTTTATGGATTTGACTCTAGACATTGCAATAAATGTGAGGCATTGTCTTTCAATTTTACCAATATTATTTATGGCCTTATTTACTGTAAATCCTCAAGTTTTTTGTATAGTGATAGATCGTTCCATGTATAATGGCATTTGTCTTCGGTTTCCTTCTGGTATAGGTTGTATCAGTATAGTTTTGGGTTGGTTTCATCCCACAATAGACCATTATAGATATCAAATGTTATGATAACATATGCTATAAATTTAGATGGTTTAGATTTAATGGGATATACAATATCTTTGACCTCTCCAAAAGATCCATTTACATGTCCATCTTGAATCCATAGGTTTTTTTGTAAGAAATAAACATTTAAATTTTGTTTGTAATACCTCTTGAGGTAGTTTCTCATCACTATTATCATTACCTAATTTATGATGTGTATTTATTGCAAAACTAAGTACAATAGGTAAACTTAGTACTTCTAACTTTTTTTGTTGTGTAACATTACTAGAACATTTGTAACAAATAATTGTAATGATTGGTCAAAATATTTTTGTTTAGTTGTCATTAATTGCTTGTTTCTATGAGACATTAATAATTCCCTATCATGTTGTGTTGGTTATGCATTACACATATTTTATAATATATAATGAAATTGTGTTTTAATTGGATTGTAACTTTAATGTCTAAATATTATTTGTAAAGTAAGATTTGTATTAAATTTGTGCCATGTAGGCTTCACACAATTATGTGTGATGCATAAATAGGTCTATCAATAATAGGTGATAATTCTACAAGGTCTCTTATAAGAATTACAAAAATACCACCAAAAAGGAGATTTTTTTGCTAAAGGATTATTCCATATAACCTATAAATTATTAATAGTAGTTTTGGCCTAGTGAAGCTCATCTTATTGATGAGAATGTATTGTATATTTTTCATGTCTTCTTAAAATTTTGTCGATGTTTGTCCTTGCAATGGTTGAATTTCTCTAATTAAAATTTTGAAGGCTACATGTATAGTTTAGGCTTGTATATTAAATGTTGTAATGCCTATTGGACTGACGACAAGGATTGGGTTTACTCTTTTATGGTATGGATGTTTCAAGTTCATTTCTTATTTGGTGGGTTGGGTGTGGAAACTTCACCGAGAGAATAAACTCATGGAGGCTGCTGACCGTCGCCTAGCCCTGGCCATGGCAACCTCTATCAACGACGACGACGTAAAACATTTTATATTAATGGGACTTGCGTGCTCAAATCAAAATCCCACGGATCGGCCTACCATTCGGCAGGTGAAACAGATGCTATGCAGGGAGATGCAACCTCCCTCGGTCCCCTAGTTAGACCTCCCTTTGTTTGGCCATATCCCAGATCAGACGATAGCAGTTCTTCTGTTCTTTCAATCAGTACGGAGAGTGTCCCAAAAGTGAACTCCTTTATGCAGTCGCCTGAAGTACGTGAAGAGGAAAGCAGAAACTTTACGGCCGAGATAGAACGAAACTACAGCAGGAGCTTATCTGATATCTATCCCTGAGTCTAATGATTATTGATTACATGATTGCTTCTTCTCCGTTCATGTAAACACTAGTAAATGTAACAAAATAAGGCGTATTTTCTGTATAATGTTTGGTTCCTAGGGTTATAAGTATTTGTGTTTGCAGATCACTCGGTAACATTTTCACAATGTTGTTTTAACAGCACGTGCTTTCAAGCTCTCATAAATCAGAAAAACTACTTTTAGAAAGCTATTAAATTGATTCAAGAACTCTTTTTCTTCCCGCAATCATTCTTACATACGAGTATATATCAAATAACTATAGTTGCCAATCCACCTTAAAACTATATCATCTTTCTACACCACTCTCGAGAGATCAGTTTATTTTCTTTGCATTGTTATGATTTTTTTATTTATTGTTATTATATATTAATTATAGTGTATAAATATTATAAATTATAATGGTTTAATTATATTCCAGCAGGTCAACGATATGTGTATTATTTACACTATATAATCTATCCAACATATGAGCACTTGCATTCATAGGAGATTCAAGGATACATCGATAGAAAATTAAAGTAAAACATAAATGAATGTTAACATTGCATAATTATATATCAATACACATCATTGTATAAAATATTAGGTATCCAATTTTGTTCAATTTCTTCAATTTTTTTAAAAAATAGATTCCTTTCAAAAATTAATACCTAGTTCACATCAATCAAAGTTACATAAGAGTTATTTTTTGTCTTTTTTGTATGTCCTCTTTTAAATTTTTGGCATTCGTATGCATTGAAACACAATGTTATTGGATTAAAAAAAAAAATTGTATTTGTTTTACTATGTATATAAATTTAGCAATTGTGGATGTTAAAATCTGCATCATGGTTAGCATGATTCTAACATCCTCATAGGATAATACAACATTCTTCAAATTAAATGACAAAACTAATCTAAGCATGCAAATAAGACATGAAGTATATCTATCCTATGGTGGATTGGTGCAACTTAGTTGTGTAGGAAGTTGCCCTTTCCCAATCCATGATAAGCAAAACTGCCAAACTGATAGTGATGAAGAGCAAGATATCCTCTCAAATGAAGAGAGTAACCTTGCAATCAGAAAATGTTGTTGCTAAGCAAATGGTGTGGTGATGAATAAGATTAGTTCTCTCATGAAGAGAGTAACCTTGCAAGTGAGAACGTGTTGTTGTTGTTGATGTAATGCTTTGCATTTTATAGATTCAAGATTAGGAAGAGTGATAGATTTTGAGGAATGTGGGATTATTCACAAACCAATGACAAGGTGCCACTTGTCAAGTTGTGAGAGGGTGAGGAATGTGCAAGTCTTGGCCCATGTGCCAATTTGAAATTCAAATTTGGATGAGAAGACATGAAAGGTGCATTAAATGCCAAGTTTGACTTGTGCAAATAGCATTTAATACCTTGTTGGAAGGGACAAATCCTTTTTTGGGGGGAAGATTCAAATTGGAAGAATATTCCATTTTGATTCCATTTTGAATGTAATTAGAGGAAATAATAAATCAAATAAATTATTTATTGGTGCAAGTGGGTGGGTTAGTTAGGAGTTTGGATTTGACTCTAGTTGAGTCAAAAGCTAGAGAGTGATAATCCTGATTAGAAGTTAATAAATGTAGATTAATTAACTTGGATGATATTAGGAGGTGACATTTGATTAAATCAATTTGATTTATTAAATCAAATGAGAAGAACATAAGGATTAAATAATTTGATTTATTTAATGAACCTTAGGAAATTAATCAATAAATTGTCTTAATTGATTAATAGGAGAATTTGATGCACGATGTTAGTTTTGCATGTCTACATTTTGCCCCTCTTTGAAGCAATGTACTCATTGCATTGGTTCGAAGAATGATGCTGCTGACATCGAAATTAAAAATTTCTCGATTTTTCGGATGCCCCAGCGAAAATAAGTACTTTAGTACATTGCCTCCTCGAGAGATCGAGCGAAAAGATTCAATTTGAGGTTGATCTCGTGACAAAGAGGTTCAAAATGAATGTATGGATGGTTAGACTATATGATAATGATGATGTAAATGAGATGTTCGAAAGATGCTTAGAATAACAAATCTATATTATTTTAAGCATGTTAAATGATTATGCAATGCATGTGAGATGGATGAGATGGATGATGTTGTTCTATAATGATATGACATGATTATGCAGGATGGATGCATTGTTAGCATGAAAGAGGATAGAAGAATGAGAGGGATCAACCCTTGAATCCAAGAAAACGCAGAAGTTCAACAAGCCAGCTTTATTAGAGATGATGATGAAAGATGATGATGTATTGCTTATCCAGGAATGGGAGATAAAGAGCGTAACTTTCTTTATGTTTGATAACACACATAGGGGCGATGCATCAAGATATTAAGAACCAGGATGGCGTTGCGCCTAGTGTGATGGACTCTGACTCGACAATCAGATAGGAGTGCTCTTGTTCACACTTGACATACGGAAACCCTGCTAGGATGGACCCAACAAAGAAAGTATTCGCCAAGTTATTTTACAAGAACATCCAACAAGCACAACAGACAAAAAGATAATGATCATTGCCCAATTCCTTTCTCTCTAAACCTATTTTGTTTAGGCATCATCGAGAGGTCCTTGGAATGAGCGCAAAATAAGATAAGTCTAAAAGACAAAAATAAAGTAAACAAACAAGCTAATGTTCTTCATATCGCTAGCCAAGACTAAACTACTATGGGGTACCTGATGCTTATGTCCATCGTGGGAAAGCTTCATCCTAGGACATGTAGTGATCAGGGTTTTGGTGAGACTGATTGTGTGATAAGCTATTGATACTCCGAGTTGACCAACTTGCTGACTTACTAACTTGGACCTTCGAGACTTTGACGATTAGGTGTTCACTTTAGAACCTGCTAAACTTGCTTCTGACTAACTCACCAAAGGGTGAAAGCGATGATGATTTATTATGAGTGATGACAATCACGGGTGAAAGCGAGATGAAATGGATGCACCATTTTGGTTTTTTCAAATGTTTTGAGGCTGTTTTTGGAATTTTGAGATGTTTTACAAATGTTTTTGGTATTTTCAAGATTTTATGAATGTTTTTGGTATTTTCAAGATTTAAGACGAACAGACTAACTTAAAGACCTATCCTAGGGGTCTCAGGAGCTAATCCATAGATTAGCCTTGCCTACGTTATATACGCAGAGACCACGTAGTTCGACTGGTGGTGGACTGACTTGATGATAATATGGACAAATGGATTGCCATTTTATTGCCTAAAGGACTGACTTAAGATGCAGACTAGATGGGCAAACGGATTGCCAATGCGATAGATGCCTAAAGGACTGACCTAACCGTCTTGGGGGATGATCAAAGATCAACCTTGCCTACGTTCAAGCTCAGAGACAACGTAGTTCGACAAGATGAAAGATTGACAAGACTCGATGATGAATTTTTGAAGATTTTTCGATATTTTGACATGTTTTTGGATTTTTGATGATTTGGATGTTTTTGATTTTTTGCATGATTTTTTTGAATGTTTTTGGTTTTTGATTTACTTTTTGTGGATGTTAAAATTTGCATCATGGTTAGCATGATTCTAACATCCTCATAGGATAATACAACATTCTTCAAATTAAATGACAAAACTAATCTAAGCATGCAAATAAGACATGAAGTATATCTATCCTATGGTGGATTGGTGCAACTTAGTTGTGTAGGAAGTTTCCCTTTCCCAATCCATGATAAGCAAAACTGCCAAACTAATAGTGATGAAAAGCAAGATATCCTCTCAAATGAAGAGAGTAACCTTGCAATCAGAAAATGTTGTTGCTAAGCAAATGGTGTGGTGATGAATAAGATTAGTTCTCTCATGAAGAGAGTAACCTTGCAAGTGAGAACGTGTTGTTGTTGTTGATGTAATGCTTTGCATTTTATAGATTCAAGATTAGGAAGAGTGATAGATTTTGAGGAATGTGGGATTATTCACAAACCAATGACAAGGTGCCACTTGTCAAGTTGTGAGAGGGTGAGGAATGTGCAAGTCTTGGCCCATGTGCCAATTTGAAATTCAAATTTGGATGAGAAGACATGAAAGGTGCATTAAATGCCAAGTTTGACTTGTGCAAATAGCATTTAATACCTTGTTGGAAGGGACAAGTCCTTTTTGGGGGGAAGATTCAAATTGGAAGAATATTCCATTTTGATTCCATTTTGAATGTAATTAGAGGAAATAATAAATCAAATAAATGATTTATTGGTGCAAGTGGGTGGGTTAGTTAGGAGTTTGGATTTGACTCTAGTTGAGTCAAAAGCTAGAGAGTAATAATCCTGATTAGAAGTTAATAAATGTAGATTAATTAACTTGGATGATATTAGGAGGTGACATTTGATTAAATCAATTTGATTTATTAAATCAAATGAGAACATAAGGATTAAATAATTTGATTTATTTAATGAACCTTAGGAAATTAATCAATAAATTGTCTTAATTGATTAATAGGAGAATTCGATGCACGATGTTAGTTTTACAGCAATTAAAAACTATATTTTTGAGAAAGAGGTTAAATCTTCTATTTTTCCATTTCTTAATCTTCGATTGTTCACATGTATATGGTAAATTTTGTAATTGATTAGTTTTAGTATTTTTTATCTATTAAAGAAGGGCATATATAAATGTTAAGAACTTTGAGAGAGTGCACGACTAATTGTACATACTTGAACATGCTATTGGGAGAGAAATATTAGGTGAGCTTCTTCTATCTTCTAAATAATGTTGTATGAATTATCTTTTCATTTTGGAATAGTGATCAAAAGAGAATATTGGCTTTAAGTGGAGGTCTTTTATGGATTTGACTCTAGACATTCTGTAAATGTGAGGCCTTTCCTTTAATTTTTACCAATACTATTTGTGGCTTTATTTAGTGCATGACCTTGTGATTTATTTATAATGATAGATCATTCCATGGATAGTGGTATTTTTCTATGGTTTCCTCATCATATATGTTGTATTGGTATAATTTTTGAGTTTTTATCCCATAGCGGACCATTATAGATATGAATTGTTACTGCAACATACGCTAAAAATTTAGGTGGTTTAGATATGATGGGATATACAATATCTATGACCTCTCCAAGAGATCCATTTACAAGTCCATCTTAAATCCATAGGTTTGTTGTAAGGATGAAATATTGATGGTTTTTTAGTAATATCTCTTGGGGTAGTTCGTCATCATTATTATTAGCACCTAATTTGTATTGCATATTTTTTGCAAAACTAAGTGTAATAGGTATATTTTTTTATTTTTCCCTTTTTTATTGTGTAATGTTACATGAAAATTTGTACAAAATAATTGTATTGACTCGTCAAAATATTCCTATTCAGTTTTCATTATTTTCTTGTTTGTGTGATTCATATATAATTCTCAATCATGTTGTGTTGATTATATATTGCACATGTTTCATAATGTATGAGAAAATTTTATTTGAATTTGATTATCACCTTGTTCTCTAAATATTGTTTATAATGTAACAATGTTGTTAGATTAAAAAAAATATATATATTCATTTTAAATTGGTTTTGGAATGTTGTTAGATTGGTTTTTTGTATTTGTCTAAATATTCATATGTCCTCTTGTATTTTTCTAATTTGGATTGTGTATTTATTGCAAAACTAAGTCTAATAGATATATTTTGTATTTTCCCCTTTTTTATTGTGTAATGTTACTTGAAAATTTGCAGAAAATAATTGTATTGATTGGTCAAAATATTCCCGTTCAATTTTCATTAGTTTCTTGTTTGTGTGTTTCATATATAATTATCAATCATGTTGTGTTGATTCTATATTGCACATGTTTTGTAATGTATGAGGAAATTTTATTTGAATTTGACTATCACCTTATTGTCTAAATATTGTTTATAATGTAACAATGTTGTTAGATAAAAAAAATTAAATATTCATTTTAAATTGGTTTTGGAATGTTGTTAGATTGGATTTTTGTATTTGTCCCACAGTGGACCATTATAGATATTAATTGTTACTGCAACATACACTAAAAATTTAGGTGGTTTAGATCTGATGGGATATACAATATCTTTGACCTCTCCAAGAGATCAGTTTACAAGTCCATCTTTGATCCATAGGTTTGTTGTAAGGATGAAATATTGATGGGTTTTTAGTGATATCTCTTGGGGTAGTTTTTCATGATTTTTATTAGCACCTAATTTGCATTGTGTATTTATTGCAAAACTAAGTGTAATAGGTATGTTTTGTATTTTTCCCTTTTTTATTGTGTAATGTTCCTTGAAAATTTGTAGAAAATAATTGTATTGATTGGTAAAAATATTCCTGTTCTGTTTTCATTAGTTTCTTGTTTGTGTGATTCATATATAATTATCAATCATGTTGTGTTTATTCTATATTACACATGTTTTGTAATGTATGAGGAAATTTTATTTGAATTTGATTATCACCTTGTTGTCTAAATATTGTTTATAATGTAACAATGTTGTTAGATTAAAAAATATATATATTCTTTTTAAATTGGTTTTGGAATATTGTTAGATTGGTTTTTTTTTATTTGTCTAAATATTTGTATTGTGTATTTACTGCAAAACTAAGTGTAATAGGTATATTTTGTATTTTTCCCTTTTTTATTGTGTTATATTACTTGAAAGTTTGTAGAAAATAATTGTATTGATTGGTAAAAATATTCCTATTCAATTTTCATTAGTTTCTTGTTTGTGTGATTCATATATAATTCTCAATCATGTTGTGTAATGTATGAGAAAATTTTATTTGAATTTGATTATCATTGTGTTGTCTAAATATTGTTTATAATGTAACAATGTTGTTAGATTAAAAAAGAATTAAATATTCGTTTTAAACTGGTTTTGGAATGTTGTTAGATTGGTTTTTTGTATTTGTCTAAATATTCTATGTCCTCTTGTATTTTTCTAATTTGCATTGTGTATTTATTGCAAAACTAAGTGTAATAGATATATTTTGTATTTTCCCCTTTTTTACTGTGTAATGTTACTTGAAAATTTGTAGAAAATAATTGTATTGATTGGTCAGAATATTCATGTTCAATGTTCACTAGTTTCCTATTTGTGTGATTCATATATAATTATCAACCATGTTGTGTTGATTCTATATTGCACATGTTTTGTAATGTATGAGGAAATTTTATTTGAATCTGATTATCACCTTGTTGTCTAAATATTGTTTATAATGTAACAATGTTGTTAGATTAAAAAAAAATTAAATATTCATTTTAAATTGGTTTTCGAATGTTGTTAGATTGGATTTTTATATTTGTCCCATAGTGGACCTTTATAGATATCAATTGTCACTGCAACATATGCTAAAAATTTAGGTGGTTTAGAGCTGATGGGATATATAATATCTTTGACCTCTCTAAGAGATGAATTTACAAGTCCATCTTAGATCCATAGGTTTGTTGTAAGGATGAAATATTGATGGTTTTTTAGTAATATCACTTGGGGTAATTCATCATAATTATTATTACCACCTAATTTGCATTGTGTATTTACTATAAAACTAGGTGTAATATGTATATTTTGTAGTTTTCCCTTTTTTATTGTGTAATGTTACTTGAAAATTTGTAGAAAATAATTGTCCTGATTGGCTAAAATATTCTTGTTCAATTTTCATTAGTTTCTTGTTTGTGTGATTCATATATAATTCTGAATCATGTTGTGTTGATTCTATATTGCACATGTTTTGTAATGTATGAGGAAATTTTATTTGAATTTGATTATCACCTTTTTGTCTTAATAATGTTTATAATGTAACAATGTTGTTAGACTAAAAAGAAATTAAATATTCATTTTAAATTGGTTTTGGAATGTTGTTAGATTGGTTTTGTGTATTTTTCCAAATATTTGTATGTCCTATTGTATCTGTCTAATTTGAATTGTGTATTTACTGCAAAACTAAGTCTAATAGTTATATTTTGTATTTTTCCCCTTTTTATTGTGTAATGTTACTTGAAAATTTATAGAACATAATTTTATTGATTGGTCAAAATATTCCTATTCAATTTTCATTAGTTTTCTTGTTTGTGTGATTCATACATAATTCTCAATCATGTTGTGTTGATTCTATATTGCACATGTTTTGTAATGTATGAGGAAATTTTATTTGAATTTGATTATCACCATGTTGTCTAAATATTGTTTATAATGTAACAATGTTGTTAGATTAGAAAAAGTTAAATATTCATTTTAAATTGGTTTTGGAATGTTGCTAGATTGGTTTTTTGTATTTTTCTAGATATTTGTATGTCCTCTTTTAAATTCTTGGCATTTGCATGCATTGAAACACAATGTTGTTAGATTAAAAAAAAAAACATTGTATTTGTTCTACTACGTATATAAATTTAGCAATTAAAAACTATATTTTTGAGGAAAAGGTTAAATCTTCTATTTTTTCATTTCTTAATTTTTGATTGTTCACTTTTATATGATAAATGTTGTAATTAATTAGTTTTAGTACTTTTTATCTATTAAAGAAGGACATATATAAATGTTAAGAACTTTGAGAGAGTGCACAACTAATTGTACATACTTGAACATGCGATTGGGAGAGAAATATTAGGTGATCTTCTTCTATCTTCTAAATAATGTTGTATGAATTATCTTTTCATTTTGGAATAGTGATCAAAAGAGAATATTGGCTTTAAGTTGAGGTCTTTTATGGATTTGACTCTAGACATTGTTGTAAATGTGAGGCCTTTCGTTTAAGTTTTACCAATATTATTTGTGGCTTTATTAAAAGCAAGACCTTGTGATTTGTTTATAGTGATAGATCATTTCATGCATAGTGATTATTTTCTATGGTTTCCTCATCATATAGGTTGTATTGGTATAATTTTTGGTTTTTTTTTCCCATAGTGGACCATTATAGATATCAATTATTACTGCAACATATGCTAAAAATTTAGGTGGTTTAGATCTGATGGGATATGCAATATATTTGACCTCTCCAAGAGATCCATTTACAATTCCATCTTAGATCCATAGGTTTGTTGTAAGGATGAAATATTGATGGCGTTTTAGTAATATCTCTTGGGGTAGTTCATCATCATTATTCTTAACACCTAATTTGCATTGAGTATTTACTGCAAAACTAAGTGTAATAGATTTTTTTTTGTAATTTTCCCTTTCTAATTGTGTAATGTTACTTGAAAATTTGTAGAAAATAATTGTATTGATTGGTCAAAATATTCTTGTTCAGTTTTTATTATTTTCTTATTTGTGCGATTCATATATAATTCTCAATCATTTTGTGTTGATTCTATATTGCACATGTTTTGTAATGTATGAGGAAATGTTATTTGAATTTTATTATCACCTTATCTAAATATTGTTTATAATGTAACAATTGTATTAAATTTGTTCCTTAGGTTTTTTGTAGTTGTGTGTGATGTATAGATAGGTTTATCCATAGTATGTGGTAATTGTCCAAGGTATCCTATAAGAATTATAGAAATGTGAAAGGATTAAAATTATCGTTTCTTATGGTTGAGGAAGTAGAACAACAATCTTCTTCATTTCTCTTTCAAGGAAACCCTAGAGATCTCAATCCAAGGATGAAGGGAAAGAGATCTTGGAATAGGGTGTTATAGGATATGATTAGAGACTAAAAGAGGGTTCACCACCAAGCTAGGGCTTGGAAAGACAAATGACATGAAAGACCTAATATGAGACCTAATGATATGCAAACCTTCACTAAATGACATGAAAATGAATAAAAAATAGAATAGAAAGTTGGAGAAATACAAAAGGGCACCTAGAAAGCTGTAACAACTTGAATGAGGTCTTGAAATGCTGGAAATAATAAAATTAATGTAGAATGGGACTCTTACACCAAATTGGGTGATTTAGTCCCAGATTAGGGTTTTTGGTTAGGAACAAATATCTGGCAGAGATATGTCTGGAACTCCTAAAATATGAAAATTTGACTGTACTAGAACTCATACGCCACAAGTGGCATATCAATCTAGTTTGAATTTTTTAGAGGATCTAGATCTAAATCTGCTCTTTAATCTCTGCTCTTCTTTCTCAACTTGATTTCTGGATCTAAATTGCCAAAATTTTCTCTGTAGATGTTCTCCAATGATCTTGTAAGAAAGATGACAACTTGGACAACTTTGAACACTCGATAACTTCTTTCCAATCTTAATCTTCAATATGTCTTCAACCTAGATATGTAAATCACACACTAAAGAGAGGGGAACACATTTTTTTGTTCATGGAAAGGGGTTTTCCTTAGTCAAACTCCATTTCAATAATCAAATGAGATAAATGAAAACAATGTGTTGGTCATTTTTCTAGTAGAACCTAACAGTTCTCTAAAAAGTCGCCAGCTCTTATGATGAAGAAACTGTAAGGTTAGTGGCCAACACAACGAGGCTAGGATTTTTGTGATCCTTACTCCTTCACTTTTGGCTCTGTTAAACTAAGTAGGGTAATCCCAAATATGTTTTCATGAAATAACATATTTATACATAGATTGATTCCCAGGTAATGCAAATAAAAGCCACCTCACTAAAGATTTGGTAGATCCTTTAAGTGAGTGACTACTTACTTGCTACGAATCAAAGATACTCCCTACCCACACAATTCTTTGAAAAGGATTTTAAATGAATATTATTCTTATTTTAAGTTCATGGTTAGGTATGCTATATGCTCATTCCTTATGCAATATTTTTCTAATAAATAGACCAGTGTCTCATCAATTGGAGCGACATAGTCAAATATGCAATAATCTGTAATATATGAACTACTCAAATCAGAGATAGGTGAGCTATCTTTATACTTCTTTGCATGTTATGAAAACTCATAGTGTCTAAAAGAAACACTCAATTCTTACCAATCCTAAGCCATTTCTTACAAGACTCTATACCCTCTTTAAGAATTTTAATCAACTCTTTGAGTTAAAGATGAGAACATAATTATACATTCAAATGTAACCATTTGAAGATAAATGATAAAACCATTAGTATTTTCATTCATAAATTTGTGAGAAATATACATAGGAGAGTATTTTTTTCTAGACAAAAATTCTTTTTTATATCAGTAGTTTATATAAAATCGATTTAAGATTGTTACATACAGGATTTCATTCCGAAGATAATATACTAGCCTATTTATCCATATTTTATTCGAAATTCCTTTCTTGAGCTTAGCATTTACCCTAAAACCCTATTGAAATTTAAAAGCCTGACCTTTGTAATGAGCCCAAAAATCCCTTTTATAGAATAAGGGAGCAACAAGCATTAGGCCCAATTACATTTCAAGATCATTTGCACTAGAATTTGAGACGTCACTAGTTAGTTACACGCAATTATTGAGGAAAATGGAAGAGTAAAATACCAAGTTCCACATCCCCCGCATGTAGACATGCGAATTCCTCAGAAGGAAAATTCGGTTGTAGTAGTAGCATCCCCATCCTTGTCGACCAAAGAATATTCTCCACTAGTAGCCCCAGTGAAAACATGCATATAACCTAGCACTAGGAAGTTTGGCACCTCTCCTATACACCAACCCAAAATATTTCCACATCAGCACTAGAAACAAGAAATCACATGAATGTTGAATAGGACAATCTTGACAAAGTGCCATGGTGTTATCAAAAACAAAAATGGGGCATAGTCATCACTTGGAGTCATCGGCCTCAGAGGATGCTAGCCCACACCTTGCTCGTGGTGAAATTGGAGGAACCGTCATCACCACCTCATCAAAATCATCAGATGGTACTAGGGAGAGGGAATAATAATCACCCTTGGAGTTAGTGTCATCCTCATTGTTTGGAGGATCATCAGAAAACTCACCAAAAGAATTAAGTCTTCCTAGATAAGCCTTACAATACTTGCACATTTTCTTTTTATTCTTTTCATAGTCCACTAACTCCTTCCCTTTGAACTTGACTAATTCTATTGAAACAGTTCAGTTCCTTAGGTGGTAGTTGCTCCTGACACCATACTTCTTAATTTTTCTACATCCACGTCTATTCTTTGGTATGTCAGGAGCTCCTTTCTTATCAAATTCATCCTCACAAGAATTCTCTTCAAAATCAAGAAAACATAATCTCCTAGACCTTTAGAATGGCCTAACAGACTATTCGGACTTACTCATCCTCCTAGAAGACATCTACGAATTTTGTTCTCGGACTAAATTCAATGCAATTTTTGAATGAAAAATTTGGCAATCGGTCCTTCTTATAATAAGCCATGCAAGTGTGCCAACCATTAGTTCTTCAAAGAAAGATTGTACGCACGAGTTGATAGCAGTTTGCCTTAATCCTTTTAATCCTAACTGTTGATCATGATTAAAAACATAAATCAATGGGTTGATTACTATGCAACTATTTAAAATTAAGCTATAATTGTGCTTTTAATTCTCCTTTAAAAATTAAAAAAACTCCAAACATCCACTCCGTACTTTACATCAATTAAAACTTTCTTTCCATAATTAATCACTCTCAAAATATCATCTTTTCCACACATATCAATGGCTATCAGGACTAACGACTGAAATCTCAAGCATGTGCCTTAAACAACAAAGTTGAAAATAGTGCAATTTATAAATAGTATCTTTTCAGCCAACTTTGAAAGTATTCCAACTTCATTAGAACCCAGCAAATCCTTTTAGAAAGTCCACATGGCACTTGCCCACTTTCCTGTGGGTGATTCCACAATAGTGGTTTACAATTTTTGGCCTTGAACTAGACACTGAAATTATTATTTTTAACTAAATCTTCACATTCAAGCACCTATAGCGGCTAAACTGTGAGGAATTTGAGGATGATGCAAACTAGAGTCTCGTCACATTTTGTTTGTAGATTCTAAAAATATTTTTTTCAAAATTTTTAGAATCAGATTTCACTTCTTTTTCCATCTCCCATGAAAACTAGTTTTTTTCATAAAATAACATTTTTAAAAAGTGATGCACACCGTATAATGCATAATTTCTTTTTCCATGAAGGATATAATTCTAATTCTTTTGATTTTAGATTTGTAACTCTGATATCTAGTGCTTCCACTTGGTTAGATAGTTTTTTATTGCATATTTATTCTTTAATCAAGTTTCGAAGTCAAAAGAATTATAATTCAGACATAGCGCGACCGTATAATGTGTAATTTTTTTGTATATATTGAAATTCAATTTTTTTTTTTGTTGGATCAAGGACTTCAATATCAAGTGCACTCATATTTTTCAAAAAAATTAATTGATAATCTACTATTTTTCCACATGTGTAGAATAGGGAGCTTGATTTTTAGTGAAAAACCTACGTTTAATAAAACTAAAAAAAACATATGTAATAAAACCAAAACATATTAAAATAATAGTCATTGGATAGGTCATTCTAAGGAATAATTGATTCTAGTTGGGTTTGTGAATTCTCCTCCATTTTCATCCTTAACACGAGCTTCAAAGGGGAAATTTGTAGATTTTTGGTGCTAGAGTGGGAGAAGGGGAGAAAAGGGGGGTTCAGGTGAACCCCCCTTTGAGAAAATCCCCCTTGGCCCATTCGAGCGAAGGGTGGTTCGCTCGAAGGGAGGTTTTCTTGAACCCCCCTTTTCCCATTTAAAAAAAAAGTGTCATATTATGGTTCGAGTGAACCCATCATGGAAAAGGGGGTTCACTCGAACTAGGGGTTCGAGCAAACCCTTTTATGGGTTTGTGTGAAATCCCTAGTTCATTTGAACCCCGTAAAACTCTTATTTTTTATTGTGTGAGTGTTTTTAAAAAAATTCTTCCTCAACAAAGTTGTAAACCACTATTATGGGTTCACCCTCGTCAAAAGATTCAAGACATAGGCAAGACCCACATGGGATGGCAAGGAGTGGCCAAGATTTAACCATATCACTTGCCATCGACCATCGATTTCATCCTCCACACAATAACCTTTCGTCTTCAAAACCCATCAGACCCCACAAAATGATAGGTGTCACACTATTCGCTAGCATGTATGAATATTCCTTCATAATACTATAGACGGACGGGAGCATGGAGAGAAGCCCCGATGGGAACACGTGTTGTGACATTTACCATTGATTGAACCTTGAACAACACCCACTGCCTTGTGGAGGATCAGGCCCCACCATGAAGCAGTACTACATGGCCATCACCCGCTAGCCCATGTCTATAAAATAATATGATATAAAACAAGATGGGCTCGCGAGGAGTGGTATAGATATGGCCACTTCTTCAATCCATCAACCGTTGATTTCTTTGAAAAGTGCCAGTCATCTTTACCAAGGGGACTAGGTCCACAATTATATAAGACATGTGGTTGGAGCCCGCTATCCATGCAAATAAAATAAGAAGCAATAAAACCATGTGGGCATATGGGGAACGACTATGATTGATTCCCATGATTAGATGGTCAACATGAAGCCTTAATTCTACACAAGATCCAAAAGTTATTTATAAAAGAAAGGGGGCCATCCCTAGGTAGACGAGATACTAACCCATAAAGACAAAGTGCTAAGGATTCATATTTTCAAGATCAAGCCTTTGACCATTAATACTAGGAAAGACTCAAGGTGACCGACAGACCTAAAATTAGGGGTCAATAAAACAATGACCTCAATGGCACAAGTGACAACTTAAGTTACCAGGAACGGGGAAAATAGGTCAATGCAGTTTTAAAATGACCAAGGGTTTGTTTGATTTACAAGCCAAATTTTGGAAAGTTTTATGAATATATAGCCCTATTATAGTGATGGGAACATGACCTTAAAAGAAAGCACAATGGACCAAGCCAGATTTTTCACAATTATTAGGATGGAACCAAGAATTTTTTGAGGGGTTCCATCAGTGGCTCCTATTGGGGACACATACCTCTCCCAGGCATGGTGAGATCCTAGAATCTATGGATAAAGAAGGCCAAGCAAGAAGGAAAGAATAAAACAAACAAAATTAGACAGAAAGAAACAAACTCTTTACAAAATGATACACAAGTTGCAAAACCTGAAAATGGAGATGAAATATCCACTCGGTCAAAACCCTTCTTCTGAGGTACAAATTTTAGTATGCACCCTACAAATTAATCTAGGCTTCATCTCACAATTAGTGGCACTAGGCCACTAAAACTTAGGGCCAATTCATGCCCCTATCAAAAAAAAACCTATTGAAGGAATTGATTTCCTTTAATCCACGTGTACCTCTGCCATACCACTACAATAAGTACAACCTTCTTCCTACAAGTAGAAAAATGTGGTTAATTCTAAAATCTGCCTGATTACAAATACTCCCACTAACATCTCTCACAACCATTCTGAATATACCTTTGCCAGAGTAATCCTTCTCATTCCTCACTGTATAATCAGGCATAAACTAAAAACTTTCATCATCACATGACACATATTCATATTGAAAATTACATTCCTTGTTCTTCACCTTATTGTCATGCTCCATAAGAATACCTTCTAGCTAAACTAGAAAATGAAAATGTTCAAACTCCTCCAAGTAGCTGGCATCGTGATATTCAACCTTACCTGCAACACCTATTTCAAATCTAAAAAAGTCATAGGAAATTCCCTCCAAGATTTCATCAATGTGTTCCTTTGCTTGCTCAAGACCATATTCTAACCATGTGTCAAATGCATCATTGGAATTCTCCACAAGGAGTGGATTATCTCTACACCAATAAGTGTCATCATTTCTCATATCTAGTGAAGATGGGGGCTCATCAAACAATGGATTTTCCATTATATTTATTTTTTTCATAAGAACCTCAACCTCCTCAGCATGAAGGTCCAAATCCTTTAAATCATCACTGCACTCAAAATCACTTTAATCACTGCAAGAGCATACAAATATATTTTTGACTTCATTCTCATCATCAGTGGTTAACATTTCTGACTCATATTCTAAAAACTCTTCATAGGAAGGATATTGTTCCTTCTCAAGAAAACATGCGTTCTCATCAATATCAACATAATCCATATTTTCAGTAAAAGATTTCATTTACACTTCATGAGTATAATCACAATCAATAGAACATTTACCACACTCAATGCCATCACCATTACTACAACAAGAAGATTCATCAATATTGTGACCATGTTTAGAATTTTCAGACTGGATGCTTAGTCTTATGTCTTCTATAGGACAACAAGTGTCAAAATCTTCAAAAGAATCGAAACCACCCATTTTACTTGCTTTATTTAGGTGTACATTTTCAATCTTTTCTCTACTTCCTTCTTCTTCAAGTGATATCCCACTATTGGACTCATATGGAGCATCAAAATCATTATCATTGGAAACTGAAAACATAATAGACTTTTGATGATCATCTCTAATCCTTTCAAAACAAAAAATGTATTCACACTCTTGGTTGAGCCTAACAAGATTCAAATCCTTTGATAGAGCACTCAAACCTGGTTCATAAGATTCATAAAATAAATCAAAGCATTTTTAATTTTTAGGTCTGTAACACTCATGAATTGCAACTAGAGTATCCATAAATCTCACATAGAGATCAAATAGTAATTCTCCTTTATATTTCCTTATGCAAGATAGAGCTTGAACAAAGACAATATGATTACAAATGCATGTATCCTCTTGACAAGTTGTTTGGATCTCTATGTGATCAACACTATGGAATGATGTGCAAGCTAAAACAATAGGGGTGTAAGTATTCACTCCTTCATTTTCAATTTGTAACTTACACCTTTCATAAACATTTGGTGTCTTAGGGCAAAAAACACTTGGAGACAAAAAAATCCATTACATTTCATATTTCAAGTTCTTTTCAATGTTCATAGCTATCCCATATGCCTGATGTAAGGTTTTAGGATCCTTGTGTCTCAATAGATAGCTCATCTTACTATCAAAAGATCCCAAATAAACAACCAAAAATACTACATCACTTATAACCCTCAATTTTCAGCAAATCTCCTATTAAATGTTGGAACCAGTTCGTCCTTTTCCTTCTTAATACTCATAAAATTATTTAGTATTGAACTTGTGTTGATTCTTTCACCAAACTGTTCCATGAACACTGCTTTAAACTCATCCTAGGAACAAACAAAGCATGCTGGTAAATCAAAGAACCAATCTCTATAATATCCCTTCAGAGACTGGGCAAACAACCTCATAATTACATCTTCATGATCCACCTCAAATTCATCCACTAAATTGTTGAATTCTTGCAAATGTTTACTTGGTGATTCACAGTTTGTACCATTGAATCTTGGTAACTTATCTCTGATGTCAAATGGAATAAAATTTGGGTAGCCACAAATACCATCAAAACTTATGGCCATATATCTTTCAATGTGAAAACTTCTTTTCTTATATAGCAAGGGTTGCACACTAGGATGCATAGATTGATGATACATTTTCTTAAACCTTTACAAGCCTTTTTGTATCAACTTCACAGTTACATAGGGAAACTCAGGCTTCTTTTACAACATAATCTTAGGCTCTTACAATGCAAATTTTTATCTCTATTTTCTTAAGACCTTGTAAATAGGTTTCTTCTAGAATATTGCATAGTTCATTTCAAAATAAATACTACAATCTAGTTATACAGAAGTATGTGAGCCAATTTCTACTATTCCCCTTTCTTAGTGTTTATTTTCACTAAATAGGGAATCAATTTTTTTCAAGTCTTACAAATATGCCTTTTCATATACATGTTTATGCCTTTTAAAAACTAAAATATGGAGAATACAGGTGGATATGTTGCAACTTCTATAGATTCTTCTTCCTGACTAGAAATATTTGTATATTTGAAATGTTCTTCACATCTTCATCCAATTCTTGAGATAGAGTCGCCACCTCTCTTCATAGAGGACTGGATGTCAAAAAACATGAAGCTCTTTGAAAAATGAATTTCTTTCTAGGTCTTTTCCCACAATAGAGTCACACAAATTCTTTGAAATTTTTCTGCAACAAACTTACTTCTAGGTCTGAAAATTTTAATATATGAACAAAATGTTTAGATTCACCAAATTCTTGACTCTATGATTCATAGTCTACAATTAGAGAGCACAAATTTGTTCCCCAATGGAGTCAACATTTCTATTGGTTATTTTTCTAGTAGAACCTAACGATTCTCTAAAAATTCACTAGCTCTTATGATGAAGAAACTGTAAGGTTAGTGGCCAAAACAATGAGCCTAGGATTTTTGTGATCCTTACTCCATTTTTGGCTCTGTTAAACTAGGGAGGGTAATCCCAAATATGTTTTCATGAAATAACATATTTATACACGAATTGATTCCTAGGTAATGTGAATAAAATCCACCTTAGTAAATATTTGGAAGATCCTTTAAGTGAGTGACTACTTACTTGTTACGAATCAAAGATACTCCCTACCCACACAATTCTTTGAAAAGGATTTTAAATGAATATTGTTCTTATTTTAAGTTCATGGTTAGGTATGCTATATTCCCATTCCTTATGCAAGATTTTTCTAATAAACTGACCAATGTCTCATCAGTTGGAGCAACAAAGTCAAATATGCAAGAATCTATAATATATGAACTACTCAAATTAGAGATAGGTGAACTATCTTCATACTGCTTTGCATGTTATGAAAACTCATAGTGTATAAAAGAAATACTCACTTCTTACCAATCCTAAGCCATTTCTTACAAGAGGCTATACCCTCTTCAAGCATTTTAATCAACTCTTTGAGTTAAAGCTAAGAACTTAATTTTACATTCAAATGTAACCATTTGAAGATAAATGGAAACACCATTAATATTTTCATTCATAACTTTGTGAGAAATATACATAGGAGAGTATTTTTTTCAAGATAAAGATTTGTTTCTATATCAATAGTTTATATAAAACTGATTTAAGATTGTTACATACAAGATTTTATTCCCAAGATAATTTTCTAGCCTATTTATCCATATTCTATCTGAAATGCCTTTCTTGAGCTTAGAATTTACCCTAAAACCCAATTGAAACTTAAAATTTCGACCTGTGTAATGAGCCCAAAAATACCTTTTATAGAATAAGGGAGCAACAAGCATCAAACCCAATTACATTTACATTTCATTTCATTTCAAGATCATTTGCACCAGAATTTGAGACATCCCTAGTTAGTTACATGCAATTATTAAGGAAAATGGAAGAGTAAAAGACCACATTCCATAGCCCCTGCATGTAGACACACTAACTCCTCAAAAGGAAAATTCAATTATAGTAGCAACATCCCCATCCTTGCCGATCGAAGAAGATTCTCCACTAGTAGCCCAACAAAAGCATGCATATAACCTAGTGCTAGGAAGTTTGGCACCTCTCCTATACACCAGCCCAAAATATTTCCACATCAGTGCTAGGAATAGGAAATCACATGAATTTTGAATATGACAATCTTGACAAAAGGGCCATGGTATCAACAAAAACAAAAATGGGGCAGTCATCACTTTGAGTCATCAGCCTCAGAGGATGCTAGCCCATGCCTTGCTTGTGGTGGAACTGGAGGAACCGTCACCACCACCTAGTTGAAATCATTAGATGGTACTAGGGAGAGCAGATAATAATCACCCTCTGAGTTAGTTTCACCCTCATTGTCTGGAGGGTTATCAGAAAAATCACTAGAACAATTAAGACTTCCTGGATAACCCTTATGATACTTGCACTTTTTCTTTGTCTTATTTTCATACTCCACCAACTCCTTCCCTTTGAACTTGATTAATTCTTCTGAAATAGTTTGGTTCCTCAAGTGGTAGTTTCTCTTGACACCATACTTCTTAATTTTTTTAAGTCCTCTTTTATTCTTTGGTGTGTTAAGAGCTCCCTACGTATCAACTTCATCCTCATGAGCATTCTCTTCAGACTCCGGTAAACCTTATCTCCTAGACCTCCAGAATGGCCTAACAGACTCTTTGGATTTACTCATCCTCCTAGAAGACATCTACCAATTATGTTCTCAGAATCAAATTCAATGTAATTTCTGAATGAGAAATTTGGCAATCGATCCTTCTTATAACGAGCCATGCAAGTGTGCCAACCATTAATTCTTCAAAGAAATCTTGTGCTTGCGAGCTAACAGTTATAATCTTCCTTGATACTTTTAATCTTAACTATTCATCATGATTAATTAGGTAAATCAATAGGAAGATTACTATGTAACTATTTAAAATTAAGTTTTAATTATGCTTTTAATGCTCCTTTAAATCAAAAAAAACTCGAGTAGATAAAAATCTACTTAGTATGTCAATTAAATCTTTCTTTCCATAATTACCCCTCACCCGTAGGAATTATTTTACTTGTATTTCTTCTTGTCAAAAACAACACGCATTGATTCTTATCCGATCTCAAAATATCGATTTGTACACTGCCATGCTTTATTTTCATCTTTTCCACATGTATCAATGGTTTTCAGGACCAATGACTGAAATATGAAGCATGCGCCTTAAAGAACAAAGCCAAAAATAGCACAATTTAGAAATAGTATCTTTTCACCCAAATTTGGAAGTATTCCAACTTCGTTAGAACCAAAGAAATCCTTATAGAAAGTCCACATGGCACTTTCCCTCTTGCCCATCAAAATATTCAAGACATAGGAAGGGCCCATATGGGATGGCTAGGATTGGACAAGATTTAGCCACATCACCTACCATCGACTGTCGATTTCATTCCTCCACACAATAAGCTTCCATCTTCAAAACCCATCGGGCCCCACAAAATGATAGGTGTCACACGGCCCATAGCCCGTATGACTATTCTTTCATACTACTATAGATGAACGAGAGTGTGAGGAGAAGCCCTAATGAGAATACTTTTGATGTTTACCATTGATCATACCTCGAACAACACCGACTGCTTTGTGAAGGATCGGGCCCCACCATGAAATAGTACTATGTCGCCATCACCCTCTAGCCCGTGTCTATTAAATAATATGAAATAAAAAAAGATAGGATCATGGGGAGTGGTATAGATATGGCCACATCTTCAATCCATCAACCATCAATCTCTTTGAAAAGTGTCAGTCATCTTTACCAAGGGGACTAGGTCCACCATTATATGAGAAATGTGGTCGAAGCCTGCCATCCCGTGTGAATAAAATAAGAAGCAATAAACCAACATGGGCATACAGGGAACTACTGCGATTGATTCCCACTATCAGATGGTCAACATGAAGCCTTAATTATGCACATGACACAAAAGTTATTCATAAAAAAAGGGGCCATCCCTAGGTAGACGAGATACTAACCCATAATGACAAAGTGCTAAGGATTCATATTTTGAAGATCAACCCTTTGACCATTAATACTGGAAAAGACTCAAGGTTACTAACAAGCCTAAAATTAGGGGCCAGTAAAACAATGACCTCAATGGCACAAGTGACAACTTAAGTAACTGAGAACGGAGAAAATAGGTCAATGTAGTTTTAAAACGACCAAGGGTTTGTTCGATTTACAGGCCAAATTTTGGGAAGTTTTATTAATATAAAACCCTATTATAGTGATGGGAACATGACCTTAAAATCAAGCACAAGGGACCAAGCCATATTTTTCACAATTATTAGGATGGAACCAAGAACTGTTTGAGGGGTTCCATCAAAATGTAATGTTGTAACTCACCAAACCTTAGCAATAAAGTGTTGCAAACATGTATGAAGTGGATCCAATAGATGTAGATCTTGAATCTTGTTTGAATGTGATAGATATTGAATTGAATGCTAGCTTGAATCATGAAACCCTACATCACAATTGTTAGCTCAAAAACAAACATGATGCATGATGACTTTGACATGATTCTTGATACTTGAATAATGCTCCAAAACACTGGATAATAAGTTCTTGAAGACTCTTCAATGCTCTTGTAAACTCTTGAATGTTGTTGTGATCTCAAATTTTCTATAAGGATTCTTGTTTAAATTTCTAGGTCATTTGATTGCTTGTTAGGATAAAAATGATTGAAATAACCTTGTATTTATACTTGTTTATGCCAAATTTCTTGAAACTACAATGCTGTAATCTAACATTAGATATAGGATGATAAAACCCTACCAAGAATTTGAATTAAATTTAATTTTGGGCCACATGAGACTCATACACTAGAAGTGGAGTACGAGTCCCATCAGGCTAAGATATGGAACATGTTGACAATGATTTCACTCACATCAGCAGTGTCGAATAAAAAACTCCACAAACAGACTACGAAGAAGCCTATTCTTCTTGAAAGATATGGAACAAGAAAATCTCGAAGGAAAAATTTTCTTAGACAAAAAAACAAGATTAACTTAGTTCAATCCCAATTCTTTGGTAATTAGGTCATGATCATATTAGGTTCGCTTCAGGGTATGATGTGAATTTCCTATTAATCTCAAAGGGAATATGTTCGTAAATTCTGATTTTATACTAGACACTGAGTTTTTAATTTGGATTTTAAGAAAAAGTATCATCAAATCGAAATATTTGAAATAATATTTCATAAACATCAACAATTTCATTTTCTATCACTTAAGTAAATTTAGCTTTAAGTATTCAACAATTTTCATGTAAAACGAAAGATTTTCAATAAATTTCCATCCATCTATCTATTGTTCGGAACATTTTCAAAGAAATTTAAGCATCTATTCTAAAATAAAGCATAAAAAAATACTGAAATTAAAAGGTTTTCTCGGTTATTCTTCACACATGCCCCAAAGAATTAATTAAATCAAATAAAACCACTTTCTACTTTGCATGATCCCACAATAGTGGTCTACAATTTTTGGCCAAACTGGACACTGAAATTATTTTTTATAAGTAAATATTCACATTTGGTTACCTTTAGCGACTAAACCATGAGGAATTTTAAGATGATGCACACTAGAGTCTCGCCACATTTTGTCTATAGATTCTAAAAATATTTTTTTCAATTTTTTTGGAATCAGATTGCACTTCTTTTTCCATCTCCCAAGAAAACTGCATTTTTAAAAAGTTACAAACACCATATAACACAACTATTTTTTCATGAAGGATAAAATTCTAATTCTTTCGAATTTAGATTTGTAATTCTGATATCTAAAGCTTCCAGTTGGTTGGATAGTTTTTTATTGAGTATTTTTTCTTTAATCAAGTTTCAAAGTCAAACCAATTACAATTCAGACATAGCACGACCATATAATGCGTAACTTTTTTTGTATATATCAAAATTCAATTTTATTTTTTTGTTGGATCAAGGACTTCAATATCTGGTGCACTCATATTTTTCAATTTTTTTTGATAATCTTCTATTTTTCCACATGTGCAAAACATAGACCTTCATTTTCAATGAAAAACCTATGTTTAATAAAACTAAAAAAGAAAATACATAATAAAACCAAAACATATTAAAATTGTATTCATTGGATAGCTCGTTTCGAGGACTACAATAATCATTTGAAATAAATTTTAAATGAATTCATTTGATGCCCCAAAAGGTAAATCAAAAGTGATTTTTTATCATCATTTTGATAGGTGTAAAAGAGACTCATTTATAGGTATGGTTTAAAACTAGCGAGGTTCTATCCAAGGGGGTTTGATCTAAGGTGGTTTGATAAAATCCTATTCAATTGGAATCCTTAAAATGGAATTTTTTAAGGCTCAAATCATTATATTTTCTAAAAATATGTGATTTCAACAAAAATCAGTTCCTCTCAAAAATTGTAAACCAGCTTTGTTGGATCACCCCTTTACCAGATTGCTTCACAGCTACATACAAAATGGTGTGAACTTTTAAAGAGAGGGTTTTGTTTGGACACTGCATAGTTTTTGCATACACCCTTAAACGACGCAGTATACAGGCTTGTTCAGTAGAACTAACAAAACCAACTACAAAAGATTCATGAGATTGGTAGCTATCAAATTGGCTCTAATATTAATCAATTTCTACGTGCATACAAGATTTTAGTCCGGAATGATTCAAAAAACAAGAAACAAGAACAAAACTTAAAGAAGCTTTGGCTCTTTCAACATCCATAAATTCTGACCTTAAAATGAAAAAAGATATCTGCTGGCCTTTTATAGAACACAAGGCACAAACAGGATAAAACAAATACATGAGAGGAAATCTAAGGGATGAATCACATCAAGGCACATTGAAGAAAAGTGATTTACAATGAAATTAAAATTGAAGTATTTAAAGAGTGACTTCAATTGCTCATTGAAGCTCCTCGGGTTCCAATATTTATTTTCAGGGTTCTTTTATAGAACCAAACCAATCCATTCATTTGAGTGTAAGAAATTCCCATATATATTCAAGCTGATCTAGTGGAAATTTAATTCCTAGACCTCAGGTTCCATCTTGGTTTGAACATTCCAGGAATAGGTAACTCAGGGAACGTGCATATTCCTCTACTACATGCTTAAACTGCAGAGTTTCGATATTTTGGTATCTGGCATTTCTTTTCAATGAATTTTATTTGAGCATGAGCCTCTAAAGAGTATCACTGAACCTAGTAACACCATCGGATCCATGTGCAAAATTTATTTGTCTGACTGTCCATACCTGAACTTTGCATAAAAATTTGTATTTCTTGCAATCACAAATTCCACATATTAAATTCCTTGAATTTTTTTTATAAACATCTCATGTAAATAAAACAATTATTATAATATTAATTCCCATAAATAACATCCTCTCCAAAGCACATCATAAATTCTTGTATGATTATCCTTTACATATATACTGGATCACCAGACTATCAAACTCATTAGATAATCAAAAAAATTCAAAGCCTTATTCGACTGGAACCTGGTACTCGATACTCGGTATTCAACTTTACCCACAAACTTTCCCCAAACTTTGGTTTTACTGGACTTCCATCTATCCCAGGCTTCCATTATTGGACCAGAACACATGACTTACTTTCTTTATAACCTTTTCACCTTTCAAACATCTCCAGTTTCTGGTATATAACACTTGGAACACTTTACTATGAAGCATTCTTTTAAATTAAAGATTCATTTTACCTTTCCTTTTCTCGGTGATCTTCCAAATAGCTAGCTCATACCATAAGAGTAAAAAAAATATGCATTGGGTTCCCAAGCCTTACAGTCTTGGGGTGTGTTGTGAGACCACACAACAAATTGTAACCAATAAAACCAAATTTAAACAAAATTTGAGAAATTAAATCACTTATTGTAAATCAAAATTTATACATATTTTAAAACAATAACCCTTAGCTTTACCTAGATTCTAGCATAAAAATTAAAATTCCCCCTAGAAATATATGTGTGTGCTATGATTTATTCTAATTTTTGGAACTTAGTAAAAAGAATTAGTTTATTCCATTGAACTACATAATATGATAATCCTCCAAAGCCAAATAGGGATAGAACCTTGGTGCCAGTCAAGCATCCATAGCCTAAAGAGTTGATTTCTCTCATTTTTATTTTCATTTTTTAGATATAGCAATGAAAGCTCATTTTCACTTTTGATATTTCAATAATAGCTCATTTTCAACTTTCAGGCAGTGAAACTCGCTATTAGGTTGGGAATTATAGTGGTAGCAAAGGTTACCTTTTGATTTTTTATTCAATGCAAATCCCTTCATCAATTTACCATTTCCCAAAAAATCACTTAAAATATTTCTTGTTGGTGTGTATTTCCAACTATATTTTACCGCCTTATTGCAAATCCTAGCTAACTTTAAACCCTTATATCTTAAAATATATGCATAAATTAAAATTTAGCAATAAACAATTTAAACACCAAATTAAATCTAAATTTAGAAACATTAGTTACCACCCTTCCGATAAATTCTTTTGGCAACTGCTAAAAATTCAGTTAGCACTTCTGATTTGACAGCGTTGCTCCTCATTAATGGATCAAAATTACCATTGTTACATAGGAACACGATCACATTATTCTTCATTTAATTCACACACCTAATTTTTCATGTATCATTTCTCTTCACTTATCTAGGTGATGACGTGTATTGCCTTATCAATTTAATTTTTTCTTTTTTCATTCCACACATACCAACACCTTCATAATTAATACATCCAAAATAATTTGAAAAGACCACAATTAACTTCAAAATCTTCAACTTGCTGGATTCGCAATCTTCGTACTCTTCATCTTTGAAGCAATTTATCACCAATAATATGTAAAGAATTATTTTGATTTAACCTTCAGCTCTAGAAACACTTGTTCGATTGCCACCTCGCTTACAATTTTTGAGACTTCACTTATGGCTTTCTATAAATTTTACATTTCTTCCTTCGAAATTCTTCACATGTCTTCTTATCTTTCTTCACTGATTTTGCATTTTGTGTTTTGTTTATATCTATTTGCTTCTAGGCCATGGATACTCCAATTTGTATAAGATGCTCTTGTGGATAGAATTTTTGTTTAGGAAGTATCACATCCCAGAGGCTTGAAAAGGTTTTCTTCATTAGGACTTCTAGTTTTACTATTCCAAATTTATGATTAGTCCTCAGGGAAAATATGTTGAATCTAGCCGCTACTATCACTTTTACTCTGATGTGACTTCTCATTTTGTAACTTCTCTTCTAGATATAGTGCTTTCTGTGGAAGATGTTCACTCAGTTACCAACATGATAGTGAGATCTGAATATCTGGAGAACCTAGACACTATTTTATCTGTGGCACACCCGACCATTGGAATCCCCTTGATGGATGATATTCCACAATTCTTAGAGCATGGGGAAATAGTTGCACTTTGTCCTTTTCTCTCAGACCTCCATATTCAAGACTTTGAAACCCATCGAGAACTTGCCTATATTGGTTATTTAGCTCTAATAGATGAGGCTTCTCGTATTAACTGAATAGTTACCACTACCACCTATAAATTGGTTCCCTCTTTTGACTTTTTTGATGTTTTGAAACAAGAATTCCAATAGTGATGTATATACATGATATACATATATATAGCTTTTATTACTTTGAAAGCATGCATTTACTATGTATGGTTTTATCATTTTTTGTATTTCACTATATTTGTTTACAAATGTTCAGATTAACTCTCAAGTATGCAAGATAAGTTTAGCAGAATTCACAAATTCAAAGGCAAGGCAAAAGAAAGAAAAAAAAAGAAAAACAAAAGCAAAGAAAACAGAAGAAGAAAAAATAGAACCTGAAAAAAAACTAACCCTAACCCTAACTAAGCATCTAATCTAACAAATGATTAAATCTAACAAAGGGACTAATTCTAATTTCTATGATTATATCCATCATAATTTTGGTATGAGTTACAATGGGTTTATCTTTAAATTCATTTAGTAAAATTTTGGCTATCCTACTGCAACAAAGAATTGTTTTAAACTTTCTACATTTAACAATCGTAAATTCAAAAGAGTACTTACCAATGACTTGGATCATATGTATGAAAACAACCTCATTAAAGTTTGATTGCACACACTTCATCTAATGCAACCATACTCTACCTTCTTCCAACCTTGGTTCATGGTTCATTTATGTACTCTCTTTATCTCCATGAATGGTTGCATCCATTTTTTGATTTCCTCCTCGAATAATTTTCATATCTTCGGCCGTGTCTTCACTTTGCATTTTGTTAGACCAAGATATATCACAATTTATATTATCATTAGAGAGAGAAAATGTAAAAGAATGATATTCTATATTTTGCATAAAATCAAGGAAATTTCCCTTTTTATCATGTAGATTTTCTATTTGGGGTTAAAAATACGCGTATCCCTCTCCTTTTCTTCATTTCCGTTTTCCACGTATAAGAAGAACGATGAATCATCAATGGTGTTTCCTTGCTTCTAATGCAGATTCTGAAATCTCGACATTCTTGTTTATTTCCTTGCAATGTGTTATGATTTTCATTCTAATAATTGTTGTTATCCAGTTGTTTTGATGTGTTAGTTGATTTTTTAACATTTTTGGTTTTACCAGGCTTGCACACAATGTTCGTTAATGTTTCCTTCCTTCTAGTAGTCATAAATTTTTATGTTAACAAAATTAATTTACACATGGCTAAGCTCACCCTAGTTAAGAAAGTTTCACGATCGAGTTCACCATGATTAATTGTATCATGAATTCTGCATTCAGTGACCCTACCAAAACTGAGAAAACATAAAGGATATAATCTATGATTAAACAATTTCACAAGTTTCTCAACTTCCATAATGAAATAATAGCTTGTCTTTGTCTTTAATTTTCAAGCTTTAAGACTCAACGGAAAAGAATTGAACAATGATTGCCCTCCTTCTAGCGTCAAGTCCTGTTGACAATGATTTCACTTGCATCAACAGTGTCAAATAAAAAACTCCATAGACAAACCACAAAGAAGCCTATTCTTCTTGAAAGATATGGAACAAGAAAATCTCAAAGCGAAAATCTGCCTAAATAGAACAATAAGATTAACTCAGTTCAATCCCAAGTCTCTGGTAATCAGGTCATGATCATACTAGGTTCACTTCAGGGTATGATGTGAATTTGTTGTTAATCTCAAAGTGAATATGTTTGTAAATTTTGATTTTATACTAGACACTGAGTTTTCAATTTGGATTTTAAGAACAATTATCATCAAATTGAAAGATTTCAAATAATATTACATGAACATCAACAATTTCATTTGCTATCAGTTAAGTAGATTTAGCTTTAAGAATTCAACAATTTTCATGTAAAACGAAATATTTTCAATAAATTCCCATCCATCCATCTATTTTTTGGAGCATTTTCAAAAAAATTTAAGCATCTATTCTAAAATAAAGCATAAAAAAAATACTGAAATTAAAAGATTCTCCTGGTTATTCTCCACACGTGCTCCAAAGAATTAATTAAATCAAAGAAAACCACTTTCTACTTTACTAGATTGCTTCACAACTACATACAAAATGGTGTAAGCTTTTAAAAAGAGGGTTCTATTTGGACATCGAGTAGTTTCTATATACACCCTTAAACGACACAGTATATAGGCTTGTTCAATGGAACTAACAAAACCAGCTACAAAAGATTCATGAGATAGGTAGCTATCAAATTAGATCTGATATTAATCAATGTCTATGTGCATACAAGTTTTTAGTCTAGAATGATTCATAAAATAGGAAAAAAGAACAAAACTTAAAGAAGCATGGCTCTTTCGACATCCACAAATTCTGACCTTAAAATGAAAAAAGATATCCACTAGCCTTTTATAGAACACAAGGCATAAACAAGATAAAACAAATACATGAGAGGAAATCTAAGGGAGGAATCACATCAAGGCATGTGGAAGAAAAGTGATTGACCATGAAATTACAATTGAAGTCTTTAAAGAGTGACTTCAATTGCTCATTGAAGCTCTTTGGGTTCCAATCTTTATTGTTAGGGTTCTTTTATAGAACCAAACCAATCAGTTCATTTGAGTGTAAGAAATTCCCATATATATTCAAGTTGATCTAGTGGAAATTTAATTCCTATGTGTGTATATATATATATATATTTATATAGTTGAGGCTTGTATATTAAATGTTATAATACATTTTGGAGCTACAACAAGGCGTGGGTCTACTCTTTCTGGTATGGAAGCTTGAATTAAATTTCCTATGCAAATAATTAGATAGGATTTTCTTGTGCTAGTAGTTCCATGTATGACCTTATGTAACATTTTTTTTGCCAATTATTTATCAATTTAATTTTAATCACAATAAGTGCTAGTTGTTGTTTTGGTGATAATGTATATTTTTGGTTGCACAAATTAATGGGAAAATGAAAATCTTGTTAATACATCTTTATTTTCTTTACAAATTGAATTGTAACATCATGCAAATGTCTAAGAATAGTTTGTTTTCCCATTTTTTATTGTTGTAAAAAATGAAGACCTAATATTTGAAGTTTATTTAAATTGAGACTATTAGTTAGGCCCAATTAATATTATAACTCTTATTCATTCATTAGTAGAATATCATTTTTATCCATATCTTTAGGAGAATATTTTTCATCTTCAAGAAAATCTTCAATTTAATCTACCCGATCAATGTGACATGCATTATACTTTTTATGTATACATGTACTTCAAATTGATGAGTTATTCTTTGTTGAGTCCTATATCTTTGTCTATTTTAAAAAAAAAAATTATAGAGAGGTAACCCACTCCAACAAAATGTATGAAAATATTTAGATTCTTAATTTGGAATGATATATAACCAAGGAAATACTTGCACTATTGTTTTTTATTTTTTTAGTTTTCCATTTCCATCCTTTGTAACAAGAAACATATGTGAAGGATCTTGTTGATTCAATTAGTGTTACCATTTCTATGTGATTCCAATGTCAAAAAAAGTAGCCCTTTTTTCACTCTCAATTTGGGAATAATTGATATTGAATTAACCTAACTATGCCTTGGTTTAATGTTGCAATATGTTGTACACACTCACATTAATCTATGACCCTTTTTAATAAAATATACTTAAATTGTACCTTATTTAAGGTGTTGTAAAGTGTTTTATTACACTTTCACACTTATCTAGGGTTTCATTAATTAATTGAGCCTAATGGGCCCCTTTAATTCAAATTGAAGCTCTCTTAACTATATTTTTCAAAATCTATCCCAACACCCATTATTCAAATTGCATAACATTTAATTCGGAAAAATCAAGGTCCTAGAAAATGGTGCTAGGACCCATTTGCCTAAATAGTGGTGAATGGGTCCTCTCCACATAGGACACCCCTTTCTCATTTTTGAGGTGTGTTTTTGATGTTCTTTCACCCTCCCAGAGCAAGGTTCTAGAAAGTTGTGCTAGGACCCATTCGCCCTAGGTGGAGAATGGGTCCTCCTCATATAGGACCCCCCTTTTATATTTGATTTTGGTGGGATTCTAAGTATTTTCAATCCTAGATCTGATGTCGGCTTGAATTACTTGAATTTTTGGATTAATCTCTAGATTTAGTATAAATATGGGGTTAATTCACATCCAGTTTCACCTAACAACTTTGAGTAAGCATCCTAAGAGCTCATAAGAGAATTATAAAGAACTTCAAGAGAATTTCAAATGCATTCAAAGGAAGATTAGTGAAGTTTTATTGCAGCAATTCAAGATCATTTCATCATGTCAAAGGCATAGTGCATTCAAGCATGTTGTTGAGCTAAGATAGTTGATGTATTTTGAAGATCTACTTGCAAGAAATTGTTACACATAATTTGAGATCAAGATCTACATTATTCATGGCCACCATGTAATTTTTTAGATTTTCATTCCAAGACAACTTTCAAGGTATCAACATTGCATGTTTCATGTTTCATGCTTCAATTTCATTATTTCATCATTTGGTTAGATTACCTACAAGGGGTTTGACTTAGGAAATCCCCTATTCACTAACAATCAACAATTTGTTCTCCTCTTGAATGTGCATTTGCAGATTTATAGGTTTAAGAACAAGTGGAGAAGAAGTTTGAAGTAAAATTGTCATTCATAGTGCAAGAACATGAAAAGAAGGCTACAAAATTTATTACAGGTTTTTGGGAGCTAAAAACTAAGGATATAAGAGTGCAAGAATCAAGGAATAGAACCCATATCTCAGTTTCAGAAACCTTAATAAGGACCCATTCACCACTAAAGGCGAATGAGTCCTTTGTGCCCTAAAAATAGCCTCCTTGCATTAATGTACACATCCTTTTAAGATCTCAAAACTTTTGTTTTCATTGCTATAATAGTTAGGATTAGTTTATGATTGTTATTTAGGAATTTTGGCCCTCATAATTGAATGTTTCATAGTGAAAATTAGTGGTTTATCATTTTGATCCGTTCACCTTGATAAGACCCTCTTTTTCTATGTTTCATTTTGGTGAACCTGACCTATTAAACATTGCAATTTTCTGACTTGGAAGTCTTTCATTGCATCCTAGGTGAGATCTTGCATTCATTTACATCATATTTGCATTGAATTAGATCTCATTTAGGTTTTCTTACTTTGCATTCAAACTTACATTTTATTTAGGGTTTAGAATTGCATTGTTTTGCATTTCTCTAAAACTGAAAAATAGAAAAACAAATCAAACATTTTGCACATCATTCAGATCTCATAAAATTGAATTTAAAAATAAAAAAAACATTGCATTTCAAATTAGGTCTTTGCATTCATCATTCTATTGCATTTTCACATTGCATTTCTAGAAAATTTGAAACTACAAGTTGTACTATCTCAGACATGAAATTGAAAGACGTTATAGAAAGCTTGAAAATAATTCAAAAATAGTTTTAAGACCCCAATCAAGGACCCATTCACCTTTACTGACAAATGAGTTTCTGATTAGGTTGGGCCTATACTTTTTGGCATCTAAAAAGTATTGAAAATCACTCAGAAATTAGTTAAAACATGTCAAAAATACTTAACCATAACCCATTCACCCTTACTGGCGAATGAGTTCCTATTAGATCCTGATCTAAATTTTGTTGAAATTAAAATCTTAATTTTAGGCTTCTATTTTCTACTCTTACTTTCCTATTTCAGTCTTTTGATTTGTTGTTTTATCAAATTCATTGCATATAGCTTAAATTGCTTCATTTTAGTGCATTGTGAAAATTCAAAAATTGCATTTACAACATTTCATTTTTATTCTACTAAATTTTGTAATTACAAAATTACTTTTTTTTAGATTTGAAAATATGAAAATGGACAAGTTCTTTAGAAATGTGTGGAAGTCCTTATTCTCTTTGGTTGATGTTTCAAGTTGTGTTTTCGGCAATGACCCTAATGCACTTGGACCTACTCATGCTCACACAACTCGTAATGCATGTCCTCCTCATGATGTTGACATCATTGGAGAAGATGATGCTAGCATGAATGATTTTATAAATGATTTTTGTAGCAATCTTGAGAATAATGCATCCTTCTATCCTTCCATGAAACAACCAACACTTCTTGAGATGTTTGGTCTTTTAAATCCTAAATTTTAGTCACACGCTAAGCCTAAGTTCTTCACAATAGGTGAACCTAGTTCTTCTCAACAAGAAAATATCCAACCATTCTATGTTAACAAGGTAAAAAATACTCCTATCAATCAAGAATAGACATATGAAAAAGGATTCATGATTTTAAGAAAACAAGGATGTGATACAAGAAGTGAACATGAAATTCATCAACTCCAAGAGAGAATACCAATTGAAGATACCAAAGGATTAGGATATCCAAATCCTTCTCCTAACATAAGTGTCCTCCTTCCTAAAGAACAACCAATGCCTCATACTGATGATCAAGAAGACAAAATAATTTAAGGACCTCCTGCTCTATGTCCACTTAGGTAAATTGGTGAACTAGCAAGTAGTGAAGGCCTTATAAACTTAAGAAACTACAATTCCCTTGTCCACCAACTACAACTAAAAGGAATTATTGATACTTCTACACAAAGGACTTATTACATTACCATGTATGTGAGAAAATTGATTCCCAAATCCAAAGAATAAAAACACATATAATTGTTGACACCATAGAGTTTTTGGACATAGTACTGATGAATGTCATGCTTTAAAATGAATATTTAAGGAGTTTGAACCCATAGAATTAATCCCTTAAGTAGGATTCCTTTGTGCTCCTTGCCATGTAATAATTGTAGAATCTTATAGATTCTCACTATTACATGTTGTCCATTCATGGAAAATCATTTCCTTATTGCAAGGAGCGACATATCACCAACTATCTCGGCTCATTCTTGTCTTGCACTAAGTTGGGGTAAGAATTAGTTAGCTTTGTCCTAGTTTTTGACACTTTCCATTGTCCCTTTGGCTATTTTTCTTCCTTCCATTTATATAGACCGAGATTGGGATGCTGATGACTTGCTCTAGGTTGACTCACATTTTCCTTACTATTCTTTTCCTTTTTCATGTTTCTTTATGTGATTCCATGTGCATAATGTGATCCCTCATAATGTTTTCTTTGATGTATCTCTCTCTTTTTGTGCATTCCTCTATATGTACCTACATTCTTCTCTATGTTGTAACAATTTTTCCTTTTTCTTTTTTTTTCCTTTTGGGGATGATGCAAGACATCGAGACATTTCGATCTCTTCCATGTTGATCCAAAATATTTCCTTTTATCTTTTCATTTTTCTTGTGTTTTCATTTTGGGGATGATGCAAGGCATCGAGACACTAGGTCTCTTCCATGTTGACTTGAAAGGATTTTTCTTTCTTTTCACTCCCTTTGTGTCATTCTTCCAATTTTATGAGTATTTGGGGAATGATGATAGCTCTGAGCTCTTAAAAATAACAATGTAGAAAAGACATATTGACCTTGAATCCATAGATCATTTATGTATTTTTTGGAGCAACACTTCCTTCCTATTTCATGGTATAGCTTTATTTTAGAAACATATGACTTGGCATAGGGTTTTCTAAGGAAATCTCTCATTTCTTAGGACAAAACATTGGCTACTTTAAAGCTATTTCTCACAGTACTAGTGTAACAAGTACTTTAAAGTGGGGCATACATCGATGAAATATTTTGGCATATTTCATGGTGTGATTTTTATTTTTCTTGTGACACATCCTTTTCTTAGTGGTTTCATTAGGTTTGATGTCCTCCAAGAGTGTGATATTTATAAGCATATGATCTCCCTTTGTGGCATGATTTGAAGCGAGAGGCATCCGATAAGTGGTGATCTAATACTCTTTTGTTTGTCCTCTCTTGGAGACATTAGGCATGATATTCCCTAACAATAAGACCTTACATGAACAAAGAAAAATCCCCTTTAACAAAAACTTACATGACATTCAAAATCATAGCATTGTGGTGCCCTATTGAAGTTATTAGGAGGATAGATTTGATATGGTTAGTATGATGAGAAGCTGAAACACTAGCATGAATTTCTCATTGTACAGTGAGAAGCCAACGCATTGGCATGACTTTCTCATTAAACCACCTTGATGGGACAACTCACCTATTGGATAGACTGAGGTTTCTTGCAAAGATGATTACTATTGCACCAAAAGATCAACTTGTTAATGCCTGATACAACCGCTAGATTTACACAAGATCCAAGATCCACAAGAGGCAGTTAAACCATGTCATGAAGCCTAAGCATCACGTTGGCCCACACCAAGGATATCAAGGGTGACACCTTGCAAAAATCCCCCTAGCACAAGTGAGGGGTTTGAACCTATTATCTCGGCTATAATACTAATTGTTGCAAATATGGATGTCGTTGGACAAAAAGATTGACCTGTTAATACCTGATACAACTATTGGATTTATACAAGATCCAAGATCCACAAGAGGATGTTAAACTATGTCACAAAGCCCGAGCGTCGTGTTGGCCCATGCCGAGGAGACTAAGGGTGACACCTTGCAACAAGGTTTCACTACCCCAAAGTGAGAATACATGATTGGGACAACTCACCTAGTGGATAGACTAAGGTTCCATTACCCTAAAGTGAGTAATGCATGTTATAGACAAACAACCCTATTCAACATCATGTTGGAATGGTTGTGCTTGACCCTTTGTTTTTTTAATTTCTTATTCTTTGATAGGGTATGGCTATGTATCTTTGTTATTGTTACATACTAAAGTGTCTTGAATGTCTACTTTAGTGTGAATTTTTCATGGGGGAAAACTCTCACTAAAGTGGGGGCAAAATGTAGCATCAAAATAAGTAGCCCTTTCTCACACTTGATTTGGGAATAATTGATATTGAATTAACCTAATTATGCCTTGGTTTAATGTTGCAATGTGGTGTACACATCACATTAATCTAGGGCCCTTTTTAATAAAATGTACTTAAATTGTACCTTATTTAAGGTTTTATAAAGTAATGTATTACACTTTTACACTTATCTAGGGTTTTATTAGTTAATTGAGCCTAATGGGTCCCTATAATTAAAATTCAAGCCCCCGCTTGATTGCATTTTTCAAAGATCTATCTAGACACCCATTATTCAAATTACATACCATTTAATTTGGAAAAATAAAGGTCCTATAAAATGGTGCTAGGACCCCTTCTCCTTTAGTGGTGAATGGGTCCTCTCCACATAGGACACACCTTTCTATGCATTTCTGAGGTGTTTTTTGATTTTTTTTGCCCTTCTAAAGCAAGGTCCGAAAATTTTGTGCTTGGAACCATTTGCCCTAGGTGGTGAATGGGTCCTCCTCACATAGGAACCCCCTTTTGAATTTAATTTTGGAGAGATTCTAATGATTTTCAATCCTAGATCTGATGTCAACTTGACTTACTTGAATTTCAGTGTTAATCTCTAGATTTAGTATAAATATGGGGTTAATTCACATAGTTTCACTTAGAAACTTTGAGTAAGCATCCTAAGATTTCACAAGAGAATTATATAGCACTTCAAGAGAATTTCAAAGGAATTCAAAAGTAGATTAATGAAGTTTTATTGCAGAAATTAAATATTATTTCATCATGTCAAAGGCATAGTGCATTCAAGAATGTTGTTGAGCTAAGATATTTGATGTAGCATTGAAGATCTACTTGCAAGAAATTGTTACAAATCTAATTTGAGATCAAGATCTACATCTTCATGGACACTTCATGTTAGTTTGCAGATTTACATTCCAAGACAACTTCCAAGGTATCAACATTGCATGTTTCATGTTTCATGCTTCAATTTAATTATTTCATCATTTGGTTTAATTACCTACAAGTTTTTTTCCTTAGACAAACCCCTATTCACTAAAATTAAACAATTTTTTATCCTCTTGAATGTGTATTTGTAGATTTACAGGTTGAATATCAAGTGGAGAAGAATTTTGAAACAAAACTATCAAACTTGTCAAGTTGTCAAATTGGCATTCATAGTGCAAGAACACGAAAAGAAGGCTACTCAATTTATTACAAGTTTTTGGGAGTTGAAAATCAATGATATGAGAGTGCAGGAATCAAGGTACAAAACCCAAATCTTAGTTTTAGAAATCTTAACAAGGACCCATTCGCCACTAAAGGCGAATGAGTTCTTTGTGCCCTAAAAATAGCCTCCTTGTAGGAAGCTACACATCAGTTTAAGCTCTCAAAACTTTCATTTTTATTGCTATAACAGTTAGGATTAGTTTTTTATTATTTTTTAGGAATTTTGGCCCTCAAAATTGGAATATTTCATAGTGAAAATTAGTAGTTTTTCATTTTGATCCATTCACCTTGATAAGACCATATTTTTCTATGTTTCGGTGATAATGGTAGTGCATATAAAATTATGTTTAGTTAGATCATATCTTATTATCATGAATTATTCTGTTCAGATGATGAAGACCTTTTTACCTATATTCAATGATATAAAATATCGACTAAAGATCATGAGTAGTAATTTTTGTAAAATATAACATTTTTCTTATGCTCCTATATCTAATTCTACAATAATCCTTTCCATGAAATTTTGATATTATTTCAAATCTTGGTCTTCTAATCTTTCAGTTAAACATATTCTTACCAAAAAATTAACACAAATATATGATATTATTTCACCTTTAGATGCATCTTTGGAAATTTATTCGAGAACATGAAGTCATGAGATTACAATTAGGAAATATATGATATCTCTCCATATTGAGATCATCTCTAGGTTAGGAATGTTTAACTTCTTGTCATTTCTTGATGGTTTGTGAACCAGAGGAAATGAGGCATCCACCTTTTAGGAAATGGACTTTTGGGACCTATTTTGAACTTTAGTTCATTACGAAACCAAGATCCCTCAACCAAGTGACTCATTTGATGGAAGGAAGTAAGGGTTTCCTTTCATGATTAAATGGGGGTTCACCATTAAAATGAAGTTTCAAAGGAGAAGTACAAACACTCATGCACAAAATCATAGAAACTTGAAAGAATTCAATTAGATTGACAAACAACATGAAACATAAAAGTACCTAAAATAATGGAGATGTCTAAACAAGGTCGGAAAACCTTGAAAATTGTTGTTTCAGAATGTACTAAGACTAATATGCTAGGTTGGGCATATGAGTCCCACTCTAGGGGTTTTAGGACAAGATTTGGGATTTTATGAGAATTGATAAGTATATTTTGAATGGTGATTAGAAATTGTAATGATATTGTAGAGAAGGGGGATTCTCTACTCACAAGTTCTCTTCATTTAGATAGCCTCATAGGGTGAACTACCCTAAACTACATCAAAGGATAGTGATTAGAGTTATAGAATCCGAAAGAGCAGGCGACGAAGATTCTCTGGAAAAACTAACAAGCCCTTGGCCAAAGGATGTCAACGCAAAATATAGATGACAATACAACGTGCTATCATCCCTAAGGCACATTGGCATCTTGTACAAACCAGAAAGAAAGTTTATCACATAGAATGGCTAAGCGGCTACTTCTAATCTGATTGCTAAGAACTTCTAGAAAGTGATAAAGCTGAAATAGATTGAAATAGAAATGATAAAGACAAGGAGAACAAGGGAAAGGAAAATCTCACAACCACGCAAGTGATGAACCCTCCAACATGTGAATTTCTTCAATACCTGCACATGAGAGAGAGAGAGAGAGAGAGAGAGAGAGAGAGAGAGAGAGATTTTGGTTTGTATAGGGGCTTGCCTCAATCAAACCCCTGTTTTGGTGTTCCCACCTCCACATATAGCAAAATAAATAGAGAGAAAGTAGGAAATGAAGTAAAGAGCACTAAAGAAATACAAAACAATGTTATGATACTCAACCAGATAATAGAGGTGAGGAGTGGAAATATTACCACCTTCACCCAAAGTGCTCAAGGCTAGTAAGGGAGAAAAATGAGAGGAACTCAAGCTTTTGCTGCAATGGTGCTTGTTCCAAACTTGCTCTACTAAGTTGATGGAGTGTTGATGTTGCTGCTATGAAGTGTAAAGTGTTGCTTGAGAGTGGACTAAATGTTTATAATTCTCGTAGAATCTGTATAATTTGTAGAAGATATTGTGGAAGGACTCAGAGAGTCGAGATCTTGAAATGGATCAATGAATGGTGAATTTGAAGGAGATGAAGGAAATGGCTATATTCGGGTCGATCGGTCATAGAGGGTGTTACAAGTCGACCTCCAATGGGAAGTGTAACACCTCTGTAGGCTCTAGACACATGAATCTATCAAGGATATAAGTGTGCCACGTGGACATATCCAAATCACATAGGAATCCCTGACAGTAAATCCTTTATCGATGGACAAAAAGGATGCCAAGTGGAATGAGGCAGCGGGCTTAGGTGGATTTTCACCTTCGAATTTGGTTTTCTAAAGTGAAGGAGGGTAAAAGGGGAATTTTCCCAAGGGGTGAAAATTCGTTCCTATAAATTTTCTCCCACTTTAGCAAGCACAAATATTGATGAGTTCTTTGGTAAAGTAGATCAAAGAAGTAGTAGGGTTAGAAATGTATAGCTGAACTGTCAATGAAGTAGACCAAAATCTAACGAACCCGAGAGTGTAGGATGAGCAAAGGAATTCATAGCTCCACAAAACTATAAAGCTGAAGAAAGGAAAAACATATACTCAATATGAAGAAGATGTAGATCTTCGATCTAGTATATACAATTGAGAAGAGAAAGATAGAAATGAATGCAAGAGTGATAACAACAATCCCCACTCGAGGAGTGAAACCTGTATCACAGAGTAAAAGTGCTAAAAGAAATCCTCTCTCGAGGAGGAAAAATCCTATCATAGATTAAAAGTGATAAAAGAAATCCCTACTCGAGGAGGAAAACTTGTATCATAGAGTAAAAGTGATAAAAGAAATCCCTGCTCGAGCAAGAAAACCTATATCACAAAGTAAAAGTGATAAAAGAAAACCTAGCTTGAGGAGGAAAATCTGTATCAGAAAGGAAAAGTGATAAAAGAAATCCCCACTCGAGGAGGAAAAATTGTATCATAGAGTAAAGATGTAAAGGATCTCTATAGGTTCTTGGTCCTATAGAGAAAGACAAATCAGAGTGGCCTATGGCTACTACAAGCTATATTGCAAGATAGTCATAGAAAAGATAGGTCTAGTCAGGGTGCCCCCAAGCTAGACGTGAAAAATCCATTTGAAATATAAACTTTCAAAGGGGGTCCCTTGGGAGCCCAGTGTGAAAAGAGAGGGTCCACTCAAGGGACACATTGTTTGAAAAGAGAGGTCTAGTCAGGCTGCCCCCAAGCTAGATGCCACATAATTCATTTTGAGATAGGAAATTTGAAGGGGGTTCCTCAAGAAGCCTTCAAAAGAAGATGGTCCACTCAAGGGATGCTTCATTCAAAATTAATAGAGAATAAAAGGGGGTCCTTGAAAGGACACGCATCTCTAGAATAATTTATAACTACCCCAAACATATAGGAGAAGAGAACCATGCAAGATACTTAGAACATGTAGGATAGAGGTAGATCTCGATATCACTTGCCATGCAAAGAAAAGGTAGGTGCATCAGTAGGCACCTAAATCATGAATTTGTTGTATTTTTTCCTTCAAGGCCTTCCATTCGCTAGTGGAATGGCTAGGCACTTGATGGTATGCACAAAATGATTGTTTTTCTTTATCATGTTTGTGAAATTTCTTGCATGAAGGAGGAGGAAGAGTAATTAAGTGGGATTTTAGAAGCCTCAACAAAATAGACTCTTGCTTAGACAAAGGATGAGGAGCAGGAAGCAACCCTTTCTCTTGTGGAGAAAAGTTGGACTTCTCATGAGAAGAAGATCCAAAGATTGAAGACAAAGGAGAATACACCAATCCATGAGAATGAGGTAGAGCAGACATCAAATCAAAATTCAACCATGGTTTCCACTTAGATTGTTCATTCGATCAACCAAGCCCCAAGTTACACTTATGAGGTGCAAATTCTATAGGGACCTCTATGCCTTGTTCATTATGCCCACAACCTTTACGCTCATAGCCATACTTAGAGGCAAGCTTAAAGTCGGGGCCATAACATGTTTTCAAATCATGAGAAGAGGGGGGTTCTTCATAAGGAGTATTATTCCAGCAAGAGGGAGCATACTCTTCTATAATATTTCTATCATCCTCTTTAATAGGAGTACCAACACTATCCTATTTAGCAGAGGCATAATCATCTTCCTCAAATGGAGGATCAACACTAAGAACATTACAATTCGCATTCAAATTATCCCATGATATAGAAAACAATCATCTTTGATGGTGGGTGTGAGTGATGTTGTCATAAGGTCTGAGTGCATCGAGTCAGCTTTATGTTCCTGAATGAAGGAATATGTAAATTCTAAAGAACCCCAATCATCACCAAGACCTGCATTCTTTTGAGAAGAGGTAGAAGGAACAAACTTAATATTTCTTTCTTCAAAAGGATCTTCTCTAAAGACATTTATGTCAAGAGTATCCTTTGTAGTAGGTACTATTGGAGTAAACATTGACAAATTGGAATATGTTGAAGGAATAATAGTAGGCACAACTGAAGCCTGACCAACAACTCCCATCTCAGCTAAGTGCATAGCATCAGGGTCAACTTTGACTGTGACTACTTTATTGTTAGCAATGAACTTAATAGATTTATGCAAGGTAGATGAGACTAAACCCATAGAAGGAATCCATGATCTACCAAGAATAAATTTATATGGTAACTTCCCTAACATAACATATACAAGGGTAGGTACAGTAACGGGTCCCAATCTCAAATGAAAGATGATCATGCCTAGGGATTTTTGACCAACATTATCGAACCCATGAATGTCAATAGGAGAAGCATTAATAGAAGATGCATCAATATTAATTTTAGGCAATAGATCAATTCTACATACATTGAGCGTTGAACAAACATCAATGAGAGTACGTCTAATGTTGATTTTATTAATATTAACTATAATCATTAAAGGGTCTGTTTTATTTTGTACGTTCAGAGGAAGGAGTTCTTGTGGATAGAACATAATATTTGGTGAATTTGCATGAATATAAGCTATCAATGCATCAGCATCTATCGACCTAGCGAAAAAAGGCAAGAGGATATTTTGAAAGGATTCTTGAAGCATACCTTGATAGATCAGAGTAGATTGAAGCAAGTCCCACAGTTAGATCTTAGCTGGAGTAACTTGGAGTTGCTCGGCAAGATTGCAATCACTAGGTGCTTTAGTCATAGGTTTAGGTGCTTGAGGAAGGCTTAGTTTTTTATTCATTCTAGTATCATAGGTATGGGCTACCACTCTATAAGAGGGAGCCATATAAGGATGAAGAGAGTCACTATAGAAGGGAATACCATCAATAGAACAAATCCTTTTAGGAGAAGGACTAGCTAGAGTCACATAAATGACTGGTCTCTTAGGTCTTTGAGGGGAAACAAAGACATAGATTACATTTACAAAATCATCACAACTATTAGAATAATTATTTGAAGACATATTCTCAACATCGATCCAAACAAGATCAAACATGGAAGGAGACTCGTCATGTACTAATGCATCATCTCTAAAGGAGAGTGCATTAGAATAGATAAGAAATTAATCATTCAAAAATGCAAAGTCCCTAGAAGAGAATGCATTGGAATTAGTAGGAAATTCATCACTCACTAACACATCTCCAAAAGAGAGTGCATTGGAATGAAGAGAAGGTAGAGTAACATTTAGAAAGGTATCCATGATTTCATCTTCTTGCAACAAGATATCCTCCAAAGAAAGAGGACTCTCATGGGAAGGATCAAAGATACAAACCAACATGGGCAAATCCAAGTCACCATCACATGCATGAAATGGAATATCATCAACATTTTGAAAAAAAATAGATACAAAACTAATAAAAGAAGATATTAAATTCATTACGATTTTTTTTGGTATTTTCTATGTTCCAGTAATTTACATTTTTGGAGGTCTTCGAAGTGGAATTAAAGGTTGGAACTGTCATTTTTTGAAACTTGTATTATTTCCCTAAACTAGTTCTCTAGGAGACCTTTCCAACAATGCAAACGGTTCTGAATTCTAAGCACCGAGTCAAAAGTTATGACCCCACCAAGTAGGGGTAAATAAATTCCTAGTTTTTGAAAAATACATTCTTTGTGTTGGGTTCACCAAAATGTAGAGAAGGGGGATTTGCTACTCACAAGTTCTCTTCATTCAGAGAGCCTCACAAGGAAAACTTCCCTAAACTACCTCAAAGGGCAATGGCGAGAGTTCTAGAATCTAAAAGAGCAAGTCATGAAGATTCTCTCAACAAAGTGACAAGCCCTCGGCCAAAGGATGTCAACACAAAATACGGATGATAGTGTGGTGCACTGTCATCCCCAAGGTGCATTGAGGTCTTGTACAAACCACAAAGCAAGTTTATCATAGAGAATGGCTAAGCGACTACTTCTAATCTGATTGCTAAGAACTTCTAGAAAGTGATAAAGTTGACAAGGAGAAGGGAAAGTAAAATCTCACAACCACGCAAGTGATGAAGCCTCGAGCATGTGAATGTCTTCAATACTTGCACACAAGAGAGACATAAATTTTTGGGTTTGTATAGGGGTTTTCCTTAGTCAAACCCCCATTTTGGTGTTCCCTCCTCCACATACAACTAGATAGATAGAGAGAAAAGTAGGAAATGAAGTAAAGAGCACTAGAGCACTACAAAAAAGTGTGAAGCTACTCAATGAAATAATAGAGGAGAGGAGTGGAAAGCTTACCACCTCTTCCCAGAGTGCTCAAGGCTAGTGGGGGAAAAAATTGAGAGGAACTCAAGCCTCTGCTACAATTGTGATTGTTCCACACTTTCTCTATTGAGTTAATGGAGTGTTGATGTTTTTGCTATGAAGTGTAAAGTGTTGCTTGAGAGTGGACTAAATGTTTAGAATGCTTGTAGAAGTTGCAGAAGAGATTGTGGAAGGACTTAGAGAGTCTCAAGATCCTTAAATGGATCAATGAATGGTGAATTTGAAGGAGATGAAGAAAACAACCATATTCGGATTGGTTGGTTGAAGAGGGAGTTACAAGTCAACCTCCAATGGGAAGTGTAATGCCTCTATTGGCTCTAGACATGGGAATCTATCTAGGACATAAGCACACCATGTGGGTGTCCCCAACAATAACTCATCTATCAATGCACAAAAAGGATGACAAGTGGAATGAAGGCAGTGGGGTTAGGTGGATTTTTTCCTTCAAGTTTGGTTTTCTAAAGTGAAGGAGACTAAAAGGGGAATTTTCCCAAGGGGTGAAAATTCACTCCTATATAGAGACTAATATGGCAGGTTGGGCATATGAGTCCCACTCTAGAATTATTTTAGTATTTTTATGAGTCTTTTGAACTCAGATCTGACATTGTTGAATACTGTCGAAAGGCTATATCAGGGACTAGATTAAAATTTTGGGTGAATGAGTCTCATTCACCTAAATCTACAAAATACACATCACAAGAGAGAAAATAATGTTGTTTTGTTAGTGGATGGGGGTCTGCCTCGGTCTGAATCCATTTGAGTAATTAAAATTTGAAATGAATTGAAACAACATGAAGGAAGGATGAATGAACAAATGAATGTAACAGATCACCAAACCTTGTTGAATCCTTGGAGTGTATATTTGTAACTTGTATGAATTGGATTCAACAAATTTAGATCTTGATCATGAAACTTGATATGGCTTTCAATGCTTGAACTTGGATCACAAATGCTACATCAACATGTTAGCTCATAAACACACATGATGCATGAAGACCTAGACATAATGCTTGATAATCAGCTCTTGAATGCTCTTGATCTCATAAATTTTCTATTAGGAATTGAACACTTGAAAGCTTAGATCAAACTATGTGAAATAACCTTGTATTTATACTTTTTATGACTAATTTCCTAAAATTACAACACTAAAAGCTAACATAAAATCTAGGATAATAAAACCTGCCAAGAATTTGATTTAAAATAGGTCCAAGTTAAAGTGGGACTCATATTCCTAGTTGGGTGTATGAGTCCTAGTGGCTTAAAAATGGGACATGAATTCCAAGAAGTGTTAATTTCAATGTAACATTTAAAATCAGCTCCCAACACCTAGGTGGAACCCATATGCCCAAGGTGGTGTATGAGTCCTAGATCCCTAGATCTAGAACACAACTAGAAAAATGAATTATGACTTGTTATTTGTTATTTATTCTAGGACTATCCTAAAAAAAAAACATTAATTAGGCTTGTGGATGCAAAATAGGACCAACTAAGGAATAAATGAACCAAATTTCAAGAGGGAGGTCCTGGTGGAACCCTCAAACTTTTCATGTTCTACTAGTTTGGTAGTGCATTTTCCTAGGTATCGATTTGGTCTAGTGTGACTAGGGTTTGGGGTTTTGTTGAAGAATTTATCCATTGTCTAAACCCTTTGTCTTCTAATATTTTTCTCTTTTGAACTGTTGTGGCTTGTTCCTAGTCATGTTATGAGTAACTTGAGTAATTGAGGTCCATGTATGACCAACCCCTTGTGGTTAGGATTTCTCGCTACCTTTCGGTAATTCTTTTCACATGCTTGGGTCCTTGAAATTAATTTATTTTATAAGGTTGATGTTTGGCCTTGTTTGGCCTTTACATCCTTTACCGAAAATGATATTTATGTCTTTCAAAACCTTTTGTGCATTTTCGTAGGAGTTCCCCTATTTTTTTGAAAACAAACAACTTGTTGCATGTGCAGATTTCAGTTACTTAAGTGATCGCCCATCACTGAAGTTACTTTTGTCATCGGGTTCATTATTGTAATGAGTGATGGTCCTAATGGTTCTCTTTTGCATCATGTATCACTAAAGGATGTTTCTCTTCATGATTGACTACTTTGATGAGTGATATGGTTGTGTGTCTTTCATATCACTTATCACTAAAATTTTGCAGCTTCCCATTTCCATTTCAATGATGTGTGATGGACATTATTTTTTCTGTGTCACATCATCACATAAGTATTTTATGATATTTTTCATTTTCTACAATGAGCAATGGGAATGTATTAAATGGAGTGGTACGATCTTTCCACATGTTGGATTTTGGTGCCATAGCTATTTTTTCATGTCACTGAAGGTATCTTCAATTCCAAGTCATTTATGGTGATGTGCGATGGCTTGGGGTTATATTGTGGTATCATCGGAAAGTCCTCCTCACTGAAATCTAACTGAAAAATTGTCACTTTTCTAAAACAAGCGATGGGAATGTGCTGAGAAATATTATTTCTAGTGGGGGTGCTATCGCTCATCATTGAAGTTTAGAAATAACTTCCAAGCACTACTATGATGAGTGATAGAGTTTGAAATGTATTGTGAGTTATTTTATGACTATGTGGTAACTAATCAGAGAACCATCACTATTTTAAGGTATAATTTCTAAAGCATGGAGGGATGGTAAAGGGGAAACATTGATTCTATTCTGAATCAAAAGTGATCAACTACTAGGGTTCAAACTGGAATGGCTACTTGTCACTTTTCTTGCGGGAACAATCTATCAACCATTAATGGTGAATGCACTCCAATTTTGAGTCATAAAGAAGGTTGTTGAGTATTTTTCTTTTACAATTGCAATCATCATGAGTAGAGGAACAAGATGAGTGAAGAAGAGAAGAAATAAAAACTCCTGGTAAGATGAATTCTGAAGAACAACCCGCTAACTTTCTTGGGTAGGTTAATTTATTTTCCTCTATGGGAAATTCATGCATTGAGTAGTCTATAAATTGGGAAGTTTGATTAGTGTTGGTGATCAAAACTATCATTTTCATGGCTCAAGAGGGAATTGAAATCATTTCTTGTATGGTTTGGGGTAGATGAGTGAAGAAGAGAAGAAATAAAAACTCCTGGTAAGATGAATTCTGAAGAACAACCCGCTAACTTTCTTGGGTAGGTTAATTTATTTTCCTCTATGGGAAATTCGTGCATTGAGTAGTCTATAAATTGGGAAGTTTGATTAGTGTTGGTGATCAAAAATATCATTTTCATGGCTCAAGAGGGAATTGAAATCATTTCTTATATGGTTTGGGGTAGAGGGGTTGGCATTATTATTTTTAATTCGAAACTTATGAATTTAAGGAACTTTAGGTCTAATTCCTTATTTTTTGAAACCCTAGTTTTATTGCATAGTAAATATGAGTGAACCCAATAGGTCTTCTACTAAGCCTAAAAGAAATCCTACTTAGAAAAGGGTCAAAATACCTAAACCCTAGGATGGCCAGCCTAAACCTAAAATAGTGGAGAGGCTTAAAAAAAAAATAACTATAAAGAAGGATCATCCTAGGTTTAAGGAAGAATCCGCTAAGGACCTAGCTATAGAAATTAAGGTAGGAAAAAGATAAACTAGTGAAGGGGCTTTGAAATCACACTTTGAGGACTCTGCCAATGGGATTGGTGATTTTGCATTGCCATGGAGTGGATTGGATTTGTTTCACTATGCTTTCAAAAGGAGAATTACAAATCACCCCACCTACAACTTATGGACTTGTGACATAAGAAAGTTGGTATTCCCTAATATATTTGTGGAGGTAGATTTAATTCTAGAACTGGTCAAGTGCTATGATCCATTGGATAGAACAATCAAGATGTTTTCAAACTTTTTTCCTATGCTGGAAATCTCAGCAAGCTAGATATCGAGGTTTTTCAGTTGAATCCATCTATCTCTAAGTCTAGCAACTTTCACAAGTTGTACAATGAATATGAACAAAATAAATTTGGTTATAGGAAGAGTGTCTTGCCAATACATATGAGGCAGGATTTGAAGAAAAATGGTATACCTTTCAGCCCGCTTGAGATGGAACCTTTTGATTATGCTAATTTTGAAGATTACTTCAGAAATACAAATTATGCATTATGCCAAGTCGTGCATAAGCAATATGAAATTAGGATGGATATTGCCTTGATGACCCTAGCAATTGATATTTAGGCATAAGTATTAGAACATGGTCTAGAATTATGCTTCCTACATTGCTAAGAATTTGCATGAGGACCTACAAAAATGAAATGATGCAACTCCTCCATTCTCTTGTAGACACTATTGCTTATTGATTCATTTATTTCAATGGAAGAGCAGAAAGGTTATGAGAAATTATATCAAGTTAAGAGAAAGAGATGCCATGGATAATGAATTTTTTGTGCAGATGTGGATAGATATTTGGGATGGACATTGTACACACTCTCATTACACTATGTTTTACAATGTTTTCAAGTTCTTAGTGCTAGATCAGTTGGGATTGAGGCCCAACGGTAGAATTTCACAAGGTGTCAAGGAAATTTTAAGGCCTATGGAGTATGAGGAAGACACCAAGCATACATCTAGTTTGGTAGATTGGTATCTTCATACCAATTATACAATGATTAGAATTTATGGAACCCTAGTGCCACCTCACAAGTTTCTAATATATGTGTCAAATAGACAAGCATTCATGAAAATAGTGTGGCAACTAGATGCCATGGATAAGGAGCACTTCAAAAAATCAAGGAAGGCATCTCTGGTGAATCTTGATTGTGAATTTGCATATTTCACCTACACCTCAAAGGAGGGCATTGAGAGCTTTGGCTCTTTGTTAAATAATTATAGATTGAAACAAGAAATCATAAGGTTTTGTGACCCTGAGGGGGTGATCTCTGCTAAAAGAAGAGCAAGAGGATTGTCAGGAAATTACCATGTGTTCCTCTTTCAAGAGGATGTGATTAGAAATTTATCATCTAATAAATAATTTATAATAAGAAAAAATGCATGGAGACAAATATGTTTAATTGAAGAAATGGTGTTGAAGGTAAACCCTTTCTATGTAAGCCCCTATGTCGAGGTAAAGGAAAAATTTGTGAAGGAAAAATTAATTCTCGGTGATTTTAATGATATGTTTCTTTGATATTGTAAAGAAATTCGAGATTAAGGCCAAGATCACCAAGGAAAACCATGATGCACAAGTAAAGAGCCAACCAACTCAATCTTTTTCTCCAAGCATTTGTGTACGAACAAAGGAAATAGGTGGGCAACCTACAATCACTCTATTAGTGGCTTATTCAGCAAGTGAGCATATTGGTGAGGCTCAAGTTCCTAAGGTGTCTGCAGAACACATTCCCATGGAGCATGGGGTGGATCAAGAATTCCCTGAGGATAAGGATGATTCCTTGAATATGGTGGTCCCTCCTAGAAAAATTGTGAAGTGGGAATACAATGAGACCAAGGATGATGATGTCAAAATAAATTACTATGATGACTTCATGTGTGAAGATGCTTTATTTAAAACCAAAGAATTTGGGGATTTTTCCATCCACATAAGAGGCACTAAAATTAAAAGAAGGATTGAGGAAGTAAAAGAGAAAATTGACCCCTCCTTACAAGAGGAATCTAAGAAGGAGGAGGAGGATAATATAATGCAGGAAATTGTTGGTATGTCACTAGAAGAGGAAAGAACATTGCTGAAAGGAAGTGGGGTGATTCTCTTACTACTCAGATGGGAAATATAATCTGCTACTACACTTGATGCAATTATAAAGGATCTGGATGGCTCTATTTTTGAGGAGGATTTTGATAGTAAATTTTTTGCTGTAGGTTTCATCCCTAAGTTGCATACACTTCCTATTTTGTCTATGGCACCAAGCATATGAAAGCCTGATGTCATAAAGTTTATGGAAAAGGAGATTGGTGTAGTATTTGTTAATAGGGCTATAGAAATGACTACCTCTATAGCCACACAATTAACAATGCATGGTGCAATGTTATCTGTGGATATTGCTCATATGTATTATAGAGGCTAACTAAAATAAGTTGTTGGATAGATAAATCAAGTTGATGGATGAATATAATAAGGTACTTTCCATGGCACAAAGGGGTCTTCCATCTCCAAAAAGTTCTACTTCATATTTCTCAACATAGGACATAGAAACCCTGTCGTTGAGAATTCATAGTTTGAGTCAAGATTTGAAATCAAAAAAGGAGAATAAAAGGAAGGCCAAACTTGAAACTACTAAAGTGGAAAACGATATTTTTGAAGATATAATGAAGCACAGAGTGACCAAATTGGTCAATAGATCTGATAATGTGTGGGATGCTTACAAGAACATCCACGAGGCTCACATTAGGCATTTACACGTTCAAGGAGATTTTCAAATTGAGTGGAGCAAGTGGAGCACCAGGAACACTTGGGGAGATGATGCCTAAGTTACAGGAGGATCCTGAAGCTCCTACTAATATTCCCAAAATATTATAAACCATTGATCTAATAAATAAAATTAAAACATTTCATGGGAAGTTAGGGATGTATAGCTCCAAAACAAATTAAGATTATTGAGGGAGATGGAGGAGCATGGCATGCCCAAAGTACTGGATGACAAAGGTGATTTAAAAGAGTTTTCTAAGTGGAATGGTGAGCTGGGAAATTTTCTCTCATAGGAAAAAATGATGTTAACTATAGTTTATTACTCTATGTTAAATCCCAACATTGACAACATGGTTGGAGTTGAAATGAGGATGGATATATTTTTTAAAGAAGCTAGAGATTTAATTGATGCAAGGTATGATCAACACAATTGAAAGGTGTGGACCCTACTAGACACAGGGTGGCTTACTAAAGATGAATACAACACATGCTTGGAGAAGTTCACAGAGTGAGCCTTTATATGAAAGGTGATGACAAACATGGTAAATAATAGATGGGGGAGAAACAATACATAGCCTGGAACTAATAAAAATTAGGATTTTGATGAAGTATTACAAGATATTGTTCTCTTACTAACATAAAGATTGTTGGCATGAATGTTGACTCGGTTGGGTTGGTTTTGTCTCTTTTTATTACTTTTCATTCTTTATAGTTTTTTTGACTAGGCACACACATGGTTAATTCTTTTGGCTCATGAGGAATATATTTTGATGTTGTTACAATGAATGATGAATGCTTTTTGGAAGGTAGGTGTATCTTCCTCAAAAAATAAAATATGTTTTGTCTTATCTACTTTCCCCCACTCTGTAAAGTACAAATGTAACCATCTAGGGAATTTTGAAATTTAAATTGAAATGTATGTCAAATGTAAATGTGACTTTAATTGTAATTTGACCTAATGCTTGTTTCTCTCATGTTTTTCTATAAATGGGAATTCAAAGACAATTGCATAGGTCTTTTGATGGTTAAGAAAATTATGAAGCTAATGTGAGAAGAACTTTGTATTTCAAGCACAAAGAAAGAAAGTAGTGTTGAGTGTTAGGAATGCATTCAAATTTGTAATAGGCTTAATGGTTTTACAGTAGAAATGGTGTATGAATGATAATTGCACATTCTATATTAGTTTCTATCCTCTATATTTTTATTCTAAACTATGAATAAATGGATTAAGGTTCTTTTATTTATCTTTGATTACTCTAGTTGAATGTGTGATTTTATTTTTGCTTTAGGTCAAAGAGCTAGGTAAATGCTTAAGTGAGATCACAGGTTTGTGAGATGAAATTCAAGGATTGTTAAGTAGTATCTATTTCTAGATATATCAATTTGATATATAACAAATCACTATATCAATAGTCTTTAAATACTTGATTCCATTGTTGAGGTATTGCGGTCTATTGCAAGCATGAGTCCATCGCCCTTAGATAAAGCACTCATCCATTTATTTGGTTATATTTGATGTTAATGAGCCTAATATTTCCTGAAAAAGAACACAAATATTATTTACAATTTCTAACACACCCATAGTTGTAGTATAGTGGCATTAAGTACTACTCATTCCTTGCTTTAGGTACAATTCGTTAAAGGGTAAGCCAAATCCATAGTGAACTTTGTCTATTTTATTTCAAATAGGAATGTATTTGTTTGTTTCAATGTCCGTGATAGAATGGAACAAGAGTATCATATAAAAATTGTCAGGATCACCCTCCTAGGTTTCAGAAAGCTCAAAGAGTAGAGGTCTATCCTAGCAAGCTAGTGCCTACTCATTGGCCAATTCTCACCACTATTTACCATTGATTTTTGGCTAATTCAAAGATAGTGAATGATATTAAGTTTGGTTCTCAAAAAATAACCAACAAGACCTAAAAAAGTGTAAAAATGTAAAGGGATACATTTTTCTATACTACATTTAGCCCCCACTTTAGTGAGAGGATGACCTTGCATCAAACTCACACTAAAGTAGACAAAATCACATCAAGAGGGGTCCAAGTGTACCAATTCTAGTGAGATAGTATGAAAACAATCAAAAGGGATGATCAAGCCTTAGGATCAAGATCATATGGAGAATCAACATAGGTACAAAAGAACATGCATGTGAATGATATATGAAGGATCAAGGTACAAGCATACACTGTCAAAGACATACAAAAGAAAGAAAAAAGAAAAATAGGGTAGATCAAGCCTTAACTATTTTTACAAAAAACATTTACAAGTGGGACATGATGTCCACTATGCAAACCAAATGTACACTCACAAGGGGTAATGGAATCCAATATGCATTAGGTGAGCCCCTAGAGACACATAGAGACACATACACATGTGGTCGGTATGTGCCCACACAAAAAAGCAAGTGGATATGGGAAATTCATGCCTGTGGTCGACTCCCATATGTACTAACCATAACAAAGATATACCTTTGATAACTTCAATAAGGCACCACAAAATAAAATTTTGATCTTATGAACAACATGAAAGTAAAGGTTTTTGTTCAAAGGGACTTTGCTTAGTTCATATAAGGTCTCTTCTTTGGGAACATCGTGCCTAATTTCTCCAAAAGAGGACAAATTAAATAAATATCATGCTCTCTGAGGAAATCAAACCCAATCACACCACCAAGAAAAGGCTGCATCACAAGAATATCATAGAGTGAAACATGAGTGTTGATGTATGCCTCCACTTTAAAGCAATTGCTAACAACATTGATATGAGGAATTTCTATAAAGTAGAAGAAGACATGTGAGAGATTATTTGGAAAGCCCCATTCCAAATGAAACTACATCATGAATAAAGGGGTTTCCCTCAAAATTTAATGCTAAACATAGAAATAAAATTACATCATATGTGAGCCAACTTAAGGCATGTCATCCACATCCCAACCTTGCTCTCATATATACATTGAAGGTGGTCAAATAACCAAAAGAGACAATCAACAAGTGTCATACCATGACAAGGCTACCTAACCCATTTCCCCCAGTTAGTGCAAGACAAGGATGAGCCGAGATGATCGATGAGAAACATAATAGAATGAAATTGAATGTTAATTAGAAGAAATAGGTTCTTCAAAACAAGGAAGAGCACCACATTCCTTGAGATGTTGAATTTTATTACCTAAAGCCTTATATTCATTAGTAGAATGACCATGAACTCTATAATATGCACAAAATTAACTCTTGTTGTACCATTTCTTTCATATTTTTGGAGGGAGAGATATCAAGAAATCTTGGAGGAGTCTCAACAAGATACTCTCTTGGTCAATAGTAGAGGATGGTCCTTTATTTTATGACAAAGATATCTCTTGCTTAGTACAAAATGTCATACTTAAACAAGACTCTTTAGATTGTGAGATTCTGTACTCTCCTTTAAGGGAAGATGTAAAATCTAATGAACTCTAATCATTATTATGAAATTTCCTAGGAGTGCTTAGTGTGATGAAATTAATTTTAAGCAAAGAATTCTTTATTTCAAAGGAAAATAACCAAGATTACTAGTTTCTATTAGTTCAAGATGCACTAATGTTAAAGTCTGCTTAGAAAAATCCATTGTAAGAGTGTTGATCATAAACTTTTTTATGGGAAACAAGGTGTCCACCTTTTAGGAGATGGAACTTTGGGACCTATTTCACACTTTAGTTCATTAGGAAACCAAGATCCCTCAATTAAGTGAATCAATTGAGAGAAGGAACTAGGGGTTTCCTTATGTGATTAAATGGGGGTTCACCATTAAAATGAAGTTTCAAAGGATAAGTACAAACACTCATGCACAAAACCCTATAAACTTGAAACATTAAATTAGATTGACAAATAACATGAAACAAAAAAGTACCTGGAAGAATGGAGATGTCTAAACAAGGTCTAAAAACCCTAAAAAAAATTGTTTTAGATTGTAGAAAGACTGATACACCAGGTTGGGCGTATGATTCCCACTCTAAGGTTTTAAGAGAAAGATTTGGGATTCTTTGAGAATTGATTAGGATCTGTTGAATGGTGATCAAAAATTGTAAAAGGACTAATATGCTAGGTTAGGTGTATGAGTCCCACTCTAGGATTTTTTGTGTATCTTTCCAAGTTTTTTGAACCCAAATATGACACTATTGAATTTTGTCAAAAAGGCTATATCAAGGACTAAATTAATAGGTTGGGCAAATGAATCTCATTCATATAAATCTACAAAATACACATCGCAAGATATAAAAGATTATTGTTTTGTTAGTGGATGAGGGTCTTCCTCAATCAAACCACATTTAGTAATTTAACTTTGAAATGAATTGAAATAATATGAAGAAATTATGAATGAACAAATGAATTCAAAAAATCACCAAACCTTGTTGAATCCTTGGAGTGTATATTTGAAACTTGTGTGAAATGGATTCAATGAATATAGATCTTGATTATGAGAATTGATATGGCTTTGAATGGTTGAACTTGGATCATAAATGCTACATCAACATGTTGGCTCACAAACACACATGATGCAAGAAGACCTTTGCATGACGCTTGAATCTCTAATTGATGCTCCAAAATGCCTGATAATGAGCTCTTGAATGCTCTTGATCTCATAAATTTTCTATTAGAACTTGAAAACTTGAAAGCTCAGATCAAACTATGTGAAATAACATTGTATTTATATGTTTTTATGCCTAATTTCCTAAAATTACAACACTACAAGCTGACATTAGATCTAGGATAATAAAATCCCGCTAAGAATTTTAGTTAAAATAGGTCCATGTTAAAGCGATACTCATACAGTAGGTTGGGCATATGAGTCCTAGTCTCTTAAACCTAGGAAACAAATTCCAAGAAGTGTTAAGTTGAATTTAACATTTAAAATCATGTCCCGAGGCCTAGGAGGTACCCATATGCCCAAGGTGGCGTATGATTCCTAGATCCCTAGATCTAGAACACAACCAAAAACATTGATTTATGATTTGTTATTTGTTAAATTTCGGGATTATCCTAAAAAAAAATCATTAATTAGGCTTGTGGATGCAAAATAGGACCAATTAAGGCACAAGTGAGCCAAAATTTGAAAAGGGAGGACCTAAAAAAGTATAAAAATGTAAAGGGATACATTATTCTACACTATAGTTTGTAATATTTGTTTCTTGATTTCTCACATGATAACGTGGAATTTAAGCATTCTTTCCATGGAATTTTATATATGTATCCTTCATATTGACGTTTCTTATGTAGGAAAGTCCTCTCATTTCATTTTGTGAGTCTTTGTACAATATTATGTAACTCTTTATTATTAGTGTAGGGATCAGTAGATAATATTTCAGATGTGTTTAGTAGGTATGGATCATTCATTAGAGTTTTTTGTATTATATTACCTATTTCAAATCTAGAGTGAGGGTTTGAAGAAGTGAATAATTGTCAAAGAATTATTTTTCTCTATCCACTTCTATATTATTTTCCCAATCTAGGGTATCCATGTCTTTTGCAATTTCAAGCCATAGGAATCCATGTATATGTGTAGAATCTAAATGTTTCCATTTATTCCTATAAAATTTTTTTTTTGCATGCATGAGCTTCTTAATGAACTCTTCACAAAAGATTATGAATTATTGATGTATATATATGGATGTGGTTTGTAGGTTTCTAATATTGTTTTATATATAATGTTTATGAGAGAGAAATATAGATGTATTTATGGTTGTTAAAAGCTTGTGTAAATGAGGACACCTTATATTTGCTACACTTAATGTGAATTAAAAAGTTAGGGAACCTATTTAGTTGATCACATTTGTTAGAGAACTATGAAACTTATTCTAATATGATCATGTCCCTCATAAGGTAGAGAAAAAATGAATTAGTTCTTTAGCCAATTGATTGTTTGGAAGTTAATATAAGTGGGCTTGAAGATCTTAAATAGTCACAAGTATTTTATATTCTACTTTTATTTTGATAAATATTGATGCAAGTGCTTTGATATGATGGCACATCATAAGAATTAGAAGAAAATATCTAAATCGTGGATGTTTTCCAACTATATTATCATGCTATCACATAAGATGCAAGTAATATTCATGAAGATGCAGTTCCCTAGATTGATGTTGCATTGGTACTATATTTCCATTAGAAAAAGAGGGAAACACCATGTCAAATAAGCCCTTTATAATATACTCATTTATGGGGATTGAACTAATATGGGACCAATCAATGATTGTATCATTATCATTTTCTATTTATAAATATTCTTTAATGATTTGTAGGTCATGATATTTATTTGGTAGTCTTACCATAAATGATGTTGAATATTCTATTTCACTTTCTAGTTCACATTGATTATTTTCAACTTCAACATTTGTTGATCTTGGCTCTTCATTTTCACTTTGAATTGTATGAAGCATTTCTAAAACTTTAGTAGTAATGTTTGAAATAGAAAAATGGGATCTATAGTCTAGATATTTGAAGCTTAATATCTCTTATGTATATATTTATAGCTTGGAGGATATAGTGAAAGAAAAATGTAATTGAGGGGAGGAAAACTAGAACAATATGCATCCCATATATAAAATTTAGAAAAATCACTTTTATTCATCCAAAACAAACACACACACATAGACTAATGCTTATATCTCGATATATATTATCTTATATTAGTTAGAAGGTTGGTCTTAGTATTTTCTTTATATATATTATTCTTCTCTATCTCTCATTTTCTTATTATATCTATACATTCAGTCATATATCAATACATTGTCTCTTAGAGAGACATGACCCTTATAGAACAAATCTTAATTAGCCTCTTATGTCAATCCTAGGTTTGAAAAGTCCTATGTGGTAGCTTGTGGTAAGATTTGGTGTTACCTTGTGATACCACTAACATCATCCCCCTTTAAAATGATGTCTTGTCTTCAAGACATGATGTTTAGCTCCTAGGAAGAATGTATTTATATATTACCTTCATCTAGATGAGTGTATTGTATCATCGTTTCTTTGATTTTTGTAGGACTTTGATGTGTCCTTGGGTGTTGATGTGTGTTGTCTATACCTTCAAAAGACTACTCAATATTTGTATCTATTGTGCTACATTATTTCTTTCCACCAAAATTATTTTTAAGTGTTCTAGTTTTATACTTATTGTCTCTCACAAAAATTTGATCTACCTCTTAATTTTCTCCCTTTGATACTAAACTCTTTATAGTTGTGTATGCATATTTTTTATTTTTTCTCTTACTAAACCATCCATATATTTTAGTGGGCCACATGTAGAGGAAATATGCACTATTTGGGCCTCTAGTTTATTTATTTGATCATTAAGATTCCAAGAAAGGTTTGGCCACTTAAGATCAAATTTGTATATGATGTTGGCCTTCACTATGCTTCCTTTGATATTTTTTATTTGTACTTCAAATTGGGATATTTTTTTATATATTTCTTTGTGGTCTCATCTACTTTTTTCTTTAAAATATCCTATTGCTTTTCGTAGCTTATGTTCACCTTCTATGTTTATAGATCTAATTATAGGCCATCCATTATTTTTTTTAGATTTTATAGGAGGAGAAGAGAAATTTCCCTTTGTATGTGTTTTATGCAATTCTACAATGTGTTCACTACCTATTTTAGTTTCTCCACACTCTCCACATGATTTTGTAATATATCTTCATTGGAAGGAGAATATAATATATCCCTGAGCTAAAGTTTTTGTATTGGGGAGATGTTAGATAGGTTCACTTGGGACACCACTACTAGAAACTAGATTAGTTGTGGTGTTGGTCTAGGCTGCAATGGATTCTATTGTGCTAAGAAGTACTTTATTGATTATATTGGGGAGATAGATGTAAAATATTTTGTAACATTTACCTCTTGTCCCCCATTGTCTCCCACACTTGGGTGACCACTTTCTTGAGGAGTTGTTTGTTTTTATGTTAATTTTTCTTCTAGGAGGGATTCATAAGGATTGTTGGTATGCTATGTTATTTATTTTTTGCATCTTGTCCTTTTTTTTGTTCTCCCTCTTTTAAGGTATCTACCCTCTTCTTTATCAAAAGCTAATTTTCATATGCTTGTTTCAATTTCTTCATTTATTGTGAGGTCAGGACCAACCCCACATCTTATAGTACCTTTTCACTTATTTCTTCTTCATATTTTGAGGTATTTTCTCTCTTCTCCCTTATTGTGCCAATGATTGGTTTTGGGAAGTGTTCAATGAATTCCTTTCAACTCTTATTAAATTTCTTGATTTATTTGACCAAGCACTTGATTATTATTTCTAGTTATTTTATACATCTAATTATTTGTACATGTTGAGCACTTGTGGTAACATGTCATGATAAATTATGGAATTTGTAGTGGTCATGAAATCAAGGGATGTTATTAGTTTAGGACTTATTTTTGTGAGATTCAATAGTTTTCTCCTTTTTCTTCTGTTGTGAATGGTTTTTTACTTTATTTTTTTCTTACTCCTCTTCTCCAAAATTATATATTTTTCTTTCTTTTGAAAAATAAATTTTCCCTTTAATTTCCAGTCCCTTTGTTTGCACTCATCGGTATCAAGGTCTCCATGACTTCTTGGACCTTCAAGGTGGACATTGTTTATGAAGAAGAGGTAGGCCCCTCTAATTATGCACTAGTAGCTCCATGTATTCTACCATACCCTCTTGCTATTGGTGTGGTTGTTTTTAGGATTAGTGTGGAGGAATATAGTTATATTGGAGCTTTCAGTGGGATTCCCCACTATTTATGCAACTTTTATTTGTTCTTTGATATATTTTATTTTGCATTTTTCTTATGTATGTTGTCCATTATCTCTTTGTATATCCCCAATTTCTCTATATTTGGGTCCTTTTATTTACTTAGGATGTTTATGATATAAGCATCAACTTACCTCTATGTGACTTCATATGGGAGCTTAGCTATCCATGTTGTCCTCTCTACCACATCTATATATGTGTAGTCTTTGTCTACAATTAATTTTATATTATTGATGTATTATTTGATGAACTCATATGGGAACCATTCCCTTGCCTACATTTTTTCTTGAAAGCTTTTGAAAAATCTCTAGTAGGCAACATTGTAGGTTGGTTTATCTGTTGAGAATATGTGTCTCAAACTCACTGGTAGAAACCCTAATAGTGTCCCCAAGCAGAAAATATTCTTAATTTTTTTGTTTATGCTTTTACCTCTATATCGCCAAGTGATTGAGAGAGAGGAGCAGTAGCACGATTACTACCATACCACGAGAGCCTCTTAGTTGTCGAGTAGTAAAGCGATGGACATTGTCATATCATAGGTGTCTTTACACTGGGGTGCGGTCACACGGTTACCGCCATACCGTAGGAGTTCATTGGTCATGTAGCAATAGAGCGGTTACCGCCATACCGTAGGAGTTCACTAGTCATGTAGCGGTAGTGCAGTGTATTCTGCCATACCATGGAAGTTTGTTGACTATCTAGAGGTAGAGTGGTTACCGCCATCCTGTGAGAGCATGTTGACTACTTAGTGGTAGCGTGGTGTGAGGTGAAGAGTGAGCGGACTTGATGAATTTTTGAGATGCAAGCCGTTAACTGGAGGATGTTGCTGACTTGGAAAGAGTTCATTTGAATTCCTAGGAAGTTCGACGGTTGTTCAATAGAGGAAGTTGAACTAAATCGATTGTATAAAGAATGAATCGATCATGGTTTTTTCTATACATTGCAACATATTGTAACTGTGAAAGGGTTTGAGAGTTCGATGGTTTAGAGGTTCGATGGTCAAATGATTTATTCATGAATTTCATTGTATGTTGTTTTGAAAGCATTGTAATAATCTTGTTCTATAAGAGGTTGATCAGGGAAATGTTGCTACTATAATATTTTCATCTTTAAGGAGAGTCTATAACTTGTATGTAATTTGACTACTATAATACAAGTGATTTCTTTGGTGTGGTGTCTTTTTCTCTCGTAAGGGTTTTCCCACATAAATCTAGTGTCAATTGTGTTTGAGTTTATTTCTCTGTTATGCTATTTCTTCCATGCGCATCTTAATGAACTGTAATTGGAAAATTTAAAGACATATCTGCATTCTTCTCTAAGTGTTGACATTAGCAAAGTTAGTTCTGCACTTTAATTTTCCTAACAAGTGGTTTCAGAGCTTGGCCAATTGTGTTATCCTTGTGGGTAGGCTGGTTTTTTTGTTTCAATTATGTTCAGTGGGAGTTTTGTAGAAGTTTGGTAATTGTCAAATTATAGATTGAAGTGGCAATGGAGAGTACATCAGGAAGGATTGAAATTGATAAATTTAATGGCAACAATTTTGAGTTGTGGAAACTTAAGATGGAAGACCTATTGGTGGATCGAGAGCTTTGGCTTGTTGTGTTTGGAACAAAACCTTTTGGCATCAATCAAGAAGATTGGGACCTCGCAGATAGAAAAGAAAAAGGGTTGATAAGACTCTGTTTGGTGGAATTTGTTCTCCTAAATGTTCATGAAGAGAAGACCGCATCTTCTTTGTGGAAGAAGCTTGGAGATATTTATAAGGGTAAGTCCTTGGTGAATAAGTTTTTCTTAAGGAAGAAGTTATAATCTTTGAAAATGGAGGAAGTGGTGTCTGTGGCTGATCATATAAATACATTTAACACATTGATTGCTCAGTTAACATCTATGAGCATGAAAATTGATGATGAAGATAAATGTAGATTATTTTTATGTTCTTTGATGGATTATTGGGATCACTTGGTGATGGTGATTGGGAGCACAACAACCACTTTTAAGATGGAATATTTGGTTGCTTCTTTGTTATCAAAAGAGATGAGAAGGAAATATTCTGAGATGGTGAAGGAGGATCTTGTTGTTCAAGGTAGATTGAAAGAAAAAGGCAAGAAGAAGGAAAAGAAGTCCAAATCGAAATTAGAAGGGAGATTAAAGTCTCTTGGTAGAAATTCCAAGGTGAAGTGTTGGAATTGTGGGCAACCTAGTTATGTCCAAAAGGATTACAAAGAGGAGAAAAAGAACAAGAAGAACTCTTTTGACAATGATTCTTCTCAGAGTGATGCAGATGCCTTCATTGCAGCCTTGACAACTCGGGCATTAGATGATGTATGGTTGATTGATTCTGGAGCATCTTTCCATATGAAATATCATAGAGATTGGTTCATGAAGTATGAAAAATATGATGGTGGAAAGTTGTACTTGGAAAGCGATTCATCTATGGAAATGGTTGGTCGTGGAAGAGTCAGAATTTAGTTTCTTGATGGAAGAATTAAGGGAATTGATGGCGTAATGCATATACCAGGTCTAGCTTGGAATTTACCTTTTGTAAGTAAGCTAAATGATGTTAGAGTGCAAGTCTTTTTCTCTAGCAATGGTTGTAAAATTACTAGAGGCTCGATGGTGCTGGCTAGGGGTGCCCGTATAGGTACTTTATATAAGCTAGACACACTTGTTGTTCAATGTAAAAGTGTCTCTGTAAAGTCACGAAAGGTTGTTCATGCAAAGGAGACTGAAGTCCTTGTAGGGGCTAATTCTTTGGATGTTAAACTTCCTGCAAAGAAGATTATGCTCTGGAATCAAAAGCTAGGTCATATTAGTGAGAAAGGCTTAAAATCCCTAAAAAATAAAAACCTGGTTGAGGGGCTTGATGATTGTAACTTGGAATTTGAATTTTGTGAGCATTGTATATATGGTAAACATCATCGTGTTTCATTTTACTCTAGTCCTTACAAATCTTCTGGTGTTCTAGATTATATTCACTCTAATGTTTTTGGTCTAGCGAATGTACCTTCGTTATTGAAGTCTAAATATTATGTTTCTTTTATTGATGATTATTAGAGAAGGGCATTTGTGTATTCTTTTTAAATTAAATCAGAAGTGTTTAGTCATTTTAAGGAATTTAAAAAACTTGTGGAAAATCAGACTGGTAAGAAAATAAAATGCTTGAGGATAGATAACGGTGGTGACTTTTGTTCTGCATAATTTGAAAGGTATTGCAAAGACCATGGAATTAAGAGGCATAAAACAACACCTTACACTCTACAAAAAAATGGAGTTGCTAGAAGGTTGAACAAGACATTGATGGAGAAGGCAAGAATTATGCTTAGAATCTTGGTCTGGAGCAAAAGTTCTAGGTTGAGGTTGTGGCTACAACATGTTACTTGTTGATAAAACTCCTATGGAAGCTTGGTCTGGTAAGAAGCCCTCTATGAGACATGTTTGTCTCTTTGGCTGTGAAGCATATGTTTATGTGTCAAATGTGAAGAGATCTAAATTGGAGAAAAAATCTATTAAGTGTATCTTCATTGGCTATGAAATTGGTGTGAAAGGATACAAGCTCTAGAATCCCAAGACTGAAAAGGTTGTATACAGTAGGAGCATAATCTTTCAAGAGTTGAAACCTTCTTCAGTGGAACTATAGTCAGAGATGAAAGAACATGAAGAGAAAAATGACATTGTTGAGATACCTCTAACTCTTGAAAAAGAGGGACGACACATTGATAGTGTACCTAAAACTGAGGAGAGTTCTAGCAACTCTGAGAGTTCATAACAAGAAGAAGAATTGCAACCTCAGCCTCATCTTGTGAGGAGGTCTACATGTGAAAAGAAGCAACTTGATAGGTATGGATTCTCAAAGTTGGATTCAAGTTATGCCTATGATTTGATTACTAATACTGATGAGCCTAGGACTGTAAAAGGGGTAGTTGAGATGATTGATTCAGATTCTTAGTTGGAAGCCATGAATGAAGAAATGGCATCATTAAAGAAGAATGACACTTGAGATCTGGTTCCATTGCCTGAAGATAGAAATCTCGTGGGATTTAAATGGGTTCTTAAAAAAAAAATTGGTATGGATGGTAGTATTGAAAAGTACAAAGCCAGGTTGGTTGCAAAGGGTTATTCCCAAGTAGAGGAAATTGATTATGGGGAAATTTTTTCTCCAGTAGCAAAGTTGACATCTATCATATTTCTTTTGTCACTTGCAACAGCATATGAATTGGAGATTGAGCAGATGGATGTGAAGACAAAATTTATTCATGGTTATCTTGAAGAAGAAATTTATATGTCCCAACCTGAGCACTTTGTGAAAAAAGGTAAAGAAAATCTGGTTTGGAAATTAAAAAAATCTCTCTATGGATTAAAATAGTTGCCTAGAATGTGGTACTTGAAATTTGACATGTTTATTTTGTCATTGGGTTTTGTAAGATCAATGTCAGATCATTGTGTGTACTTCAAGACTAAAAATGACTGGGTTCTTACTATTACACTCTATGTTGATGATATGATGTTCATAGGGAATAGTAAGTCTATGATTTCTAATCTAAAATCTTAGTTGTCTGCAAAGTTCGAAATGAAGAATCTTGGTGTACCAAGGTATATTATGGGAATGGAAATAACTAGGGACAAAAAGAGTAGAAAAATTTGGCTCAGTCAAAGCAAGTATATTAGCATTGTTCTAGAGATATTTTGTATGATTGATTGCAAGCAGCTAGTTGTTCCCATTTTGTAAGGAATGAAACTATCTTTTGAAGATTGTACAAAATATTCTACTGGGATGGAGGAAATGACAAGGGTGCCTTATGTAATTGCAGTTGGTAGTTTAATGTATGCAATAGTTTGTACTACGCCTGACATTGCCCATGCAGTGGGAGTACTTAGTCAATTTATGGCTAATCCTAGAAGAACACATTGGGATGCTATGAAAAGAGTGTTTCGATATCTGAAGGGAACTTTAGAATATGCTTTGTGTTACCATGGTAATTCGGTTGAATCACAAAGGACTCTCAGCATTCATGGGTATGTGTATTTTGGGACATTGATAGTAGAAGATCTACCCATGGATATTGTTTCATGATGAATGGTGGTGCAGTTAGTTGGATGAGCAAGCGACAGGCTATAGTCGCTTTATCTACTATAGAGGCTAAGTACATGGTAGAAACTCACACCTTTAAGGAAGTCATTCGGCTTAGAATATTTTGTTTTGACATGGGTTTTGATGTAGGGAAAATTATTATTTGTTGTGATAGTTAGAGTGCCATTTGTTTGGCAAAAAATTCAAGTTTCCATGCCAGGATGAGACATATTGATGTGCAGTACCATTTTGTATGAGATATGGTGGAGGATGGAAAGGTTTGTTTGGAAAAGGTGGATACTCTGAAGAATATTTATGATGCATTGAGAAAAACAGTGAGCATGGGAAAGTTCAAATGGTGTGCAAGTTTGATGGGCATTGGGGTCCATAATATTCACTAACTTCTGGTATTGAAAAGGGTTCAGTGAGTTCCTCATCAAGTGGGAGATTATTGAGAATATGTGTCTCAAACTCACTGGTAGAAACCCCTATACTGTCACCAAGTAGCAAAGTTTATTAAAGTGTTATGTTTATGCTTTTACCTTTATACTGCTAGGTGATTGAGAGAGAGGAGCGGTAGCATGGTTACCACCATACCGTTGGAGCCTCTAAGCTGTCAAGCGGTAGTACAATAGACACTTTCATACCGTGGGTGTCTTTACATTGGGGTGTGGTAGCGTGGTTACTACCATATCATAGGAGTTCATAGGTTGTGTAGTGATAGAGGGGTTACCACCATACCATGAGAGCCTCTTATCTATCGAGCAGTAGTGTGGTGGTTACCGCCATACCACAGGAGTTCATTGGTCATGTAGTGGTAGTGTCATGTATACCACCATACTGCAGAATTCTGTCGAATATTTGGTAGTAGAGCGATTACCACCATCCCGCGAGAGCCTATTGACTTCTCAGTGGTAGCGCGGTGTGAGTTGAAGAGCTCGGACTTGATAAATTGCTGAGATGAAAGTCGTTAACTTGAGGATGTTTCTGACTTGGAAAGAGGTCATTTGAATTCCTAGGAAGTTTGACGGTTGTTCAACATAGGAATTTAAACTAAATCAATTGTATAGAGAATGAATTGATCATGGTTGTTTCTATACATTGCAACGTATTGTAACTGTGAAAGGGTTCCAGAGTTTGATGATTCAGAGGTTGGATGGTTGATTGATCTATTCATTAATTTCATTGTATGTTGTTTTGAAAGCATTGTAATAGTGTTGTCCTATAAGTGGTTGATCAGGGAAATGTTGCTATTGTAATATTGTCATCTGTAAGGAGAGTCTGTAACTTGTATGTAATTCGATTATTGTAATACAAGTAATTTTCTTTGGTGTGGTGGGTTTTCCTCTCGTAAGGGTTTTCCCACATAAATTTGGTGTCAATTTTGTTTGAGTTTATTTCTCTATTATGTTATTTCTTCCATGTGCATCTTAATGAACTATAATTGTGAAATTTAATGGCATATCTGCATTCTTCTTTGAGTGTTTGCATTAGGAGAGTTAGTTCCACACTTGAATTTTCCTAACATTATCTTCGAATTATTGTGTATGGTACTTGATTTGTAATGCTACTATGATATTTATTTTTCATGCCTTTCCTTTGAACGTAGGTAGGTCATGAGGAAAATAGATTGAGAAAATGAGTAGTGCACCATATAGAAATTTATCTGGGAAGTCTTTATCTTTTGAATATTCTCCATTAATTTCTCCCATATCATTTTTTAGAGATTGAATTTCTTTCCTTCCACCACCATCTAGTATGGAGTGTTTATGGTAGTTTTTGGGGCCAAGTCTTCTAAACTTGCATAGTAGATCTTGTAGGCAATACCCATGGTGGTGTACCGTAGTGTAGGATTTATGTTATGTTGAAAAAGAGATCTGGGTTCTAAATCACACCTTTCCAAAAATTACATTAGAGATGAATGAAAATTTCACACAAGACCACTTGGCTACTATCCTTAATGTAAGAGACAAAATGCTAGATTAAGTTTTTGGTCCTCTTTAGTGTTTGTGTGGGATTTATTTTATTGATTTAAAAATTCAAATAATTTTATTAGGTAAATTTAAAACTAGGTCAACTATGAATCTATAGAAAATTGATATGATTTCAAAAAAGTATAGGACTACAATACAAAAATTCAAGATAGAAAAGTAGAGTGTAGACATAGAGGAACCTAGCATGTAAATTTATCTTGTAATTTCCTAGTTAAGGTAAACAGTTCCCTAGACTAGAGAATGTTTCTTTCTAGAATCTATGAATAGGTATCAATAGGTTATAGTATGTAGGTTCTTTCTTCTTGGACTTATCTTCAAAACATTGTCTATTGATAAATAATTCTTATTTCCCTAATTTGATGAGATATAATTCTTGAATGCTTGATCTTGCAATTAGGTCTTCAATCCTCTCCCAAATCCACTTCAAATCTACTAGTTACAAATAAGAAAGGGGATACACGGTTGTGTCATATAGGGGATTTCCTAATCCAAACCCCATTTTCATGTTTCCACCTCCATAATGGCTATGATGATGTAAAGAGTGCTTACTCTAAATCAGGCATAGGAAAATGGATAAAAAAAGTGATAAATAACAAGTACCACAACTTACCACTTAGATATTATTTTATTTATGGAATAAATTCATGGTACTCATCTGATGCAATGAGAATTGGATAATTTATTGAATGTCCTAAAAAAGTTAATACTAAAAAAAAGAACATAAACCATGAAAAGTCTTACTCATAAACTTGATGCATTGCTAATGAATATTTTGTCTTATAAGAAAGGTTATAAAATAATGTGTATTCTACTCTTGACTGTTCTTGACTACTTTTAAGGATGCTCAATCATTCAAATCATTATTAGGTATTAAAATAGTGAAGAAATGTTTGTATTTATATGCATTTAGTTTTTTCTTACAAAATTATGTGTAAAACCTAAACAATTGAATTTAGATTCTCAAATGTAAAAGTATTGAAAATAACATATTCAAAATTAGTTCAAAATGAGCTAGTAAAGGGTGGTGGTGCCCTAGATGAGACCTATTTTATCACTTCTGTTATCATTAAATAAATATATAATATTGGTTCACAATTTTATTCTATTTTTCTGAAAATAATAATAAAATGAGAAAATTATGAGAATAATTAGGTCCTTGAGAACATAAGGTGAGCTAAACCTAGAGAAAAATTATCATGGTTGAAAATTTATAATGCTATATTTAGCCTCCACTTTAGAGAAAGTAAGAAATTTATTGAATGTGATGGAACCCCTAAAAATAATTTGGTTCCATTTCAAAATTCTACAAAATTTAATTAATCCCATGTCTTTGGGCTTAGGGTTTTGTCTCTCATCAATGCCTTAGGGTTTATGTTTCTAGGAATCCTTCTTAAAAAAGCCTTAGGTTTGAAATATTTAGCAATCATTATATTTCATTATTGACCTTCTATCACAAGTTCCCAGTAAATTAAGTTGTGACTTATTTCATCGAATCTATTCCATTACTAACCCTTGAGTCCTAACGATCCTTGTTGTTACTCGTAGTAGTAAGATTATTGCCTTATATTAAAATGGGTTGATATTCATCAAAATATGTTATCTGGGTATAGGTTTAGGTTTTTATATTTTTCAATGTACGCCTAAGATTTTAACCTTAATTATTATATCCACTTCTACCATATGCCTAGTAGTGGCTCTCTTTTATGACTAACTTTTGGCATGTGTAGATTTATTGTTTTATGATAACCATTCAATCACTGCAAGTGGATCTTGGTTGTTCCCCATGCACCCACTTGTTGGCCTTGTTGTTGCATGAAAAGATCGACTTGTCTATGCCTGATACAAGCATTAGTTATGATCCATGGGAGGTGGTTAAACCATTTTATGAACCCAAAGGGAGATGCTGGCAGTTAGTCCAACAATCCCCCCCTCAGTGTCACCTTAGGAGTTTGAGCTCATGACTGACTTTGATACCAATTTTTGGCCTTGTCATTGCACCAAAAGATCGATCTTTCAATGCCCAATACAAGCATCAGTTAAGATCCATGGGAGGTGGTTAAACCATGTCACGAACCCAAAGGGATATGTTGGCAGTTAGTCCAACATTGCTCTATTTCTTTTTTCCTTTTAATATTCCAACAAGCTGGTAGGTAAGCACCACGTGCCCTCTTCATTGGAAAACTCAACACTTTTGAAAGAACAATAGGTGATGAAGTGGTAAGATCAACATTGGTTTTTTAAAGATGCAACTTCGTCAAGACCACTCCCCACCACCTTGTCTATTTTTATTTTGTCATAAATTAATGACATGGGCTAGTGAGCTAGGGACATCTGTCCATTTGTGGAGGGACCAACTTGGCTTTGAAGATAGGGAAAATATTATTCAACAAGGATCAATGGTTGATGATGGGTGACATAAGTCACTCATGACCACTCCCCACCATCCCATGAGGGACCCACTCATGCCTCTTTTTTCTTAGGAGGGAAGTGGGTGACAGCCATGTGGAATGATCTAAGGAACCAAAGGGATACTAATAATGGTGAAGTATTAATAAAATTTGTCAAGTGGGCATGAAGGCTAAATGTTACAAGATAAGAATAGATTTCTCCTACACGTGTTCGAGATATGATGAGTATTTTTTATCTTGGTCATCATTTAAGTCAGAATTTTGTACATATGAGCAGGTGGTTTGTGTTACCTGGCAAGTACAGGTTAGTGGATTAAGATAAAATCTTGACCACTCCCCTTTGTCTTGTTGATTAGAGGTAAAAGTGGATTAATTCTCATCGACGAGCGGGAGCATTTGACATGGTAGGTTTCCTTTAATGCTAAGTGGATGATTAAGTGTGCAAATAGAGTGGATCCATATCCACATGGGATTTTTTAACTATACAAAGGAAACAAGCGCATGTAGTCAGGTTTTCCATAATTAATTTTCTTGATTTTAATTATCTTTTGATCAATCTCGATGGATAATCAATGGTTGAGATTCAAAATCAAGCGTCTAATTGTCATCTCACTTGTGAAAACCTTCCTCACACATTAATAATCAACATGCTCAAAGTTATTGATAAATGAGAGTTGGCAACCATATTTTTCTTCACAATTGTAATTAGAAGCTGAGAAATTAATTTTATGTCCAAGAAGAAGTTGGCATGAATAATTGTGGTGAGAAATTTGTAGAGGCATTGCAGATAGTTTCTACCAGGTAAGTTGGTGTCCGCATTTCTTGTGTGTCAACCGAGTATTAGTTTGGTAGTCTATAAAAACTATTATGGGCTATGTAGGTTTTAGTTAACTAGGGTTTGGAGGGGTTTATTTTTTAAATAATTCATGTGGGTTCGTAGAATTTAAATGTAGTTGTGAAGTGTCTTTGTCCTATAGATTTGAAAAATTTCTCTATACTTGGAAATTCATAAGGTAGTTCAGTATTCTCTGTGAGAATGAGTAATCCAAGTGAGTATGCCCTACCAATCAGAAGGTCTAGGAGACTTAGCATGCTTTAATTTTAGGATGATGTGCCTAAAACTGAATAAGGCACACTAGGATCTCTTGCAACACTAAAGGAAAAGAAGAAAACCTGTAAGAAATCTAAGAAGGGTAGTCTTAATAGTGATTACAACCTATGGGACAAGGTTATCTGTTGTGACCGGTGGGTGTCTGGTGGAAAATTGGCTAAGTCTTGTGGGAAGAGGAAGAACAAGTACCACAAGGTTTATGACTCTTATATGGGAAATCACAACTCTCCCATGGAAGACTCGACTAGTCCTTTGAGTGATGAAGTGGATAATGACTTAGACTATGCCTAGTACCTTTTCACTCTAACATGCTAGGAGATTTCTGATGATGGAGGGGTAGTGGCTTCTCTAGTTTCAACAAGAACATCAAGCAAGCATGTCTACTCTGATTCTAATGAATTAGAGTAGCACCTTGGTTCTTTTTTTGTTTACGAAGAAACCACTACCGCAATGGTAGGTTCATCCTCTTTAGTGAACATATAGGTTTTTGTCTTGGGTGTTGACATGGATAATCTTTTTTGCTCGACATAAACAAGAGATTTTGGTGTTGTTGCAACAATGAATGATGCCTTTTAGAGGGTTGGTTGGTCTTCTTCTTCTATGGACTATATGGAGTTTTATATTTTGTTTTCCCCACCTTCTCCACTGATCAAAATGTAACCGTCTAGAGGAATCTTTGAAATTGAAATTTAAATGTGTGACAAATGAAATGTAACTAAAATTATAATTCAACCTGTGGCTTGTTTTGCTCCCATATCTTTATAATTGGGAATTCAAGGCTGGTTACAAGGGTTCATTATTTGGGTCTCAAGTGGTCTAGGTTGGAAAATTGATGCAAAGTAGGTGGAAGGTACCAATTCAATCTCAATTAAACAACCTTTACCAATTCAAGAGCCTTAACACATCAAATAAGGTGTTTTCCTACACAAACTAGTACTAGGCCTTGTAGGACAACAACCAGGCTTTTTCTATCATAATTTGAAGAGAAAAACTTAAACCCACAACCTAAAAGTTGTTTTTGATACCCTTTTGGGAGTTCTAAAGCATATGCAAAATTAAGGGATGGTTTTTTTTTAAATCAAGGTCAAATTTATGTTGCTACGCTTGGAATTAGGCTTGAAATGGAGCAGCAATTTCTTGTTTTCTAGTCATAACTTTCAAACCAAACTGATATCCAAGAAATAAAACTTGATCCAGATACCCATTTGACCATTATCTAACATATCAAAAATTTAGGGGTGGTTAATTTGTATGGAGAAGCCCAAATTTGTACTATCCTCACTCAATTAAGCCTACTAGGGTTTCAAACCTATTTGTAGTAAAATAGACACAACTCCATAAAAAAAAAATGAAATTGAGTGAAAAAAATGTAGAAAAAATTAGATTCAATTATATTTTATTTTCAATTGGTCTCACACCATGAAGTGACTATGCATGTCCATAAAAATCATTTGAATATAGAAAAAACATTCTGGAATTACATAAAACAAAGTACTTTTATTTCTTCAACTTCCAAAACTTTACAATCCACCTTTCCTTCAACTACACAAGGCCTTTTAAAACATTTCCATCATTTTCCAATGGAAATCAACCACTTTGCAACTTACAACTACTAAAATTATCACTTTATGCAACAATGACCCTTCACATTCCACATTGTGCAATTTGACAACGTTTGCAACATTGACAACATTTTACATTTTTTTGCAACAAGACCCCTAATGACCCAAAATTGACTCAAACACCTATGAAAATGTCTTATAAGACCTTATTACATTAAATGGACTCAAGTAAAATAAAATTTCAACATTTGACCCCTCTTGGGGCATGAAAGCACTGTGGGTACCCCTGCACCAAAAACTTATCTCATCAAAGAGCAATTTGTAACTTCATGTACAAATTAATAGATTAGTATGGAGCCTAGGGTATAAGCTGGTTGGTAATGAACTTAAATAGTTTTATAGTAGTAATAGTATATGAATTAAAATGCTACTTTGAAAGAACATTCTCTCCTATGTATTTCCTCTTATAGATTATAAATGAAATGATTAAGGATCCTTTTGTTTATCTTCAATTGTTTTAATTGAATGAGTGATTTTATTTCAACTTCAATTAAAAGAATTGATTAAATGCTTAAATATGATCATGGGTTTGCGAGGGAGGATTCTAGGATTTCTAAGTAGTTTTGTTTTAAATAAAATGAGTCGAATATTATAATGCAATATTTAAATATCCCATCAATTACTGAATCAAATTGCTAAGGTATTACGGGTTATTACAAATGTGACTCCATTACCCAAAGATGAGGTACTGGTCTATTCATTTGGTTATCTTGAGTATGAATGAGTCAGTTTTTTCACTTGACCATGAGCTCGAAATAAGAATGAAAATCATCCAAACACCTTTAATTACAACAAATCAATATGAAATTCCACATATTCCTTTCTTTAGGTATCAATTTCCTTAAGGGTTAGCCAAATCCTTGAGGGATTCTCTCTATTTGTAGCTAAAGGGAATATATCTTTTTTATGCTAATGTTCAAGAGAAAATGATAAGAAAATAGTTGATTGAACATTATCAAGATTTCCCTCTTGGGTTTCACAGAGTGTAAAGAGTAGAAGTAAGGGCCTAGTAATCCTTTCTTGTTTGTTGGTCAATCCTTGCCTTTGATTATCATTAGATTCTGGAAAATTCATAGGAATTTGGTGAGATCAAGTTTGGTTCTAGAAAATAACCAACAGATTGGTGACTCTACTGGGGATTGACTTGAGAAAATTCCAATGGAAGAACATCTAGCCTTAATGAGTCATTGACGTTTCAAAACATTTCGCAACTAGAGATTTAAAATTGTGGAATCTTATTTTCCCATCTGAGTCACCAACTGATTGGTGACTCTACTGGGGATTGACTTGAGAAAATTATGATGGAAGATCATCTAGCCTTAATGAGTCATTGGCGTTTTAAAACATTTTGTAACTAGGGATTGAAAATTGTGGAATCTTATTTTCCCATCCAAGTAACCAACAGATTGGTGACTCCACTAAGGAATATACTTTTTAATTTGGTTTTAGACTGTTCTATCAAAGAATCATTAAAATCTTGAAATATTACTTGTAACCATAGATTGAAAATTGTGGAGTCTTATTTTCCCATCCGAGTCACCAACAAATTGGTGAATCTAGTGGGGAAGAACTTTGGAGAATTTTGTAAGATCATCCTTCCTTAAAGAGTAATTGAAGTTTCAAACATTCTTAAAATATTCGAGCATTTTCTATGTTTCCCTTGAAACTTGCAAATGCTATCAAGGTCTACCAAAATGCTATGAGTGTTTCATAATTTCTCACTAGATGTGGGTGGTGACTCCAAGATATTTGTACTAGTGTGTATTATTTGAGAAAATCTTGAGAATAGAATGAAAAAATTTCTGAGAAAGGATAAGGTAAACTTGATCTTACATAATGAAGTACCATGATGGAAATCTAGAATGAAAATTTCAAAGGACTTTGAAAGTATAAAGGATTCATGTGTGACTCTCCTGATGAAGAAGACTCAAAGTGAAATCAATGTTTGAAAGAAACTTCATATTGTTGAGGTTTATTCTTCTGTAGAAGGAGGTGGAGACTCTATGCAAAGAACCTGATGATAACTTCAAATCTAGAAAATTTTCCAGTAAGATGCATAATTCAAAGCAGTTACAACATATCCAAGTATTTCCCCTATTTTAGTTTTCAAGAGACATGAATTTGTGTGAAAACCATATTGAATGATTTGAAGAAATTTGTTTTCCCTATTAAGTGAATTGAGCACTAATAAAGGGAATGGTAGTGGTAATCTTACATGCTTCTGTGGTATGCTTTGAAATTTTTGTATCATGTTGAAGAAGTATGTTTGTTTTAAAATTTTTCCACTAGAAGATCTAAGGCATAGATGTATTTGAGTTATGCATTTTAAAAAACTAATTAAATCAAGGAGAAAGGTAGTGAATTATCAACAGTGAAGTTGATATTTGAGGTATAAAAAATGTATCATTCCTTTGTATCTCCCTATGAAATGTCGAGTAGAAGCACACAAGGCATGCTACCTTTGTCATGCCATCAAAGAAAATTATATATTGGGAGATATAGGCCATTGAATTTTGTGGTATTCAGCGTTTCCCAAACCTTGTTCCAAATGATGTTAGAGAATAGTTTCCAAAATTCATAGGGCACTTTGAATCAACATATAGATATTTGCATATATTTATGGATTTGATGGGAGATTATGAGATAAATCATGAGGATGTTGTCATGAAACTTTTTGTTCAAACCCTAAAGGAAGATGCTAGAGACTGGTTTTCTTTTTTGCCAATATGTTCTATATCTTCATGGCAGCTTTCATTAAAAAATTTGGTGAGATAATTAATCCAAGTTCAATGAGGAAAAATTATGACCATACAGAAGGAAGAAGATGAGCTAGTCCCTGCTTTTAATCTCATATTTGCAAAAGCAATAGGGGATATCCCTAAGAGTATGATACCAAGTGATGCAAAATGCTTGGTTGTCTATTTGGGAGAATTTGATGAGGAAATGAGTTATTTGTTGAGAGATAAGGAGACCATAACATTGCATCATGCACATATCATATTGCTATGGATATTGAAAATAACTTGAAATATTCAATGATGAAGGGATATATGGTTGCAAGTGTCAACTATTTTAGCACATCTCATGTAAGTAGATCAAATAATAGAAGTAATTGCCATAATAGAGATTATTCTATTGTTTTGGTGTGTCCATCATCACCTAGCACAACTGGTGGTGAATTCCAAATTGAACATCGAAAGAATTTAAGAAATTCTAATCAAATGTCTTTTGTTCAAGAATTATCTGATATGCAAAGATATAAGGAAGAATCACTATATGACTTGCCTGCAAGGTATTTGGATACCTTGTTGGAAATTCCTAAAAATTTCAGACTAGAAGATGCATTGTGTATTGACTTGTTTTGTGAAATTTTTGAGCTAGGACTGATTATTGCCTAAAGAAATTGAAGCCTCAGGATTTAATTGACTAGATCAAGATTGTTGAGGAAGCCAAATATGATTATGCACAAAGTATGAAATCCAAAAGTGTCAGTGGGGGTTGTCCTATTGAGGAAAATCATGAAACACCTCAAGTAAGTAAAGAGGGTGTATCTGAGAATAGACATGCATCTTGTGGTATGGGTGAGTATAATGATTATAACCATTTCACAAGCAGTCTAGGTGAAAATAAATACAATAGTTCCAAGGAAGAAAATTCATTTACAAATATTGTTAATGCCTCATCACAAATCAATGGTCAAGGTGCTAAGAATGAGAGTTTGAGATTTTATTATGAATACTACAAGTTTAGTACATATGGCAATGAAATTCCTTGTGACGATGATGATCATAAAGAAAATGAGGTCTTTGATTATTTTTTGAAGGTTATGAATCTTTTTATGCGGATGGTTTAGAGACATTTTCTTTGCATAAGGGATGTGATAATAGTATTTATGATCATGAGGTTTTTCCCTTACAAATGAGTAAACAAATTCCATGTGATGAATACCAGGAGTGCAATCTAGTTGTGAAAAAACTAGAACATGTTAGCTTTTTGAAGGATGAAAAGTTTGAAGATAAGAACCTATGTGTTTAGTATCCTAAGCTTAACTACAATGTAGAAAATAATAAAAATTGTGGTGTTAACTAGCAGGATCATGTCCTAGTTGTTCTTGATTGTCTACGTGAAGTATAGATGGAATTTTCTAGCTTTGTATCAGAAATGGACATGATTGTTTTCAATGAGGAATGTATTGAAGAAGAAAGGGATGAAGAAACTTTTCCAAATGCTAATAAACAAAATTCAGATTATAATGATCCTTTCACATTTGATTCAACATACTTATCAATGAATGAGGTGTATGAGTGCCTTGTTTTTTACCCTATTAACTCTAAGTTATTTGAATCATCTTTTGAAACATTTTTCTTTGAGTTAAATGATGATTTAAAGGGTAAATTAGAATATGTTATTGAGCTTGAATTGGAAGTATTCTTTGATGCATGTGATATGATTGACAATGGGGTTTGTGGTAATGACCCTGATCTTGATGATAGTAAAGATGCTATGAGTTTTGATGAATTAATTTTCCAAAGTAGTGGAGAACATGACAATGTAACTAATTTACAGTGCTTAGAAGAGTATGGATACCAGTTTTAAAATATGCATGTGTGTGAAAATTTCTCATTCATCACACAGGATGAATGCTTGTCTTGCATGGAACATAAACTAGAGGATGATCCCATGGTTTTATATGAGCCTTATATTAATCCTGGGCTATCAGCAGTGAAATTGTAATGTGACTTCAAAGGGTTGGGGCAAGTATTTCAAGATGGAACTATTGAGCAATGTCATGTCCCCAAAATTGGACATTAAGGTAACAAAGACATATTTGAAAATACTAAAAAAATTTGATACCATTATAATTATAATTATCGGAAGACAATATTATAACTATAATTATTATCTTATAAATATTGTAATCCCCAAAAATATAAATATTAGATATGATAACCATTTTACTAATATTTATATACAACATCATAACATCAAAAACTTGAAAACATGCTCCAATGGATATTAAAATCTATATAATCATAAAGTGTTACAATTAACAAAATATAAATATTAAACGCTTATGAATTTAAAGATATTATTATATTGATTTTTAATAATACATACTCACATATATGAAACGCTAAAATCAATTATATAAGGAGAAGTGTAGATTTTCTATTAATATAAAGCATAATATAATATTAAATACAAATAAAACAAAATATGAATATAAGTGATCTCAATTTAATTATAAAACCTAAATATTAATAATCATAATAAAAGTTGAAAATATGATAACCTATCCCGTCATAAAAGAAACAATAAATAAACCCATATAAAACAAATAACATATAGTGAACTAATAAATATTCAAATCATTAAAAATCATTCAATAAATAAATGTAGACTAATCCGATCGCTAAAAGCAACCATCCTCAGAATACAATCATCGACTCCCAACAATGACCAATGAGGAGGCAATGGGGCGTGACCAAGGAAGAGGTTGTGACTGAGAAAGAGCATATCATTTCATCCCTTAGAAATAAGAGGGGAGATGGGAGACCCAGACGACAAGAAAGAAGAACTGTAGGAAGAAGAGAAGTGTGACATCAAGAATATTAGTGAGTTCTCCCTCACTTAGCATTGATGTTTAATCCATCCAAGTTGGGACATCATAATACTTTCAGTATTCTGTGTGAGAAACACTTAGCTTTGATATGCAGTATTCCATTCTTTTTTTGAATAAATTAACGATGTGAATACGGGACTTTATGCACCTGATAAATAAGACAAAATGCCTAGCCTCTATCTTGAAGCGAACATTCCCAGGCTAAACTCGCGATTGGGTGCATGCCTAGTGTAGTTGGGTGTGATTAATGGAAACCATTGGACTGTGTAACTTCGGTTTATGTCTGGCCGATGGTCATCAGCATACCTAGGAAAAGTGATTATAACTAAAACTCTGAAAACATGTAACATCCATGAACCGTATGCACCCTTCAGTCAATGGAAATACTTCCACCATTAGGGAAAGAACTTGAAGTAGTCACCACCACTGCTTAGTCGAATTATCTAGAATTGTGTGATTTTATAAAACAATGCATTTCTATTAAATGTACATAAATAATTGCATTCAATTAAATTCTCTTTCAATAGCATATATTCGTTAATTATGAATGGTTTAGATATATCTGAATTACCATATATTACCAGCTTTATTCAAAATGATTGTTGAACTATTAGGAGAGGCCAGTCATCACCTAAGTGGGTTGTCTAAAAACCCCATCTAGGCTTCTGCCCCGTTGGCCCTAAAACTTGGGGTTGGGAATACTGCCCCGTTGGCCCAGGGCAAGGGTTGGGTCCTAGAGGGATGGGGGTTCCACATATGTCTATTTCCCCATTGGTGCAAGATAAGTGTTGGGAAATAAGAGTTGGTAGACCACTGGCTCCTTAGGAATTCTCCTCTCTTGATAGGGTGAATGATTTCTTTATGTTTTCTATCTGCAGGTATTGTTATATTTGATTCTTTAGATAATAGATACTAATGCTAGCATGTACGAAAAATTGATTTGAATGTAAATTGTGATGCAGGTGTCATTCTAAGACTTTAGCATTACTAAGGACCCAAGGAGTGGGAATAGAGCCTTCAAACCCTCATCTTCCAACAACCTTAGAACCAACTAGGTAAGGGACAATACAGTGGTATCAGAGCATAATCCTGCCAACCTGTGATAGATTCTTTTGAACACACCTACCATAAAAGGAACCCTAGCAACAACATACCGACAAATAACCTTATGGGTGATCCTTGGAGAGAGGAATTTAGAGCCCACCTTGAAGAAAGTAAGAAGACAAGTCAAGCCATACTTCAAGCTCTCCAAGACCTGAATAATCATCATGAGAAAGAGACAAACTCTAACCACTCTAAAGAGAATAATTCCACACCCACAAGAACCACAAGCTCTAGGCCCACTAGGCCTTCCTTTTTTCCTAGGGAAGAACACATGGAGGTTAACAGGCCCCACGTAGAAAGAAGAGAGGAAATTTCTACAACCTACTATAGAATTGATCATGAAATCAGGGAAATCATCCCATTTAAATATTTTTGTGATGTTAAACTTAGAGTAGCTCCTAGGGGGGTAAAAGGGAAAAATGGACAATCTAATAATGACCTCAAAAATAGGGTCAGCAAACTTATTCTCCCAAACTTTGATGGGGGAGGAAAGGTCACCGCACGTTCATGGGTACAAAATCTTGACACTTACCTATCTCTTAGCCCCATGACAGAGGAAAATTCTATCAAATTTGTTGTACTACACCTAACAAGGATTTCCCATGATTGGTGGCATCATGGTCTCATAACTCAAGTCCATGAAAAAGTCACCACCTACGATGACTTTACCCAAAGACTAATAAAAATATTTCACCAAAGGCACCCATAATGGTACTTTAGGGAACAAACATGAGTAAGGAAAAAAGGGACTATAGAAAGTTATGCCATCGAGTTTCAGAAACTAGTAGTCATGCTCCCTGAAATTTCCCAAGAGAGACTCACCTATCTATTCATAGAGAGTCTAAGAGGATTAGTCAGGAGTATGGTGAGTGCACTTGAACCCACCCACCTAGATGAAGCTATTCAGAAGGCTATGAAATATGAAGAAAATGATCTAAAAGAAAAACCCAAGAACTTTACCTCACCATCCAAACCCCCTTAGAGAGAAGATAGACCCCAAAGGGAAGAGTTGTGAAAGACATGTTCATATTGCAATAAGAACTGGGATCGTGATCATATGTGCAAAACAATGGAAGACTTAAAAAGAAAGGGGTTATGTTTTAAATGCCAGAATCCATGAGGGCATGATCATAGATGCAAAGGCCAAGTGTACAAGTTAGAAGCAAGCCTTGAAGGAGAAATCAAGGAGCACCCAAGCAAGAAATCTAAATACAAGGGAGATCTCAAGGGTATCCAATTAAAAGAAGTAGAGTCCATAAATAAATAGAACTTTAAGGAGGAACAAAGTTAAGTGGTGAAGGCAACCATACGCCCTCGAGTTCCCCCCCCTCCATAAGAATCATAACATATCAATGACCCCTTTGGTTCTTTATCAAAAAGATATAAACTTATTAGAACATTACTCTAAACCTTTTCCTAAAGTTCTGGCCTTAAGGTTAAAATATATCTGTAACAACGAAAGGGATTTGCTTGAGGGAGAGAAAATTTAATACTAACAATTTCTGATACCATTATAATTATTATTGTCGAAAGACAATATTATAATTATAATTATTATATTATAAATATCATAATCCCCAAAAATATAAATATTAGATATGATAACCATTGTACTAATATTTATATACGACATCATAACATCAACAACTTGAGTATTATAAACATGCTCCAATGGATATTAAAATCTATATAATCATAAAGTGTTACAATTAACAAAATATAAATATTAAACGCTTATGAATTTAAAGATATTATTATATTGATTTTTAATAATACATACTCACATATATAAAACGCTAAAATCAATTATATAAGGAGAAGTGTAGATTTTCTATTAATATAAAGCATAATATAATATTAAATACAAATCAAACAAAATAGGAGTATAAGTGATCTCAATTTAATTATAAAACCTAAATATTAATAATCATAATAAAAGTTGAAAATATGATAACCTATCCCATCATAAAAGAAACAATAAATAAACCCATATAAAACAAATAACATATAGTGAACTAATAAATATTCAAATCATGATTATCATTCAATAAATAAATGGAGACTAATTCGATCACTAAAAGAAACCATCCTCAACATACAATTGTCGACTCTCGATAGTGACCAATGAGGAGGCAATGAGACACGACCAAGGAAGAGGTTGCGACTGAGAAAGAGCATATCGTTTCATCCCTTGGAAATAAGAGGGGAGATGGGAGACCCAAATGAACAAGAAAGAATAATTGCAGGCAGAAGAGAAGTGTGGCATCAAGAATATTAGTGAGTTGTCCCTCACTTAGCATTGATGTTTAATCCTTCGAAGTTGGGACATGATAATACTTTCATTATTCTGTGTGAGAAACACTTAGCTTTGATATGTAGTATTCCATTCTTTTGTTCAATAAATTAACGATGTGAATACGGGACTTTATGCGCCTGATAAATAAGACAAAATACCTAGCCTCTATCTTGAAAAGAACATTCCCTAGCTAAACTCGCGACTGGGTGCATGCCTAGTGCGGCTGGGTGTGATTAATGGAAACCATTGGACTATGTAACTTGGGTTTATGTATGGCCAATGGTCATCAGCATACCTGGGAGTAGTGATTATAACTAAACCTCTGAAAACATATAACATCCATGAGCCGTATGCACCCTTCCATTAATGGAAATACTTCCACCGTTAGGGAAAGAACTTGAAGTAGTCACCACCACTACTTAGTCGAATTATCTGGAATTGTGTAATTTTATAAAGCAATGCATCTCTATTAAATGTACATAAATAACTACATTCAATTAAATTCTCTTTGAGTAGCATGATATTCGTTAATTATGAATGGTTTAGATATATCTGAATTACCATATTTTACCAACTATATTCAAACTGATTATTGACCTATTAGGAGAGGCTAGTGATCACCTAAGTGGGTTGTTTAAAAACCCCATTTAGGCTTCCATCCCATTGGCCCTAAAACCTGGGTTGGGCATATTGCCCCGTTGGCCCAAGGAAAGGGTTGGGTCCTAGAAGGATGGGGGTTCCACATATGTCTATTGCCCTATTGGCCCAAGATAAAGGTTGGGCAATAAGAGGTGGTAGACTGCTGGCCCCTTAGGGATGCTCCTCTCTTGATAGGGTGAGTGATTTCTTTATGTTTTCAATCTGCAAGTATTGTTATGTTTGATTATTTGGATAATAGATATTAATGCTAGCATGTAGGAAAAATGGATTTGAATGTAAATTGTGATGCAAGTGTCATTCTAAGACTTTACCATTGCTAAGGACTGAAGGAGTGGGAATAGAGCCTTCAAAACCTCATCTTCCATCAACCTTAGAACCAACCAGGTAAGGGACATTACAAAAAAAGTGTTTATGAAGGTTTTCAGTTTGATGTGCTAATTGAATTTGATGAAAACCTCTATGATGTTCATAATCAAATAGATTATACTGAATTCAATTTCTAGTCCAATTGGAGAATTATTTGATGAAATGTTATGTTGAATTGAATGAGGTTGAATATCACATGGGTTATGGATTCTAGTTAGTGTCTAAGTATAGTTTTCAGTTGGATAGGGTTGATGATGATAATAGTAAGTTTGGACACATATACATAGTGGTTAATTATAGTGACCACAACATGATTAGTTGGTAGGATATTCATAACAATTTTCTTAGCTTTTTCCTAGTATGGACAGTTGAAAACAAAGTTTTTTCAAAGGCAAACAACTATTTTAAGCTTTGGGGGCCTAGGGCCACTAATTTGAAGCTAAAAACTATTGAATTGTAGAGTGCGGGCTAAAAGCTTGTATATCCAAAAGAGGCTTGTAAGAAAATTTTAAGTTGGAGAATTTTGTATAGTCATGCAAATATTGTATATATGTTGGTTTGTTTTGGTTTGGCTCTCTTGCCCTATTTGGGTAGTTCCTAGTTTTGGTTCTTTGTGCCTGGTTTGCTTCACCTATGATTCTTGTATCTCATTTTGCTCTAGAAGAATAGACATCCCCAATTCGAGCCACTGATGGAACCCCTAAAATACTTTGGTTCCATTTCAAAATTCTACAAAATTTGGTTAATCCCATGTCTTTGGGCTTAGGATTTTCTCTCATCAATGCCTTAGGGTTTATGTTTCTAGGAATCATTCTTAAAAAAACCTTAAGTTTGAAATCTTTAGCAATCATTATATTTCATCATCAAACTTCTATCACAAGTTCCCAATAAATTAAGTTGTGACTTATGTCATCAAGTTTGTTCCATTACCCACCCCTGAGTCCTAATGATCCTGGCGGTTGCCCATTGCAGTAAGAGTATTGCCTTATATTAAAATAGGTTGATATTCATCAAAATATTTTATCTCGGTCTAGGTTTGGGTTTGATATTTTTCCATGGCCACCTAAGGCTTTAATTTTAATTATTATATCCCCTTCTACCATATTCCTAGTAGTGGCCCTATTTTATGACTAACTTTTGACATGTGTAGATTTATGGTTTTATGTTAACCATTTGATCACCACAAGTGGATCCTCATTATTCCCTATGCCCCCACTCAATTTAAGTTTTCATTTTAATATTCTAATGGGTTGGCAGGTGAGTGGCATGTGTCTTCTTCTTTTATGAGACCAATGCTTTTAAAAGAACAGTAGTTGATGAACTGGTAAGATCAACGGTGGTTATTTAAATATGTGGCTTCATCAACACCACTCAACGCCACCCTATATATTTTAATTTTATCTTAAACTAATGACACAAGCTAGCAAGTTGTATACATCTGTCCCTTCATGGAGGGACCCACTTGGATTTTAAGGAAACAAACATTTTATTGAGCAAGGATCGATAGTTGATGAAGGGTGACGTGGGTCAATCCTGACCACTCCACACCATCTTGTGCAAGACCCACTTATGCCTCTTCTTTCTCAGTAGGGAAGTGAGAGACTACCACATGGAATAATCTAAGGGACCAGAGGTAAATTAATAAAGGTAAAGTATTAATAAAATTTTCTGAGTGAACATGAAGGCTAAATGGTGCAAGATAATAATTGATTTCCCCTACACTTGTTCAAGATATGATTGGTATTTTTGATCTCGATCATCATTTCTGTCAGAAGTTTGTACACATAATAAGTGGTTTGCATTAGGGAAAGTATAGGTTAGTGGATTAAGATTATATTTTGACTTCTCTCATTTATCTTGTTGATCAGAGGTACAAGCGAGTTAATTCTCATAGGCGAGCAAGAGAATTTGACATGACAGGTTTCCTTTAATGCTAAGTGGATGATTAAGTGTGAACATAGGGTGGATCCATATCCACGTGGTCTTTTCCAACTAGAAAATGCAATAGGTGCATTTAGTTAGCTTTTTCATAATTAATTTCCCTGATTTTAATTCTCTGTCCATCCATCTCAACAAATGATCAATGGTTGAGCTTCAAAATCAATTGGCTGATTGTCATCTCACTTGTGAAAACCTTCCTCAAGCATGAATAATCGACATGCTCATATTTTTTGATAAATGAGAGTTGGTAGCCATATTTTTCTTCACAATTTCAATTAGAAGTTGAGAAATTTAGTTTATGTCTAAGAAGAAGTTAGCGTGAAGAAATGTGGTGAGAAAGTTGCAAAGGAATTGAAGATAGTTTCTCTCAGGTAAGTTGGTGTTCGCATTTCTTGTGTGTCAATCGAGTATCAGTTTGCTAGTTTGGAAAAATATTATGGGCTATGTAGGTTTTAGTTACCTAGAGTTTGTAGGGGTTGATTGTTTGAATAATTCATGTGGGTTGATAGAATTTATATGTAGTCATGAAGTGTATTTGTCCTACAAATTTTAAAAGTTTCTCTATACTTGGAAAATAATAAGCTAATTCAGTATTTTGTGTGAGAATGAGTAAGCCAAGTGAGTCTGTTCTACCAGTCAAAATGTCTAGGGGACTTAACATGCTTTAATTTTAGGATGATGTGCCTAAAAATGAACAAGGCACACCAGGAGCTCCTGCAACACAAAAGGAAAACAAGAAAAACCATAAGAAATATAAGAAAGGAAGTTTCAAAAGTAATTACAACCTACAAGGTAGGGTTGTCATTCATGATTGGTGGGAGTCTAGTGGAAAATTGGTTGTCTTGTGGGAAGAGCAAGAAAAAGTACCATAAGGCTTATGATTATTATATGTTAAGGCACAACTCCCCCATGCAAGATTTAGCTAGTCCTTGGATAGATGAAGTAGATATTGACTTGGACTATGTCCAATACCATGTCACTCAGATAGGTCAAGAGTTTTCTAGTGATGGAGGGGTAGTGAATTCTCCATTTTCAGCAAGAAAATGGAGCATGTGTATCTACTCTGATTCTAATGAATTAGAGTAGCACCTCAGTTTTGTTTTTATTTTCAATATCACCACTACCACAATGGCAAGTTTGTCCTCTTCAACAAACATATAGGTATTTGTCTTGGGTGATGACATGGTGAATATTCTTTGATGGATGTGGATGAGATATTTTGGTGCTATTGCAACAATGAATGATGCTTTTTGGAGGGCTAGTTGGTCTTCTTCTTCTTTTGTGGACTATATGGATTTTTATCTTTTGTTTTCCCCCACTTTTGTTAATGATGAAAATGTAACCATCTGGAGGAATCTCTGAAATTGAAATTTTAATGTGTGTCAAATGAAATATAACTAAAATTGTAATTCATTTTGTGGCTTTTTTTTCTCCCATATATTTATAAATGGGAATTCGTGGTTGGTTATAGGGGTTCCTTTTTTGGGTCTCAAGTGGTCTAGGTCAGAAAACTGACTTCACGAAAGATAAATTTATAAATTCATGCATGGATGAATAGATTAGTATGGAGTTTAGTGTATAAGTTGGTTGGTATGAACTTAAATAGTTTTACAATAGCAACAACATATGAATGAAAGTACTATTTTGAGAAAAAATTCTCTCCTATGTATCTCCTCTTATAGATTATAAATGAAATGATTAAGGATCCTTTTGTTTATCTTCAATTATTTTAATTTAATGAGTGATTTTATTTTAGCTTCAATTCAAACAATTGATTAAATGCTTATATATTATCATGGGTTTGTGGGGGAGGATTATAGGATTGCTTAGTAGTTTTGTTTTCCATACAGTGAGTTGAGTATTATAATGCAATATGTCAATAGTCCATCAATTACTAAATCAAATTTCTAAGGTATTACAAGTTGTTACAAATGTGACTCCATTACACAAAGATGAGGCATTGGTCTGTTCATTTGGTTATCTTGTGTATGAATGAGTCAGTTCGGCACATGACCATGAGCTCAACATAAGAATGAAAATAATCCAAACAACTGTAATTACAACAAATCAATATGAAATTTTTCATATTCCTTTCTTTAGGTAGTAATTTCCTTAAGAGTTATCCAAACCCTTGAGGGATTCTATCTATTTGTAGCTGAAGGGAATATATTCTTTTGTGCTAATGTTCAAGACATAATGATAAGAAAATAATTTATTGAACATTATCAAGATTACCCTCCTAGGTTTCACATAGCTCGAAGAGTAGAAGTAAGGACCTAGTAATCCTTACTTGTTTTTTGGCCAATCTTTTCCTTTTCTTATCACTGGATTCTAAGAAATTCATAGGAATTTGGTGAAATCATATTTGTTTCTAAAAACATAACCAACAAAAAGCACACAAGACAACTAAGAAGGGAGTGAATCACGTGTACATTAAAACTTTAAAACCCTCATAAATATTCAAATCCACAACAACTTAATTAACCATTAATTTGTTAAATCAAGATTAATATGAAGGTAAATAAAAAGACTGAAACACATCAATACCATGCACAATAGAACACTAGATTTACATGGAAAACCCAAGAAGGGAAAAACCACAGTGAGGATTAGCTCACAATATAAAGCAATTGCAACATCGAATATAATAGGCTCACTACTAGAGGGCTTATTTCCCAGAAGAAAGAAGGGCTCATTTCCAATGGGTCACTACAAGGTTACAAAAAAGAAGAAAGAATAATTTTACAGTGAAAAATTCATCTCAATGCAACAAAAAAGATCCACCACAACATCACCAACACTTTCAGAATCATTTTGAAGATTATAGACACCTTTTGCTCACTACTTCCAATAGTCTAACTCATTAAGCTCACACTGCACTTCAAAATTTCACACTTTACACTTCAAAAATTTGCATCTCATGTTTCACATACAAATCCTCCATTAACACACAACTTATTTATACCTTCCTATACCTTGAATTCTTTTTCCAAGGTCGAGCATGTCTCTCAACTATGAAAATTCAAATTAGGTTGGCACAAAAACATTCACACAATGGAAAGGAATGAAGGTAGACCACATCACACATTAACTTGGACCTAAATCAATACATATACACCATGCCATGCTTCCACAATCACTGTAAACATCCAAGGTCGACCAAACTTGTGTAAACATCGTTAACATTTAAGTACACACTTCCTCAAACCCAAAGATGACTTAGGAACCAAACATGAAATTCAAACACAATCTAGAATATTCCATACACATTAAAATCCAACAAATTCCTTTGCAAGAAATTTCAGTTAATGAATAAACTCATCCTTCTCACCGAGATAGACCTCCACACACTATAAATCAATAAACCAACTTCTCAAGCACCAAACCATGAAAAAAATTAACTATAGGTAGATATGATCATTATAAGCACACTTCCAAAACTACAAGACCAAAACCCAAATTGTAGAGAAATGTGGAGAATTTTTTTTTCTCTTAAACACCACTACAATATACAATTCACACACTAGTGAACACATCTCTCTTTGAACAATAATCCGAACCAATTTTTTTTGGGTATAGAACCTCTAAACACCTCTGACAAACATATATGAACCACACAAGTATATATCCAATACAAAATAAATGTGCAGAAAAACTAGAACACCACTTTGTATACTAGAACACCTCTTCAACACATTGTTTCCTTTTTTATTCAAATTTTATCAAAAGTACTTGAAAAATAGGTACCAAAGACACATACTCATCATATCAACACTTCCTCATCATCACCAAACCAAATGCAACTCAATTATACATACATAGAAGCTTATCAAAGCAACACTAGAGTTTGACAGTAGTAGCACTTACTAATGAACACATAATGCAACTAATCAAAGCATCACCAATTGACATTAATGACAACACAAACATAGGCTTATTGATATCAATGAAAAAAATAAATTCATAATTGCAGCAATCTCTCCCTTTTTCATTGATGGAAACACATGATGTGAAAACCATCAAAAATAATAAACAACTTTGACAGCAAAAAACTCTCATCACCAACATACTACCCCATACCAACTCTTTCTCTTTCTCTCTTTTTCTTTCTCTTCCTCAACTCCTTATTCACACTATTCTCTCCCCCTTTCTCATCTAATATTTTTTCACATTGCTTTCTCTCCCTTTTTGACATCAATGGAAAATGGCAACACATTTACATCTCTTTCCCCCTTTGACGTAAAAAATACATACTTTCTCTCTTTACTACTCTACATACTCCCCCTTAGGAGCACACAACAAACCTCATCGATCATCATCCACTGCACATATCCTTTGACATATCTAACAAAAGACAACACTAACCTACATCAATACTTACTCCCCCTTACTAAAATAACTAACAAATCCACTACTTACTCCCCCTAAGAGGTAGCCTCCAACATCAATCGAGAACAAAGAATGAATATTGAAATTCATTGGAATGATGCATTTCCTTATGCATCTATTTCAAAGAAGGAGGGGTAATAAGCCCTAACATCTCCCAAAGATACTCAAAAGTATTCTTAGGAAGAGCCTTAGTGAATATATCAAAAAATTGATCCTTTGTAGGTACATACTCAAGCTTCATTTCATTCTCTGCAACCTTTTCTCTCAAAAAGATACTGGATTGAGATATGTTTTTTTGTTGAGTTCATCATCGCATTCTTTGAAATATTAATAGCACTTGTATTTTCATGGAAGATATAAATTGGTTCATCATATACCACTTTGACATCTTTCAAGGTTTTCCTCATCCACAACACCTGTATGTAGCAAGATGCTACTACAATCTATTCTTCCTTTGTAGTAGATAAATAAATTGAGTCATGCTTATTGCTTATCCAAGACACCAATTTTCATCCAAGAAAGAATGTGCCACCACTTTTACTTTTATTGTCATCCACACAACCTACCTAATCAACATTTGTATAAGCACTCATAGAGAAATTAGTATCCTTTGGATACCACAAACCATGTTTCAGAGTGTTGTTCAAGTATTTGAATATCCTCTTCACTACTACAACATGTGACTCTCTAGGATCTTCTTGAAATCTAGCCACAAGAAAAACTACATATATGATATCTAGTCTAGTAGTAGTTAGATATAGAAGTCCCCCAATCATTGATCTATACTTGCTCTGATCAGACTTAGGATATTTGTCACTCTTACTTAGCTTGCAACCAGTAACCATAGGAGTGCATACCGATTAGAATCTTCCATTCCAAACTTATTCAACATTTCTTTAACATAATTTGATTGTGAAAAGAATATACCTTTCTCTACTTGATTGATTTTCAAACCAAGGAAGAAATTCATCTCCCCACACATATACATCTCTTTTTCAAATTTCTTGCACATAGTTTCATTTCCTCCAAATATTATATCATCAACATACACAACTACAATCAAGACTTTATATTTTTAAACTTTAAAATAAATATTACAATCTACAGTACCTTTACTGAATCCTTGTTGTATCAATTATTTATCCAACCTTGCATACCAAGCTCTGGGAGCTTGCTTCAACCCATATATTGCTTTCTTCAATCTACAAACCATGCCTGGTTTGTCTGAAAACTGGAATCCTTTTGGTTGTTTAATGTATACCTCTTCTTCTAACTCACCATTCAAGAAATAAAACTTCACATCCATCTAATAAACCTTACAAATTTTATGTGTTGTAAAATCCAATAACATCCTAATAGCTTCCATTCTTTCCATTAGAGAAAATGTCTCATCAAAATCTATTCCTTCCACTTGTGAGTAGCCCTTACACACAAGCCTTTCATTGTTTATCACCACTTCTCACTTCTCATTTAGTTTTTTCTAGAATAACCACTTAGTTCCAATAACATTCTTGTATTTTGGTCTTAGGACAAGTTCCCAAGTCTATTTCTTCTCAATCTGCATTAGTTCTTCTTCCATATCCTTGATCCAATACTCATCCTTACATGATTCAATCACTCTTTTATGTTAAAATTTAGAGAGTAAACATAGGCTTACCTATTCTTCATTCATAGAAGATTTTATTCTTGTCAACACACCCTTTCTTTTGAAACCAATGATCTAATCTTCATAATTATTCTTTGGCACATACTTAAGAGTCTTATGGATCCTTTCTAGAGCTTCTTCCTATTCAATCTAAACTTCTCGCTCCTTATCTTCAACTTTGTCATTTTCTTAGCAAGAGGAATCATATAATTCATATTTGTTGAAAAATGAAGGTAATATTGTAGCTTAAAACTTGTAAAAATATGAGACTTTAGGTCTAATTAAGTGTTCTTTGTCACAATTATTTGTGTATGATTAATCTGTTTAGATCAATTTTACCAATTACAGAAAGAGACAGAAGATTGTAGAAGAATGCAACAAGGAGATAGAAGTGACACAACATATATGTGGAGAAACCCTTTCGGGAAAAATTCCACTAGAATCAATAGTTATTGTATTATTTAACCTTAGAACAATATTACAATAATATTGTATTGATCCTTGATTGACATGCTTCCTTTCCTTCAACAATCCTTCTTCACAACCTACAATAAACTCTCATGGAACTCTCATACACTTTCTACAATTAATAGACAATATTAAAAGCATGTAAACTCATAAAGAGTTACACAATACAAGAGCATGAAACTCCTCACAAAAATATACACCTAGATTGGGAAAGTATAGTTCCACAATGTAATATGAAGTCAAATCAAAGTCTTCCTCAATTTAGGCACCCCAAACTAAACACTTAACTAAAATTTGGTCAAGAACATATCATGAAAAATTCTTGTCAAAGTTGGCACCGAAGAATGGGCCCACTTGACTAAGCCTTGTAAATATCTTCTCATGCAAAAGGTGTTAACTAAAAGATGTCAACTTGGGTGCCCAAGGTGGACCCAAGTCAATCTTAGTTAATTGATGCATATCTCTCCACCAATTCATGCAAACATTATGCATGATTGATCATTCCCACTTAACTAAAAGTATCCACCCATTATCTATCATGAAACTGAAGTCATTTGTCATGCAACTCAAGTCAACTAGCATTCAACTCAAAATAACTACATGCAACTAAAGATAACTGAACCATAACTGAACTAAACTAAACTGAACTGAATTGAATGAAACTGAACTGAACTGAACTAAATAGAACTAAATTGATATTGAACTGATAGTGCCACTCCACTCATGTAAATATCAATCCCTAATTTGTAGGATCAAAACATGCATTACTGAAGTGTTATCAATCCTCCCAACAATTAACTAAAGAAAGGTGGGTTCCACCATCCATGTGGGCACCCCATGTTCTCATATCTTCTAGGATCTCTTCTTGGACATCCCCACATGTTATTATCATTTAGGAATAATCAAAAATGTTAATTTTAATGTTCATTTCATTTGAATTTAATCTCTTTCTACTCCTATTGTTGGGGAACACTTTCTAACGACTTAGGAGATACATGAAATATGTTTAGGATTACAAGTAAATGGCATCCTATTCCAAAAAATATTCATCTATTACCACATTATTCTTATGTAAGTCTTCATCCAATTTGACACTTGCACTCTCAACAATCTTCTTCAACTGCTTGTTGTAGCACTAGTAAGCTTTGCTTCTTGTATAATATCCAAGGAAGATACCTTCATCAAATCCTATATCAAACTTTCCTAAGTTCTTTTCATCTCTTCTGATATAGAATTTTCTTACAAACACTCTGAAGTATTTGACAATAGGAATCCTTCCATACCACAACTCATAAGGAGTCTTTACGCTATTTACTCTTGCTTGAACTCTGTTAATAATGTAGACAATGGTATGAATTTCTTCTCTCCAATAGACTTCTAGTAGGTTTACCTCTTTCATCATTGTTCTTGCAGCTTCTTGAATAGTCCTTTTGTTTCATTCAACCACTCCATTCTATTGAGGATTCTTAGGGGAAGATAAATGTCTCCTTATTCCATGATTCTCATAATAACTATTAAACTCATTAGAGGTGAACTCTCCACCTCTGTCAGACATCAAACATTTAATTTTCATATGCATTTCATTTTTAACCAGAACTTTAAATGATTTAAACTCATCTAGAGATTTTGATTTTTCTTTGAGAAAAGTAACCCATGCCATTATAGAATAATCATGAATCAATAGCATGAAATACCTATCACCTTGAAGACTTCTTACTTTGGTAGGACCACAAAGATCTATATGCACTGATTCTAATAGCTTGGTAGTAGATTGTTCTTTGAATTTGAAACTTCTTCTTGCTTGCTTCCCAATTTGACATTCCTTGTAGAAAAAATTGATAGGCTTTGTAATCTTTGACAGATCTCTCACAACTTGAACTAACCTAATTCTCACTAGGTTATCAAAATTTATGTGACACATCCTTATATGCCATAGCCAACTCTCATTAATCAAAGTCATAAAGAAATGAGCATCAACACCTTTGATCTAATAAACATTTTCATCCATCTTTCCAACAACAACTATAGCTTTGGAGCCTTTTATGATCTCACATCCATCATCCTAAAACATAAGATTATATCCTTTGCTACACATTTTTCCAACACTCAAAACGTTATGTCTCAAAACCTTAACATAAATAACATCATCTATATTATGCTTGCCATCAAAATTGATTGAAACTTTTCCACATATCTTATAAGATGTATCATGACCAAACTTAACTAGACCTCCTTCATATTATCAACATTCAAAAAATTACTTTTGTCACCAGTCATATGATGTTAGCATCCACTATCAATAATACAATAATTCTTCTCCTCTCTAGGATGAAAAGTAGTCACCATAGTACCTTCAATTTTATTACCTAATTTTAGAGCAATTTCCTTCACACATCTCTCAAAGTTAGCATAATTAGATTCATCTTTAATACCCATGAAAAATAATTCACTATCCTTATCATCCCCATAATCATATTCATCATCAATTATACTAGCATATTCTCTAACATAATAACTTTTCTTAATTTATTTTCCTTTGATTTCTTTATTATTGTCATTCAAAGCTCTATTTGGATATCTTGAAGCATAATGACCTACCTTTCCACAACTGAAACATTTCAAAGGAAAATTACCTCTATATTTACCAATACCCTTTTTATTCTCCTTATAAATTTTTCTTCAACATCATCAAGATCCTCTTGATTCGATTCATCGGTATTTTCTTATTTTCTAGCCTTAAATGTAGTCTCAAATTTTTCATTACTTGGACCAAATTCTCACATTTCAAAATTAAATAAAGAACCATACTATTAGAATTTGTTGAGATGATGCTAATTTCTTGTTGTCATTAATGGTTGTCATTGATGTCAACATATCTTGGTTGTGTGATTGATGTTATTTTTTGGTGCTTTGGTGATTTGGATTGGCCTAGTTCAAGATGTCATGCTATAATGATCTATCTTGGGTTATATCTATCTTAGTCCCATTCCTCCTATAATATAATGAGATACATTCTTTTGGGTCTGGATCGATCTGGTAGTTGGTTAACATGCTCTGGCACATGGTTTGCATTGTAACATGTATATCTTATTTTGTGGTTCTAAATATCATGTAGCATGTTGATATGAGTGAGGGGATTCTGTGTGGTCCATGTTTCATTCCTCTCCACCACCGGAATTTTTTTGTGGTGACCTATTTTAATTTGTTCTTGGCCACTTAGAAATTATGAAATTGTGTTTTGTAGACTTGGGAGATTATGGAAGCATGGAATGCTATAAGTATAAGATGTTTTTTCTCATTGAAGGTAAGTATGATGAATCTGAATTTGTCTATCTAGACATTGTGAAGTATGTGAAAGTGTATGACCAGAGGAAAAAAATAGATAGATTCTATCTAGTTTCATTTTTGGTGATAGTTCTATTTAGTGGTGGATTCCCTTCCATCATTCTTTAGATAACGAGCCTCGAGCCTCTCTCTTTTGGCAGTGAGCCTTTCTCTTTTAGCAATGAGCCTTTTTATATCTTTGGCTATAATAGTCGGGTAGTGAGCCACCCTATAGTGAGAAACTTGGTAGTGCACCCTTGTAAAAATCATCTTAACTAGTTTTTAATAATTGAGAATTAGCATTCTCTGTGGTTTTTCCCTTCTTGGGTTTCCATGTAAATTTTGGTGTTCTTTGTCCACGGTGTTGTGTTCTTACATGTTCATAAAAATATTTTTGATTTAAGTTTTCTCTAAATTAATTAAAGTAAAGAAAATTTACAATAACTGATTCACCCCCCCTCTCAGTTATCTGGTATGTTCAACAATTTGGTATCAGAGATTTGGTTCCTCAAAGAAGATCTTAACTATTTGGGGTAGATCTGATGGTGCACAAATTGACAATTCCTATGTTTGATGGATCTGACTTTAGTTTTTGGAAAATGCAGATGAGTGGTTACTTGATCTCTCTTGGCTACAAGACTTGGAAAGGTGTTGAGACAAAATATGATGAGCTGACAAAAGTTGTTTCTACTATAGATGAGATTTCAGCCTATGAGGAGAATGAAAAGGCAAGGTATGCAATCTTTAGTGGTTTATCTAAGACTGAGCTGATAAAAGTTATTTCATTGGGCACCTCTTATGAAGTTTGGGAAAAGTTAAAAGAAATCTATGAAGGAAATGATTGAGTCAAACTATCAAAGAATTTGAAAGCTAAGCGTAGATATGAGAACTTGAGGATGGAAGAAGGTGAGGATATTGCAAGCTACTTTCAAAGGGTTGACAATGCAGTAAATGAAGTCAAAAATCAAGGAGGAACTCTGACAGATGAAGATGTAATGGAGAATATTTTAATGACCCTACCAGAGAGATACAATGACAAGATCTCAGCTATAGAGGAAGTTTATGATTCAAAGAAATTCAATAGAGAGCAGCTATTTAGAACACTAGCTGCATTTGAGATGAGGAAAATGGGAAAAAGAAAAGGAGAAAATTGAAACTACCTTCACAGTGACAAGAACAAAAGATGATCCAGATAGTGAAAGTTTTGAAGAGTTGGAAAAAAAATTCACAAGGAAACTGAAGAAAGGTACTAGCAAGTACAAAGGTATGTTACCTCTTAAATTTTTTATATGTGGAAATATTTGTCATTTAGCAACTAAGTCTTCGGAGATAGGAACAAGATAAAATTTCAAAAATACCAATAAGAAGGCCTATTATGTCAATGAGAATGTTGGCATTTCAAATGATGAATTAGATCATGAGGATTGTTTGTTTCTAGTTGAAAAGGATGAACCTAGGTTTTATATCTCTAATATTTTTTTGAAATCTAATGATGACGTCAAGACTGCATTATTTATTCAAAGAAATAGAGATGAATAGTTGATTGATACTGGAGGCTTGAATCATGTGGCTAGTGAAAAAATTAAGTTTGTGAAGCTTGAGAATATGATGGAGGTTCTATTAGATTTGGAGATGATAAAATAACACAGATTATTGGAGATAAGAATAAGGGAATTACTACAAGAAGAAAAGAAACTCAAGAGCAAGTTTTATTGTTCCTACTCTCAAAAGCTAAGCCAAAGAATATGGAAGATGCATGCAATGATCAGAATTGGGTGAAGGCAATGAAATAAGATCTTGATCAGATAGAGAAAAATCAAACTTAGGAACTTGTGCTCAGATCGGAAGACAAAACTATAATTGGAACAAAGTGGGTGTTCTGGAACATGCTGGATGATAACAAAAAATTAATGAGAAACATGGAAAGATTGGTTTGTAAAGGTTACACTCAGATTGAAGGGATTGATTTTGAAGAAAAATATGCCCCTGTTGCCTAGATGGAAGCAATTCATATTTTCTTAGCTTTTGTAGCTTTCAAGGATTTCAAATTTTATCAAATGGATGTGAAATCTGCATTCTTGAATGGAGAACTAAAGGAAGAAGTTTACATTGACCAATTGGAGGGATTAAAATTTGGAAGTCACTCGGATGTCGTTTATAGGCTGAAGAAAGATTTATATGGATTGAAGCAGACACCTAGAGCCTGGTATGGCAGATTATACAAATACTTTATTAGACAAGGATTTCAAAAGGGATTTGTTGATAGTAATTTATATTACAGAACTCACTCAGATTAGATGTTGATTGTTATGTTTTATATTGATGACATAATTTTTGAGGAAATGATGATATGTGCAAAAATTTTTTAGATGAAATGTAGAAGGATTTCGAAATGTCTATGATAAGTGAGCTAAGTTTCTTCTATGGATTGCAAGTAAATCAGAACAGAAAAGGAATTTTCATTTCTCATTCCAAGTATACAAAAGAACTATTGAATAATTTTGGGTTGGAGAATTCTAAACTTGTTTTTACACCTATTGTTATCAGATGCAAGTTGATAAAAGAAGATGAATCACATAAAGTTTATGCAAGAATGCATAAATAAATGATTGGAGGATTATTATATTTGACTACCACTAGACCAAACATTATGTATGTAGTTTGTTTAGTGGGAAGATTTCAACAAGAACCAAAGGAATCACATGTTGTTGCAGTAAAAAGGATCTTTAGATATTTGAAGGGTACAAAATTTTTCAAGTTATGGTATCAAAAGGACTCAGACATCACTTTGACAACCTATATTGATGGTGATTGGGCCAGATGTGTTTATAACAAGTGGTGTACAAGTGGCGGATATTATTTCCTTGGCTCCCAGTTGCTTTCTTGGTCAAGTAAGAAAGAAGATTCTATATCTTTATCTACTGTTGAAGCTGAATACATTGTAGCATCCTCATGTTGCACTCAGGTACTGTGGATGAAACAAACGCAGAAGGATTTTGGTATATCATTTGATGAACCCATCTTAATCATGTGTGACAATAGCTATGCAATAAATATTTTCAAGAATCTGATACAACACTCTAGAATGAAGCATATATCCATAAGATATCATTTCTTGAGAGAGAATGTGTTGGACAATGAAGTAAAACTTAAATATGTGCCTACAAAAGAGCAGATTGCAAATATTTTCACAAAACCATTGAGAAAAGATAATTTTGAGTATCTTTGACAAAAGTTAGGGGTTCTTCCCCCTCCTAGTCTACAATAACATGCACTAGGGTGTGCATTGGTTTAGGGTTTTATTTGTTCATTTTTATCTGGATCAATGTTTGGTGATTTCCTCATAGGGGGAGTAGAATAAGTTCTTCAGGGGGAGTTTTTCCCTTTGTCTTTGATGTCAAAGGGGGAGAAGAAAAGAAGATAAGATGGTCCTTGATGCTGAAATTGAGTTGTTTGGCTTGTTATTGATGAATGTTTCCATCAATAACAAAGGGGGATATTGTTGGAATGTGTTGAGATGATGTTGATTTCTTGTTTTCTTTAATGGTTTTCATTGATGTCAACATATTTGGTTGTGTGACCAATGTTTTGTTTTGGTTCTTTGGTGATCTAGATTGGCCTAGTTCCAAATGTCATGTTGTAATGATCTATCTTGGGTTGTATCTATTTTGGTCTCATTCCTCCTATAGCATAATGAGATACATTCTTTTGGGTCTGAATCAATCTGGTAGTTGGTTAACATGCTCCAACACATGGTTTTCATTGTAATGTGTATATCTTATTCTATGGTTTTGAATATCATGTAGCTTGTTGAGTTGAGTGAGAAGATTTTGTGTGGTCCACATTTCATTCCTCTCCACCACAGGACTTTTTTGTGGTGACCTATTTCAATTTGTGCTTGGCTGACTTAGAAATTATGAAACTATGTTTGACCAACTTGGGAGATTACAGAAGCATGGAATGGTATAATTATAAGATGTTTTTGTTCATTGAAGGTAAGTGTGATGAATCTAAATATGAATATCTAGACATTGTGAAGTGTGTGAAAATATATGACCGAAGGCAATAGACAGTGAGATTCTATCTAGTGTGATTGTTGGTGATAGTTCTTTTCAGTGGTGGATTCCCTTTCATCATCCTTCAGGCAATGAGCCAATTTTTGTAGGTAGTGAGCCTTTCTCTTTTCTATAGAACTCCAATGTGCCATTTTCTTTTTTGTGCAAGATATTATTTCTATAGAACTCTAGTGGAAGCCATGGTAGTGGAATCCACACTAGAACCCTCAACAAAAGCTTCTTAGTAGGATTAAATCCAATATGTTAGGGTTTCATAAATAGGACCACTTGGTTGTAAAATTATGGACCCCCTCACAGGCCTTATTTTGGTCAGCCAAGCAAGAGAATTCCACAATAAAATAACTATTTGTAGACATCAATTCCATAGCACATTCTAGATTCTATGTGAAATGTGTCCACAAGTCCATGAATGGAAGCAAGACCCAGTTCCCTATAAAACTATAGATAAGAGAATGGTTGCACAAATATCTTACATCCTCTGCTACTGAGTCCTTTTGGATCATTAAAATTGGTTGACAGTCACTCCTTCTAAGGAAACCGTTTACTTTTGGGATCCATTGGCTCCCTAGCTGGGATGATCCTTCACTAATTAAAGAGTTGTTTAAAAAATTGACCGCCTTTGCCTGGAAAAATGAAGGGGGAAACACCGCTAAATATTCACTAAAAGATATATTTTTGTAGACACTGAAAGATGTTTTAAGTCTGCATGCGTCATTTTTCCTAGTCATCATCCTTCAATTATGTTCGATCATATTCCTCTTTAATTAAATATATTTTAATTATTTAATTGATTCACCTTCTCATTTCTATTGTAATCAATTAAAATTATTTAATTGTGTCGCTAATATATCCATTTCTCCAATAATTAAATAGATTATTTATTTAATTATTTTTCTTGCATCCATAGTCAAATAATAATTATTTGGCATTTTATTCTTCTATAAATAAATAATTGACAAAATTATTTAATTATGTGTCATTCTTCTCTTTTGAATAATTGATCAATCTTTAATTCATATCTCAATCTGCTTTTTCATTTCCTCCAAATAAATATTTTGAAATAAATTATTTATTTTCCACTTGTCCTTTTCCTCTATTTTTGAATAAATTATTTAAAATAAATTATTTATGCACCTATTTTGATCAAAGATGCGCTATCATTAATCCCTATCATAGCCTTCATTTTTTTCATAGCCGTCGGGTGTCATAGCCGTTGACATCATATATTTTCCATGCATGGCATATTCTAGTTGCATCAATTCTCAACTATTGATCTTGACATCTTTCTAGAAACTCGATCTTGGCCATCCATTTCCTAACCCCCCTCTCATGAATCCTCATCCGTTGATCTTAGAATCTTTCCAGAAGATTAATCTCAGTTGTCCATTTGAAACGTTGTCTATAAAAGAAACATTTCTCCTCCATTTTCAATTTTACAACCATTATCTCCAACTTTCTTGCTTACTATTTGTAGGTATGTACACAACTTCAACAACAAATCTAAGGGAAATATTGGCATAAGAAGAAATAGGAGAGACAAGAGAAGTGAAGCAACTTCAAAGGGGAGTATTTGATTCAAATGCTTTTAGCTTATTATTCTCTTGTTTGAATGAGGTTGATAGCTTAGATTTGTGTCGGCTATCACTTTATCTATGATATTTGATTTTCCTCATTTTACATTGGTGAACTTGATGTGAATCTTACAATTTTTCAAAAAAAATATTTTTTTTGCTATTTTATAGGTTATATTCAAGAATTAGCACAAAATCCTATCATCTTAGTTTGAGCATAGAAAAATAGGTGCATGAAATCTTTAAAAAACATTATTTGGATTTTGTAGGTCTCCTTTTTAGCTTTCCAAAACTTCAAACATTTTGAAATTTTGATATGTTTTGAGAAAGTTATGGCCATTTTAGTGCTCGTAGATTTTTATGATTTAGTTGTTAAGATCCAAATTTTATTTTGTTTACAACACTTTTGTTGTGCAGGATTTTGCCAAGAAAAATTTGTGTTTTGAAGGTCTATGTCTTAGCTTTCCATAGTTTTTTACAGTTTCAAGTTTTGTTTAAGTTATCACTATTTTAGTTTTCTATTTTTATTCAAGTTCTTTTTGGTTTACTAATGTTTTGTTTTCAGCATGTGACTTTCATCAAGAAGATCTAACTTGTGGTTTTGCAAGATCTTTGGCTTGTTTTGCATAAGATATATTTTGTGTGTTTTTCAACATACTTTTTTAAGAGCTAAAATTACATTTCATTCATTAGTTTTAAAATTTACAACAAATTGCATTTACACTCATGAGGATAAAATGAACCACAATTTGCATGTCACTCATTTGGTCTTAAAATGAACAACAAATTACATGCACACTCATGGGATTAAAATAAAAAAAAATTGCATTGAAACTCATTAAGGTTAAAATTTACATACATTTTCATGAAATGGGCTTAAAATGAACACAATCTTGCATCGAAACTCATTAAGGCTAAAATTTACATGCATTTTCATGACATGGGATTAAAATGAACATTGGTTGTCTCACACTTAGTTGGGTTTAAAAATGAACAAAGTGTTTCATGTGTTTACCTCACATTGTAATTTGGATAATTAAAATGAACAAGTGTCTCTAATTTGTGTAACCTCGATTCAATAATAGAAGTATCCTCTCCCCTTGCACACTTGTGTGATCTTGGGTGCAAGAGAAACTATTATTGACTCTAGGAATTAGGCCTTCCTTGGTGATAAAAAGTACTCACCCCAAGGCGACTCAAACCGACAATGAAGAATTTTAGCCAAGCTACTCTTGACCGGTATACAAATATGAATCTTAATGGAAAACTTAAGATTACAAGTGCGGATGTGTCACACAGACAAGTGAATTCCCCCAAACCTTGTTGAGCATAATCTCTTCAAGATAGAATTCCTCCTTATCAGAGATAATCTTTCCTCATGTGTGGCCACTTGAATGGGTTCCCAAACTAAAAAATCTTGTGTAGAAGCCAAAAACCTTATCTATTCACTAGTGCAGTAATGGTCATTTCCAAGGCATCCACATTCTTGCAGTTCTTAGTAGAGGTGAAAGGTTTTCCATGGGAGATTCATGGGGGCTTGAAGCTTGGTTGACCCAAGAAGTGAGTGCAATGTAAGGGGGAGCCTATGTGGCCAAGCTTGTTAATCACCCACTAAGAATAAGTATGGTTGGAGTAAAATCCACATGGAATCCAGAGAATATTGTCCTTGCCAACCCTAGGATTGTGTTTGTCTTCTATGTGCTTGTTTTCACAAATTTCAAAGACAATGTGTCTGCCAAGTGTTTTTTGAGAACCAATGAAAAAATAAACACTTTTCATAGATTTGGAACAACACCTTCAAACAAAAACAATCCAAACATTTTCCAAAATTGCAAACAAAACTAGACTTTTTCACTTTGCACTGCATTTGTTTGCCCCACATCTAATATATTGCATCATATTTGAGCCTCTAAAAACCATAATCACTCTATTAAGCCACATTTTCTATATGAAAACCTACTTTTCTCTAGAGTCTCTGTTCAAAACCAGAAACATTATTGCTCATATCCTCCATCCTTGCATTTTTGTTTGTATTTATTTTTCCATAGGTATACCATTACACTTCTTTATTTGCATCGTTAGGTTTCACTATCATACATAAATCCTCATTTTGCAGACTTTAGAATAGGAACCCTTGCCATAATTTGCCACATCTTTTTCTTCAAAAGTAGGTTGTCATTGAACTTAATCAAAATCATTTCCTTTAGTTTTTTCCTTTGGTGAGCTATTTCCAACTCATTAGTCTAGTGCGGAAACCTCACTTTGTCACCTTGTCATTTAGTCCTTCAAACAAGTCCCTTGACACTCTAAAATTGAGACATTGACCAAACTTTGAATGGTTAGTAAGCCTTTCCTAAGTCTACCAAAATTGATCACACCTTAGAGTCTCCTTAGACATTTCATTTGCATTGTAATACCTTAAAACACTTTATTCTTCCACCATTAATTGTTAGTCTTCATTGTCATTTTGCATTTGAAATTCCCTTTAGATAACATTGCATTCCTTATTCCAACAAAATACCAAAAACATAGTCTTAGTATCATTCCTTCCACCATCATGTCTTCAATTCACCTTGATATGCTTTCTAGTCAAGTTGAATACCAGTTACTTTGTAAGGGACAATACCAAAAAGTCATGGACTTCAAAAGAAAATTCATCCAGTCCAAATACCAATGTCCTTCCTATCAAAAATCCATAAGTCCTAGTCATTCAACCATTTATCCTCACTATCAAGAGTCCTTTAACACAAGTCCTACCATTAGTCCACAACAAGAATCCACCTATTGTCCTTATCCTAACCTTGAAAAGGGAAATCAACCATCCACTAGTCCTTTCCAAGTCTCCACATCCTATTCTAGTCCTTCATCCACCAACACTTTCCAAGCCCCCACATCCTACTCTAGTCCATTATTTATCAATCTAGTCCAAGTCTCCATGTCCAATCCAAGTCAACCATCCATTAGCACCATACAAGAATCCATGTCTTATCCTAGTCCTCAATCCACTAATCCCTTTCAAGTCTCCACGTCTTATCCTAGTCTTTCATCCACTAATCCTTTCCAAGATACTTTGTCCGAACACACATATAGCCATGAAAATTATATCCTTGTCCAAAGTCACATTTCATTGTCTAACTCTGAGGAAATTTGTCAAGATGAAAACCCAAAGCATGACACCATAACTCCCCCTTCATGTCAAGATCAATGTAGTTCATTCCATGACCCTATCTTTAAGTTAATTAAAGAAGTCCTCCTAGATAATCATGACATACAAAATACACCCATCCTTGGTCAAAATTCCATTCACAACCATGTTATCCAAGATGAACCTATCCTTGGTCAAGATCCTATTTTCAATCATGTCATACAAGACAACCCCATCTTTGACCAAGACACTATCCTTTATCAAGAATTCCAAAATGATCCACTCCTTGACCTTTATGCCATTCATGATCCAACACTTGAAGACGATTCTATCCAAACTTCAAATATTGGCACTTCCAAAAATGACACTTTCCTCCATGGGACACATAGATGATCTTCATATAGAACAAGAGGCTACTATTCTAGACATATTTGTAAATGATCAAGCTATAACTAAATTCAGTGGGCTCTATGGCAATGACCATGAAGAAGGTTTTGACATAAACTTGGAAGCACCAACAAAATCATCTGAATCCGATATGTTACAAAATCAGACCACATATGTTAATCAAGACTCTAGTCAACATGTCAATGAAGTTACAACATTTTATCAACTAGGATCATCTACCTTTGTCAGAGAAGGCTTTATTACAGATGATAAAATTTGGAGTAAAGGTTTTTTTTGACTAAATAATGATGGGTTAGCATCTTGCTTCCAAAATAAAAATACCCCATCACAGATAGAATCTGTTAGAACATTCATTATCAAGGAAAAGGACTAGGCCTACATGAGCAAGGAATTCTAGAACCTATGTACTTACAGGAAAATTATAGACATCAATGTCTCGGCTATTCCTTAGTCAACTAATCTAATGATTTTAATGATACCCCCTTGCTATTGGGGGAAACTTTATCTAATACAAACATCAAAATGGATGTCATGAATAGTCCTTGTCATAAGGTTGTTTCCAACACTCCTTCCATCCACACCATACACCATCATTCCAACATAAATAACCCTTCCATTTGGAACCAACAAAAAGAAAACTATTAAAAATCCAAAGTTTAAAATCAAATGGCAAAGGACATTGAATCAATCAAAAATCCAAGTGGACAAATGAAGCTAAAATGGATCCCAAAGAAAAATGGATCTAGTAAAGAAAAGAATGAATCAAATCCAAAGGTAAATCAAAAGGTGGAGCCACAAGAAAAGAGGACTCCCACATATAATAAATTTTCACCTCCTTCAAGATGGTCATCAAGAAAGACTTATAAAAGTGTTGGTTTGAAACACCATCCCAATCAAAATTCTAAATCTCATCATCAACCACCCCAAGTATTATGAATTAAAATTGCTACATCCAAAAATCTAAACAACCCTTCCATGTCTACCATCATCCATCATAATCCCACATCTCACCTAAAGTCCAAAAAACCCATGTCACAAATCTATCTCATCTTGGCTTCAAATCTTTATCATAAGGACTCTCATAGAGCTCTATCATGATACACATATTCTGATAAGGCCAACTCTAGTATCAAAAAGGACCACAATGACATCAATCAGTTGTATGCAAGCGCTATGATCTTGACAAGGCAACTACTTCATAAAGGTCATTATTGGCATATCATGGCACCAATATCTACATCGGCATCGTCAACAACTTCAAAATAATCAATGAGCATCCAAGGCATATTTTCCATATAAAATAAAAAAAATAAAAAAAAAAGAGAGTAAAAAATAAAAACAAAAAATTAAAAAATTCTAAAAAAATCGAAAAAAAAATATAAAAAGTAAAGAGAAATCCCTTCATCCAAAGGTGAAAACTTGGTAAATAGGTTCCTTGAATAAATACCATGGTGAAAACCTGGCAAACATGCGTCATGTGTAAAAATAAATTATCTATGTGGACCATTACACTTGGGGGAAATTTGTCTCCTCTCCCCTCCCCTCCGCATGACATTTTCTTATGACATTTCCATCTATCCATCTAAGTTTTATCGTTCCCATCCATTTTTACACCTACTTTGATCTTGATAAGGAAAAAAGTACAAACATAAATCGTTCTTTGGGAATTTTTTTGACATGTGTATTCTTTGACCATACCCTATTCATGAAATATCATTACCTTCATAACCTCGTTATCCCTTTGTGACATTGTCCTTGGAGACCATATGATAATTCTTCTAGCCAATAATCATCACCTTTTTACCAAATCCATCCACCTTCCTTTTATACCTATCGCCTATCTTGGTTTCCCTTGTCAATGGTATAAAGATACTCCATCATCCCATCTAGTCCTAATGAAATCATTCCAAATGCAACGAGTCTAATCCATATAATCTTGCACTATGCAACCTAGCACATCATCCAATACATTCCTTGGCTTTGTTCCTAGCCCGACTGTAAACCTTGATCCTTTAGTCACGTTATCATCATTTTCACATTGTTTCAAGAATTTTCCTTCCCACGTTCAAACAATACCATCATCATCATCATCACCTGTCAATTGGTTTTCAGCTTGACTAAAATCAAGATCATGGTTGTCCTTGGATTCTTATGCATGTGTGCTTTCTTGCTTGTAGGCATCATTCACATGCATTTGTCACGATCCTCATAAAACAAGAAAAATCCATAAAAATCATAAAAAATCATTAAAAAAGACATAAAAATCATAAAATGTCCTGAAAAAACTCATAAAAATCATAAAATGTCCTCTAAAAACTCATAAAAATCAGAAAATGTCTTGAAAAAAGACTTAAAAATTGAAAATTGTCTTCAAGAAAACACAAAAACATCCAAATAACAATCAAAAATCCCAAAATAGAGTCAAGCCCGTCATGTTAGTTATTGCTCGTGTTTTTTCATAGTCGAACTACGTTGTCTCTGCACATTTTCTACATAGGCAAGGCACATCTTAAATGGCCCCCTGAGACATTAGGCATGTCCCTTAAGGTTGTCAAAATAAAATCATGACTCAATCTTCTATCATTAAGACAAATTCTTTGGTCGTGTAGAACTACAAGGTCTTTGAGTACACAACGTAGACAAGGCCATCAATCGATGAATGCTCAAGGTTGCTCTAGGTCAGTCCATTAGGGTTCATGACACTACACTTTCACACATATCAGATACCTTCAAGTCAGGGAAACTCTTTATCAATCTTGAAACAAATAATCTTGCAACAAAAGTTAAAGATCATTTCAATGGACATTCTAATCAAAGTGCCATGTCAATGTTGGCATGTGATCAAATCAGTCATCCAGTCAACTTCAGTCAAACTATCATCACAAGTCAACCTGTCAAACTCTTGGTTATTCTTCAAAGGTTCCCTTCTGAAGAACAACTCTTTTAATTTATTTATGCTTTAGGATGTGTCCTTCCTAGGCATCATCATTATCATTTGGCATTTTGAGGGATTCTCTTGACATTCGAGAATAGATCCTCTTGACATCGACATCATTCAAGTTGTGTCCTTACTTAATCTAGCATTACCTAACATTCGACAACCTAGACCTCGTCAAACATGGCATTTGGAATTAAAAGAATTGACCTTTGAACATTAGCAAACATTTGAAAACACCGGGAAAACACTTGGAAAATATTATTTGTCATCTGATTTTCATCATGCTACTAGTTCCTCGATTTAGAGGAGCCACGACATATCCTAATGATTTTCCTTATCTTTTCTGATCATCATGCTAGTAGTTCCTTGAGGATGTCCTGACATCAGGATTTAGAGGAGCAATGACATAGTATGATGATCGTCTTGTCTTTTATGGCTGTCATGAGACTAGTTCCTCAAGGATGTTCGTACATCAGGATTTAGAGGAGCAATGACATTTTATGGCTAGTCTTTGTTTGTGGTTGGTTATGAAAAAATACTAGGTGCAATGGAGTTCCTCGTATGGGTCATGATCATCCTTGTTTTTGATTTCTTGTCTTATGTGATGGTACAACCTTTCACACTATTGATCTATGTCATATCATGGTATTTGTTGGCCATTACAACAATCCACCCAATGATGATAAATATAAAATGTAAGCATGAAAGTTGGTTCCCTTATCATTTCCTGTCTATCTTTTTTCCCCTTTTCACACTAACATCAATCTCCTTCATGATAACATTTCTTCTATCCTTCATCCTCTAGTCTTATCTTCCATTTTGAGAGAACATTTGTATTCTTTGAACCCAACTTTCCTCTTGAGGGGGCATACCACAACCCTCTTGGTCATCCTTCCCCTTTCTCTTTACATTGGAGAATATTTCAGAATCAAATTTCTTTTACACAACATGATGAACTGCATTATGTCAAAGAGGGGGAAAATGTAGATACTGGAAAACGTCTTAAGTCTGCAAGCGTGATTTTTTCCTTGTCATCATTTTTCAATTATGTTTGATCATATTCCTCTATTAATTAAGTAATTTTTAATTATTTAATTGATTCACCTTCTCATTTCTATCTCAATCAATTAAAATTATTTAATTGTGACGCTAATATTTCCATTTTTCCAATAATTAAATAAATTATTTATTTAATTATTTTTCTTGCATCCATAGTTAGATAATAATTATTTGGCCTTTCATTCTTCTATAAATAAATAATTGACCAAATTATTTAATTATGTGTCATTCTTCTCTTTTGAATAATTGATCCAAATCAATTATCCAAGTTTAATTTCTATCTCCTCCTTTAATTAAATTTATGAATTTAATTAAATCTCCTTTTTCATTTCCTCTAAATAAATATTTTGGAATAAATTATTTATTTGCCACTTGTCCTTTTCCTCCATTTTTGAATAAATTATTTATGCAACTCTTTTGGTCAAAGATGCCCTGTCCTTAATCCCTATCATAGCCTTCATTTTTTTCATAGCCGTCAGGCATTATAGTCGTTGACGTCATATATTTTCCATGCATGGCATATTCTGCTTGCATCAATTCTCAACCATTTATCTTGGCATCTTTCTAGAAAATTGATCTTGGCCATCCCTTTCATAACCTCCCTCTCATGAATCCTCATCCGTTGATCTTAAAATCTTTCTAGAAGATTTATCTCAACCATCTATTTGAAAGGTTGTGTATACAAGAAACCTTTCTCCTCCATTTTCTATTTAACAACCATTATCTCCAACTTTCTTGCTTACTATTTGCAGGTATTTGCACAACTTCAACAACAAATCTAAGGGAAATATTGACATAAGAAGAAATAGGAGAGACAAGAGTTCAGTGAAGCAACTTCAAAGTGGAGTATTTGATTTGAATGTTTTTAGCTTAGTATTCTCCATTTGTTTGTATTCTCTTTTTTGGATAAGGTTAATAGCTTAGATTTGTGTTGGTTGTCACTTTATCTATTCTATTTGATTTTCCCCATCTTACAATTTGTCTTATTCCCAAAAACCCCACATGATTCAATACATCATATACTACATGGATAGCCACCTTCAACAAATAAACTCCCCCCACAAATTGCACAAAACAAAAGAAATACATAGAAAGAAAAAACCTCCGAAGTGATCCATAGAAACCCCCCACACAGTCCCAAACACCTCCTAAAGTCAATGCAACCTACAACAATGAGTAGGAGAGGGAGAAATAAAGAACAACTCACTACTAGGGCCATCGAGCCCTAGCCTATACAACCACTATCCTCTCCTACAATACCATCCCTATACACTCTACATTTACCATGTACCTAGTGTTTATTTTTTTTCGTAACAACCACATATCTAATGTATATTTAATATTTATAATTTATATCAAAAATATAGTTATCATAATCATGATAAAGATTAACTAGTGCACAAACATTTTTTTCCTCTATATTGATATTTATTTGGCTACTTTTTTATGTCATGGAAAATAATCAACAACCAATTCAAATAATTGATATTTGAAGTAGTAATTTATAATTTTTTAATTACTATCAATTAGCTCAAATATGTAAATGAATTGGAATATGTTTAATGAAATAAAAGTCTAAAATTTTGCAAGTTGTCTTTCACAAGTAGTTGTAGCTAGACTATTGAACATTTTAAAGTACTAATCTCACATTCACATGATGTCTAAGAGTTTGAATTCATAGCAATAGAAGAAATTATAGACAATTTTCATTCAACATATGTCATATTATCTAGGTTTTGCAATTTCTTGAGGGAAGTGTATTGTACTGAATATTATGGAGAAGGAAATTCTCCTCATATTCTCTATGCATTTCAAATTATATGTTCATCATATGTAGTATGACATTATTATTATTCTCTATGTAGTTTACGAGCAATTAAACTTATAATACACCTTTTACATAAATAAAATGATGGTATATTTTCTATTTTGTTCATTAAAATCTTGCATTGATTGGTTTTATGTTTCATCAAAATATTTTTTGAGTTAGCTTTATATATTATTCATTTTTTTTTGCTCGATAATAAGATTTTATATTATTCAATAGTAAACTCAAAGTAAATAATTATTTTCAAGAAAAACCATCTACCACCTATGAATAGAACCATTTTTTCAGGATTAAGCAATTAACATCCATACCACCCTGCACTAATCCTCTATTCATTTAATTTGAGATCAAAAAAGAACTCAAACTTACATTCAAAACATTGTCATAGAATGAAACCAACCACCCTGCATTAAAATACTATTCAACATTACATCCCAAGCAGAGCTAGAACCCCAAAATTCAAATGAGATATATAAAACTTAGTTGAAGTACCATTATAGAACAAAGATAAATACTAATTGACTTAGAGTGAGCTACTCAGATCCACTCCATCCTTTAGCGCTCTTGTCGCCTTCCTCTTCTAAGGATGAAGCTCTCTACTTTCCATATGTTCAACTTCTACCTTAGCCTAAGTAAGCAACACTTCCACCTCCATCAATTTTGAAAGGATCTTCAACACCTCCCAGCCATGTCTAGCCTCCTCTTTGCGACGAGCTTTGAATCTCCCTTCTGGCCATTGCACAAACATAATGCATCTCTCAAAAACTTCATGTTCTACACTTTCAATCCCTTCACGAACATCAAAACCTTCACCCGAGATTGCCCACTCCAGAATTGAGTCCATTCCATCCAGATAATATTTATGCACAATTCTTTTTATAACCCCCTTCACCATTTCCATTAACTCCCCCAGATCGAGACCCCACACCATTATTAAGGAATAAAAATCCATGTTTGCTCGATACTTGTGTCTTAAATCCCCAAAAACCTTACCAAGAATCAATTGTACACATTTCACCAACCTCTCATCTTTATACAAAAACATACCCTCCAATCTCCTTTTTGTCACTTCGTCGAAGAATGGGCGTAATTGCCTCCTTGTCCAAAGTGTAAAATTAGCCTCCATTAAAACTCTGTTACAATAGTTCCACCACCCAACTTCACACCTTCTCAAAGCCTTTTTCTCCATGAAAGCTCAAATGAACCATCGAGAAATGAGGGTAGAAAGAATTTAAACAAAATTAACACTTAACATTCAACCATAAGTGTAGAATGTACTAAAATAACCACCAGCCATCAACACACCATTTTTTCTGTCACTTCAGCCACTTTGATCTATCATTAATTCTTTCCCATTTAATGCTACGTACTTACCACCTTTCAATAAAACAACTCTAAATCAACATGCCTTAAATCATCAATCCTCATATCACCGACCTCTCCAAAGGTTAGAGCCCATTTTGAAAGGGTGTCATCTTCCACATACCCAGATCTCCTTACATTACCAAAAAGGAAGTCATCAAAGGATGCTAATTCCTCCATAATTCTAGCAATTATATTCTAGAGATGCCATACATCAATGCTCCCCTTCATCACTTCTTGAATGATTATGAGAGAGTCACCTTCTAGATGAATTTTTGAAGCCCCCAATTTCTTTCCAAATCTAATAGTCGTTAATGCTGCTAAGGCTTCAGCTACATTATTTGTCCCAACCTCCAACTTCTTCACCCCCAAGGCCAACACATTTTCTTTCCAATTGAAAATGATGAAACTTGTCCTAGATGGTCCAAGGTTCCCTTTAGAGGCACCATCAAAATTTAATTTCCACCATCCCTCCATCACTTTTTCCCAACCAACCTCCATTGGCACCTTTGAAGATAAATTAGCCTATCCATGCCTCTTAATGGGCCTAAGAAGGATTCCCAGCCATTGTGCCTATATATGTTTATCCTCCAAAGTAAAGGGGGGGCCAGATTGAAGAATTGTCAAGCTATCACACTGACCACTTCCTCTATAACATGATTAATTATCATCTTTAATCTATCTAGCGACTCTTCCTTGTCTAAGAAAATTCACCTGTTTCTTTCTTTCCATATTTCCCAAACAACAATAGATGGGCATACCTTCCATATACAAGATAAAGTCAATTTTTTCCTTTGCAAATGCCACCCCTCAAAAACTTTCTTTAATGCATTCAGGAAAGGGCCCTACCACCCCAACGATCTCATCAACATTTCCCAACACGAAGATGTCATCCTATAATGTAGCAACAAATTATCTACCATCTTCTCTACCTCTACACACATAACACATTTATATGGTCCCAATAAGCCCAAAAAATTTCTCCTTTCCCCTATTAGAATACTTCCCCTAATCACCAACCACGTAAAATTCCCTACCTTAGGTAAGCATTCTTCCCCCAAACATAAACTAACCAGCCAATCCTCACCCCCTGCTCCTGTATCCAAGAATTGGTATCCTATTCTGACCAAATACTTACCATCCACAATGCCACACCACAAAACCTTGTCCTCCTTATTAGACCTCAAAATATTTCTTGAGTTTAAAATCTCTTGCATGAGATTCCACTATCGGCCTGATATTTCAGAATTCTAGAGAGATTTCCAACCCCAATCACCACCCAAAGAATCCCCTCTAAATTCAAAATAATCACTCACCTTTTCACCCCAATGCTAAATAAACCAGATTCTTAGATCATGAAGTTATCCATTCTCTTTCAAAGCTGGAAAACCATCCCAAGAATCATCCCAAAAATTCACCTTTAAACCATTCCCAATCTGCCAAGTAATATGATCAACTATAACCTGGCGAAAGGAAATAACAGAGTTCCATATTGATGAGCCAGAAGCGGGATTACACATAGTAATAATCCTGTTGTCTTCCATTGAATCCAGATACTTGGATTTTAAAATCTGAAACCACAACTAAAAGGGTTGTGTTGATGATCAAAATGACACAAACAACTTAAAACATAATATTTTTACTCTATTTCTCGTAAAAAAGAAAGACAACACATAGTAGCCTAACTTCCAAGGTCCTAGTAGCTAGTTCTTGACTATCTGATGTCACTCAATTGGCCAATGCAACTATAATATTCAAGGGGCCTTTGCTGGTGATACGGAATAAAAACTGTATCAGATTCATAAATCTATGTTTAATGGGGGGGTTTAAATAAACTGAAAAAGGATAGATCAAGGCACCGATTAGTAAAACATGAACAAAATTATTTAACATACATATATTCTTAACAATGAGTGCTTATTAACAGATCAAAACCATAACATGATGCAATTCATAGAACAATCCATACCATTGCATACAGTCACAGTACTTAATTTAATCATCACAATCATTCATCAAAATACCACAAGATTGAAAAAAAACTCCTCATTCATTGCCAATAATATAGATCAACAGACATATAACAATTCCATTCATAGAAAATTTAATGAAATAATCTTTAAAATCTGGTTTCTCGTATTGATTCACATCAAATAAGAAACATTTATGCATAGAAAACTCACTGGCATAGAGACCAATTATGGTTCATTAACACCATCCAAGAAGTTCAATTCCAACATAAAACTTTATAAAAAGTGTATCTAAATTCAACATGAACTTAAAAATTATCTTTTCTCAAAGCTATTAAAATCCTATCTGCTATCATTAGGTGGCTAATTCTACTTCAATAAGTTGAAATTTACAACATGGAGCTCAAATTATATATAGACATCCAACTGATCCAATTGAGCAATTGATCCATTTGAGTGTTAAGCTCGTCCTTTCTTTGTTTATCTTTGATCATCCTGGACTTTGTGGAGGAAGCTACAACATCAATAAGATTCATTTTTTGATTCCTTATAGGCCTCTCCAAGTTGACTGTGCTCAATTGATAATCACTCACTTGCATATCTTGCATATCCTTGTCCACAACTAGAATTGCACATTCAGCAATAATCTCTCCTACCTCTATTAGCCTTGTGAAATGAAGAACCTTGGCCTTTTTCTTAGGTCTTTCATTTTCTATCTCCTTCATCATTTCTTCCCAATTAAGAGGTTGTGGGGGAGCTATCTACTTCTTTGCAAGATCCAACATTAACCATGTAGGAGCACTAGGAGTGGTAGCCATCACTGTAGAGGAAGAGGTAGCAGTGGTAGAAGATAGTGGCTACAATAAAGTAGCTTTAGGTTGAGAATCAACCTCTTGCACATTTTTTTGTTCCTTTTTTGCATTCTCTTGTTCAACCCTCTTGGCCTCTTCCTTATCCTTCTGCTCCTACAGCCTTTTATCTTCTCATTCCTTTTTCAAACACTCTTCCTCTAACCTCTTTTTCAAGAAATTTATCTCTCTCTCTCCAAGACTTTGAGCTTGTCCCATGCTTCCTTTTCATTTTGTTGTTGCTTAGCAAGCTCCTCAACATCCTTTTCCTTTTGCAAGCATTCTTCCTCCTCCCTTTTCTTATAGGCCTCTTCAACAATTTTAAATTTAGCCTCAAGGGCTTCCCTTTCTCTTCTTTGTATACCCATCTCTTCTTCAAGTTCATGGATCTTTTGTAGAATTTCTAACTTGTCACTCTCCTCCTTTACTATGAGCTCCTGCTCTTTTTGCTATTACTACTTAGCCAACTCATCAGCTTTCTATTTGGCCTATAATTGTTGTTGCTAGAGTAATGCATCAGCTTGTGCTTTGGCATCCATTTCCTTATGTTTTGGCAGCGCTTCAGCTTGTGCTTTGGAATCTGACTCTTATTGTTTATGCAATGCTTTAGCTTGTTCCTTTGCATCTGATGCTATCTTAGCTTCTTCAAACAACGTCCATTAGTCCTCCTCTATCAAAACATGCTCAATTCCTACATCCTCAATTTCATCAAGAGGCATCTCCTCTAGTGTCTCCTTATCTGATAGAGTACCCTCAAAGTCTATCTCTACTTCAAGTATTTCAACCTCAAGACCCTTTCCCTTTAAATTTTCATCTTCCTTTTGAAGGGTTCCCCTAGGAATTTCTCCACTTGGCTGCTCTATAGGAGGGGGTTGAGTAGGTGAATCAGTTACAATTGATGTTGGGGCCCCATGTCCTATTGGGACATCTTCATCATGTGCTTCAGGTAGATCTTGAGCTAGAACTTCAAGTTCAAATTCCTCTATATTAGGGGGGAAGAATTCCAAGTGTTCCTTAGGAGGCATTCTTATTTTCATCCTCTTGTACCCTTGAGTGGTACCTTCACCTTTCCTTTTCTTGGAAGTTTGAACCCCAAGCTCCCATGTTCTTAGCATGACCCATTGGATGCTTCTATCCATCACTGGCCTTGCTATCTGTTTAATATCTATTATCTCCTTTTCACCCTAATCTATAGGATCTAAGTTCTTGATACCTATATTATCTACCTCATATAGGGGATTGAAAACCACCCCACGATCTGATAATGTTTTAGGAATTTCCACCTTGACCCCATACTCCACCATGAGTGGCATATGAAACCTTTCATAATTCCTTTTCCTTAAGTCATACTCATCTTGAAGATCACTTCAAAAGTTGTCCAATAGATTGAAGTTCTTATCGAAAACAAAAGAAAGAAAAGCATTCATCATCTTCTTTGGATCAAAGTGCTTCCTAGCAGTGTACAAGCCCAAATTTAGATGCATCAATTCATTGCAAACAACCTTAGCTCCCAGAAGGTGTGGAAAACTATATTCACCCAAATTCATGGGGAACTTATGATAACCAAGCTTATGCTTTATAAAAAATTTAGAATTAACCCCCAAAGCTTGATAAACGAATTCCATTAAAAAAATCCTATTGTTGCAGCATCTAGGGAGTAGGTGAGGGTGACCATCAAATCCAGCCAGCCTGAAATAAGTATACTTGGGGTATTGGATAAACCAATATCCCCACTCTGTGATGAATGTCATGGCCTCTTGGCTCAATCTATATCCTGCATCTCTTGTAAGCTGGTTAATAATGACATATAAAAATGCATCATTAACCCTTCTGTAATGTAGTTCAAAATTCTACAAGGTGAGATGATCATAGTGATTCCACACCTTGTTCTATGCATTAGCTTCTCCCAAAATCCAAAATCTATTTAAACCTAGAAAAATTCCTCTCCTTGCTACTGCATAAATGACATAAGAGGTGATGAAGAAACCCTTCGTTTATCTCACTCTAATCATTTGGTTGTGTATTCTTTCAGACATAATCATGGGCCAATCAAATTGTTGCCTACAATCTAGGATTGTCTAAATGAATGGGAACATCCATTCTTTAAAGTGAAGCGCATCCCTTTTCACAAACACTGTAGAAAGCATCATTATAATGTCCCCAACCTCCTCATAGAACTCTGCCCTTTTAGGCTGATCTAGAAGCTTAACTAGAGACTTTTCTCAGTTCTCATCCATTTCTTATTCAAATGAGTTTTGTTGGCCTCCTTATGATTACTATATATTTTCAAAGCCTCTACCTCATTTAGTTGCCTAGGATTCGTTGGATTGGGCACATTGAACATGAGTTGAAACATTTGAGGATCTAAATCGATGATGACATTTCCCTATGAATTGACACACTGTCTAGTAGTAGGATTATAGGCTCTAGTTGTTGTCATTATTAATTCAAGACATTCGATTGATAGAGGAAATATAGTGATATGAGCCAAGCCAGATTCAACTATTCTTTGGGTCCTCCCTGTTACCTCTTTAGAAAATGTTTCAAAGTACAATTATTTGTAATGGAACGAACCCAAGTTGGTATCAGTTATTTCTGCCCAATTAGAATCCACTTTACTAGGAGTGATGGCAATACCCCGATGATTATACCTCAAGGGATAAGGGACTTGTATTGGCTTAACCTTTTTAGGCTTTGCTCCTAGTTTTGAAGTCTTTGCAGGTTGACTCCTTTGAGAAGCCTCACTCGATGCTCCTAACATCTTAATTTCTGCATTAAAATAGAATATTAGATCCACAAGAAGTATGAAAAACCAGGTCAGATATGAAAAACCAGGTCAGAGATCTCACCTTTCATATACACCGGAGACGGGACCAGGCAAAAGACATCCTTAGAAAGCTTTTAAAAAACCATCGAAGTCGGAACCAGAATAGACATTGAACTCACAACAAACCATATAGTAGGATTGAAGACAAATTCAGAATGGTAATCGGGACTGGGATCAAAATTGAAATTAGACTTGGTATAATGAAGAAGTTTCAAATTTATATCCCATTCCAACAAAGTGAAAGATATTTTAATAATTTATAATTCATTAGAAGTGGGCTCAAAGCCAGATCCGACATCCATTGCAAATAAAGGCTCAAGAATAGAATTAATCCTGGATCTGACTCTTGTTAAAACAAACATGACCTCATTAGAAATTTAGACAGTAGAACGAATGACATCATGGCCCAAAAATGATGTCACCTGGGAAGCTAAGGAGGCTTAAACTGAAAGTACTAAACCATCCCCCATATGACCAAGGGGAAACATAGCAACTAGGGTAGAATTTTAAAAATAATTAGAGACATGCAAAACCCTAGTTTATTTAAAACCTTCAACTTAAAAAATTAGGGCACAACTTAACCCTACTCCAAATCAACAAGTTGACACATAAAAGGACTGGTAGGTAAAGTAATGAATCGAAGAACACCATATAACCATGTAGAAATGGATTGACACCCCAAAACATAGGGCACAATGGTATGGGTGTGAAGAAAAATGAAAAAACGACCGTTGCAAAGTAATAAAAAGAAAGAAAATGATAGACAATTAAATACAACAAAAACAAAGAAAGAACCAAAGATAAAGGAAATAAAACAAAACAAAACAAAATAAAAAAAGAAAGGATTTGAATGAAAAGAGTCATGAACCCCATGAAGAACAACAAACCAAACAAACACAACGAATGTCAACAAAAAAAAGAAAGAACATAAACCCTACCTCGAAAAGAAATCCAATAGGCTAGCCTTTGATGCAAATCCACGCACAAAATCTTGACCTCTGATTGAATCATGCTCCCAAATGCTCTACCTCAACTCTGGTTCGATATTACTTGTTAAACAATCTTAATAACCAATGTGTTAACCTTAATTAAGGTTTAAAATCCAATTTCATACATGGGAAGTACCTACAATTAATACCATTAATGTGCTAGGACACATAATCACAGCGGTGATAGGCACAAAACTATTGTGTGACTAAAGTAAAGTCAGACAACAACAAGAAAGGTGGGAGCGGAAATAGAATGAGAATGAAGTTTGGAAACTTTGTCCAAGTTTCGAGTTTGGTTCCGGTTACCGTTCTGGTTCTGCCAACAAAAAGGAAAGAAAGAACCAAAAAGAAGACACCGAGATTGAAACAAGGTAAACAACATTGATCCTAAGTCCAAAAAAACAAACTAGAAAGGCAAAGGTGGAGGTGGGATGGAAAAAATTTTGGAACTTTGTATAATCCCAAACTTAATATCCATTCTAACTCCGGCTCCACGAAAGAAAAAAAAGACAGACCAAAGAGATCAACAAAAAGATGAGTGGGATTGGAATTGGGAAGGAGTCAGGGAATGAAAATCAAAACAAATTTCCAATCCAGATTTTGTTCTAGTTCCGGTTCTGAAAGAACAAATGAAAAAAACGTGTTGGAAGAAAGAACAACTCTAAACTTTGTTGAAAAACAACCAAGGACAAAAAAAAAAGAGGGGGACCCATTTTGACCAAGGAAAAAGATGGGGTGGTTATGCAAGGCATAAAAAATGGCGACTCGACTGGGAAAATGGTTTACCTATTTTCAAGACACTGAAGAATTCAGTCACCCAATAACAATCTAGCTTATAAATCATGTTAACTTGAATAAAATGAGATATAGAGAATATTTTTTTGTTGGAATCTCAGATGTATGTGCTCATGAACTATTCTAAATCTGAGTGTGTACGTATATGGTGCATACTTCTTCATAGACACTTTCTCCACTCCTCAAAAACTACACCTAAGATTCAAGCTACATAGGTTGAGTCCTTCAACTGTCGTGCAATGAAATCCTAGGCATTGCTCCACTACCAAACATGCATCCATAGCCTCGACAAAGATACCTTTAGTTCTCTCAAAGAATTGCTCTACTTCTGAATAGGCATTCATAGCCCCGATAGAGATACTTTATACACTCATTTGATATAGAGTTTTACTTTTCTCTCTTTCTCTCTGTTTTTTTTTTTTTTACTTAGGCTTCACTTGTGGGAACTCTTTATGAACTTTTATCAATACTCAGGTGTAATTGATTTGAAATGTGGGTTGAGAACTACAATGAATTTCATAACAATCTTGGAATTAGATTTTTCACTTGAATCAGAGATACAACCACCCTAAAATAAATTGGTGTTTTACTTAGGCAGATGCTTATCTATTTTTGTGGAAAACTTCGATCATAATTCATGAGATATTCACAATGTACCTTTTTTTTCTTAATAAATTCGCAAACCAAAATTAAAATATTCATAAGACATGAGTTTAGAATGAAATCATTCAACAAATATTCCTTGAAAATACCTAAATCAATTTCTCTCCTAGTGCCTATAGCATACTTTAAATAACAACCCCCTTTCTTGGAATAGATAGAAATGAAGATCCCCAATGAACAAGACAAAAAAAACAAAAGAAAACAAAGAAAAAGAAAAACCAAAGAAAGAACTAATTACATATGATACAATATAGTACATTTATTTAGAAAATCAGACCTTTCTGAGCCAAAGTAATGTTTAAGAAATTGACCATTAACTGGAAATGGAATAGGTTCCCTGTTAAGGCACTCAAATGGAAAGCATTCTTGCCTAGTATCTTAGCTACTTGATATGGACCCAACCAGAATCTATCAAACTTCTAGCGATGTTTAGAGAACTGTTGCAAAACAACATCTCTCTATTCTTCCATATTGAGAAAGTTGGTTAGTCTGACCTCGATCCTATCATCCTTTGTATAAAATTCCTAGGGAAACTGTGATTCGAGTTCGATCTACCAATAAGGCGAATCTCAACTGAGTGTATTAGTCCCTAGGATTGTTTTCTAACAATTTTTTAATTACCTCCAATAGATTTTTATTAGTGGACTCAGCCACTCCATTTCCATGAGGGTAGTAATTAGACAAATATTTAAAAATAATTTTATGTTCATAAGCCCATTGAATAAATTCAGCTGAAGAAAAAGCAGGGCCATTATCACATACCAAGGTGAATGGTACTCCAAACTTGGTGGTGATGTTCTTAGTTAGATACTTGATAACTACTTCTGTGGTACTTTTTTTGCAGGGCTGAGCCTCGGTCCAATGTGTACAATAGTCAGTTGCAGTCATGATGAATTTGTGACCTGTAGAAGAGCTTGGATTAATGACACCTAGAAAGTCTAGTGCCCATTGAGCGAACGGTCTTACCTCATACACTAGTTGCAAAGGAATTGCTGGATTTCTTTCCCTAGGTGTAGAGGTCTAGCATACATGACATGTCTAGACATGTTGGTGTGCATCCCAAAACACATAGGGCTAGTAATACCTTGATATAATAATTTTATGGTCCAAAGCATCTACAGATCCATGTCTTGTACCATGTCTTCCATGAAACTCAGCAATAGCATGCTTAGCCTCTTGCTGATCCAAACAATGCAAGTAAATTTCTTGAAAGTTCCTTTTGTATATAGATCCCCCTTTGAGCATATAATGATAAATCTTCATCCTCAATTCTCTCCTCTGAGTAGAATTCATCCCCTCTGGGCATCTGTTGTTGAGGAGGAAGAAGATCAAATCTATGTACTAGGGATCCTTAGTGAATGACTGCACAGTGTACTACTGACATGTGATATTCTTGTCAACATCTACCATTTCCTTTGATAAACCTTGCCCTCAGACGAGTTTCATTGGATGAATTTGTAAGTCGAATTCTTGTAAAATAGCCATCCATTTTCCTCTTCTTTCCCCCAATTCACTTTGCATTAGGATGGATTTCACAGTTCGATCAAGAACTATGGCTATAACCCGACTCCGAAGAATGTAATGCCTAGATTTTTTTACTACTCAGACCAATGCAAAGACCTACTTCTCAAGAGGTGGATACCTAACTTCTGAAATCTTAAATGGGGAGCTCATGAAGGCAATAGGTCTCTCCTCTCCCTCACCTCTTCATGGCATTAAAACAACTGCACATGAATGGCCAGACACGAAAGAATACATATAAAAGGGCTTTAGATAATTTGGGCTGGTCAAGACAGGTGCCTCAGATATTGATTGTATAGTTTATGAGAAAGAATATTTGGCCTCATTTCTCCATTCTATTTTTGCATCTTTTTTAAACATCTCATTAAGGGGTTTGATGATTTATGCAAACCATGTTATAATTTTTTTGACAAAATTAATCCTTCTGAAGAAGGATCTCATTTCTTTCTTACTTCCTGGCCTTCTCAGCTTTAAGATGGCCTCTACTCTATTAGGTTCTATGGATATCCCTTCTTCTTATATGATGTGGCCTAAGAGTTTCCCTTCAGATACTCCAAACACACATTTTTTTGGATTAAGGGAGACACCATAGCTTATACACTTTTGGAGGACCTTTTCCAAATCTGCCGCATGGTCTTCCCGATTCTTTGAGAAGACAATTAAGTCATCCACATAAATAATGATACACTTACCTATTAAATCCTTGAATGCTATGTCCATTGCACGTTGAAAGGTTTTTCCAGTGTTGATAAGGATGAATGGCATCCTCCGATAGGAAAATGTGCCCCACTTGGTGGTGAAGGCAGTTTTCATTCTGTCCTCATGGCTGACAAGCACTTGATTATACCTAGAATAGCCATCCAAAAATGACATCATCTAGGACACATTGAATATTTGTAATACCTCATCAAGAGAAGGCAGTGGGTAGTTATCCTTCTCAAAATCCTTATTTAGATTCTTGGAATCAACAGATAGCCTCATTTCACCACTTTTCTTCTGCACAAAAACTAAATTTACAACCCAAGTAAAATGTTTGACTAGGAAGATTATTCTTGTAGATAGCAAATTTTGCACCTCCTTTTGAATTAGTGGCTCAATCAAAGCATTGATCAGGCATTTATTTTGATGAAAGGGCTTGGCTTCTAGTTTAAGAGGTATGGTATGTGTGATCATTGAAGTGTCAAAGGTCTTTAAGTCTTCATACCCCCAAGCAATGGCTGCAATGTTCTGCTCCAAAACTTTAACTATCTTCTTCTTAATTTCTTTAGGACAAGCCTTTCCTATGAGAACATTCCTTTCAAGACCTGAGTGAGTCATATTAATAGATTCATACTTCCCTCCATCACTCTCTGTGGGAACCCTTTGATGAGCCTGTGGGTCAAAGTCAAATATCCTTTCTAAAGCTACCATCCCTTTTGGAATACTATTTATTTTCTCAACTCTAGTATCCCTTTTGTGTCACCATTCTCAGGATCCCAATCTCCCTGATCTCTCTCTGATTCATCAATTATTTGTCCTTTGAAGACATCCAAACTTGCCAAGAAGGCCAATATATGCTAGTCATCATCGAATACCTAAACATTCTGAACATTATCGGGGACAGCTGGGACTGAGACTAATTCAACTAAAAATATTTTTAACATGGAGTCTTGCATAGGCTCCAAGGTGCTAGTAGTAACAGCAAGGGCATCCACAATCTAATTAGTTTCCCTAGGAATCAGAGTGATCCCAAAAGCATCAAACTCTTCAATCAGATTCCAAATTCTATTTATGTATGAGGCCAATATTTTTTTATGAAAAAGTATATTGGTTGCATACCTACTTTACAATTACATAAAAATATCCCATTACCATGAGAGCGGTGACCTTTTTTGATGGGAAAACATAATTCCTTGACTGAGTGCTTCATATTCAGCCACATTGTTCATGCAGCCAAACTACAACTTATAAGATGCAAATTAAGTCTTCCCTTTCGAGTTGGTTTGTTCAATCCCTACTTCACTTCCTACTTTGGATTTAGAGCCATCAAATTTAAGACTCCATAATTGATCTTTAGTAGGGAGCTCTTTCTTTTTTGGGATAACAAGAGATGACTTGCTTGAGATGGGTGGTGGCTCAGACTTTGTTGGCCATCAAGAGTTGAAGGTGATTAGGGGAAAGCTTCACTCAAAGATTCTTCTACATTTAAATCTTATTCAAGAATCACTCCCTAAACAAATTCTTGGATCAAGTTGCAATCTGATTCATTTTTTATCAATATCTTAGGCATTGGAAGAGTATCTGAGGCATTTTTTATCTTTTTTAATCATCTCATTAAGGGGTTTGATGATTTATGCAAACCCTGTTATAAATTTTTTCACAAAATTAATCCGTCTGAAGAAGGAACCCATTTCTTTCTTACTTCCTAGCCTTCTCAGATTTAAGATGGCCTCTACTCTATTAGGTTCTATGGATATCCCTTCCTCTTCTATGATGTGGCCTAAGATTTTCCCTTCAGATACTCCAAACACACACTTTTTTGGATTAAGGGAGACACCATAGCTTATACACTTTTGGAGGACCTTTTCCAAATCTGTTGCATGGTCTTCCTGGTTCTTTAAGAAGATAGTTAAGTCACCCATATAAATAATGATACACTTACCTATTAAATCCTTGAATGCTACGTCCATTGCATGTTGAAAGGTTTTTCCAGTGTTGATAAGGATGAATGGCATCCTCCAATAGGAAAATGTGCCCCACTTGGTGGTGAAGGCAGTTTTCATTCTGTCCTCATGGTTGACAAGCACTTGATTTTACCCAGAATAGCCATCCACAAATGACATCATCTCGGACCCATTGACTATTTGTAATACCTCATCAAGAGAAGGAAGTGGGTAGTTATCCTTCTCAAAATCCTTATTTAGATTCCTGGAATCAACACATAGCCTCATTTCACCACTTTTCTTCTGCACGAAAACTAAATTTGCAACGAAAGTAAAATGTTTGACTAGGAAGATTACTCTTCCAGATAGCAACTTTTACACCTCCTTTTGAATCAGTGGCTCAATCAAAGCATTGATCAGGCATTTATTTTGATGAAAGGGCTTGGATTCTAGCTTAAGATGTATGGTATGTGTCATCACTGAAGTGTCAAAGGTCTTTAAGTCTTCATACCCCCAAGCAATGGCTCCAATGTTTTGCTCCAAAACTTTAACTATCTTCTTCTTAATTTCTTTAGGACAAGCCTTTCCTATGAGAACATTCCTTTCAAGACCTGAGTGAGTCATATTAATAGATTCATACTTCCCTCCATCACTCTATGTGGGAACCCTTTGACGAGCCTCTGGGTCAAAGTCAAATATCCTTTCTAAAGCTACCATCCCTTTTGGAATACTATTTATTTTCTCAACTCTAGTATCCCTTTTGTGTCACCATTCTCAAGATCCCAATCTCCCTGTTCTCTCTCTGATTCATCAATTATTTGTCCTTCGAAGACATCCAAACTTGCCAAGAAGGCCAATATATACTGTCATCATCGAATACCTAAAAATTCTAAACATTATTGGGGACAGCTGGGACTGAGACTAATTCAACTAAAAATATTTTTAACTTGGAGTCTTGAATAGGCTCCAAGGTGCTAGTAGTAACAACGAGGGCATCCACAATCTAATTAGTTTCCCTAGGAATCAGAGTGATCCCAAAAGCATCAAACTCTTCAATCAGATTCCAAATTCTATTTATGTATGAGGCCAATATTTTTTTATTAAAAGTATATTGGTTGCATACCTGCTTTACAATTACATAAAAATCTCCCATTACCATGAGAGCGGTGACCTTTTTTTGATGGGAAAACATAATTCCTCAAGTGAGTGCTTCACATTCAGCCACATTGTTCATGCAGCCAAACTCCAACCTATAAGATGCAAATTAAGTCTTCCCTTTCGAGTTGGTTTGTTCAATCCGTACTCCACTTCCTACTTTGGATTTAGAGCCATCAAATTTAAGACTCCATAATTGATCTTTAGCAGGGAGCTCTTTCTTTTTTGGGATAACAAGAGATGACTTGCTTGAGATGGGTGGTGGCTCAGACTTTGTTGGCCATCAAGAGTTGAAGGTGATTAGGGGTAGGCTTCAGTCAAAGATTCTTCTACATTTAAATCTTATTCAAGAATCACTCCCTAAACAAATTCTTGGATCAAGTTGCAATCCGATTCATTTTTTATCAATATCTTAGGCATGAGAAGAGTATTTGAGAAATTTTTTTATATTTTTTAATCATCTCATTAAGGGGTTTGATGATTTATGTAAAGCCTGTTATAAATTTTTTGACAAAATTAATCCTTCTGAAGAAGGATCTCATTTCTTTCTTACTTCTTGGCCTTCTCAGCTTTAAGATGGCCTCTAATCTATTAGGTTCTATGGATATAACTTCTTCTTATATGATGTGGCCTAAGAGTTTCCCTTCAGATACTCCAAACACATAGTTTTTTGGATTAAGAGAGACACCATAGCTTATAGACTTTTGGAGGACCTTTTCCAAATCTGCCGCATGGTCTTCCCGGTTCTTTGAGAAGATAGTTAACTCATCCACATAAATAATGATACACTTACCTATTAAATCCTTGAATGCTACGTCCATTTCACATTGAAAGGTTTTTCCAGTGATGATACGGATGAATGGCATCCTCCGATAGGAAAATGTGCCCCACTTGGTGGTGAAGGCAGATTTCATTCTATCCTCATGGCTGACAAGCACTTGATTATACCCATAATAGCCATCCAAAAATGACATCATTAGGGACCCATTGACTATTTGTAATACCTCATCAAGAGAAGGAAGTGGGTAGTTATCCATCTCAAAATCCTTATTTAGATTCCTAGAATCAACACATAGCCTCATTTCACCACTTTTCTTCTGCACAAAAACTAAATTTGCAACCTAAGTAAAATATTTGACTAGGAAGATTATTCTTGCAGATAGCAACTTTTGCACCTCCTTTTGAATCAGTGGCTCAATCAAAGCATTGATCAGGCATTTATTTTGATGAAAGGCTTGGCTTCTAGCTTAAGAGGTATGGTATGTGTGATCACTGAAGTGTCAAAGGTCTTTAAGTCTTCATACCCCCAAGCAATGGCTGCAATGTTCTGCTCCAAAACTTTAACTATCTTCTTCTTAATTTCTTTAGGAAAAGACTTTCCTATGAGAACATTCCTTTCAAGACCTAAGTGAGTCATATTAATAGATTCATACTTCCCTCCATCACTCGCTTTGGGAACCCTTTGATGAGCCTGTGGGTCAAAGTCAAATATCCTTTCTAAAGCTACCATCCCCTTTGGAATACTATTTATTTTCTCAACTCTAGTATCCCTTTTGTGTCACCATTCTCAGGATCCCAATCTCCCTGATCTCTCTCTGATTCATCAATTATTTGTCCTTCGAAGACATCCAAACTTGCCAAGAAGGCCAATATATGCTAGTCATCATCGAATACCTAAAAATTCTGAACATTATTGGGGATAGCTGGGACTGAGACTAATTCAACTAAAAATATTTTTAACTTGGATTCTTGCATAGGCTCTAAGGTGCTAGTAGTAATAGTGAGGGCATCCACAATCTAATTAGTTTCCCTAGGAATCAGAGTGATCCCAAAAGCATCAAACTCTTCAATCAGATTCAAAATTCTATTTATGTATGAGGCCAATATTTTTTTATGACTAGTATATTGGTTGCATACTTGCTTTACAATTATAGAAAACATCTCCCATTACCATGAGAGCGGTGACCTTTTTTTGATGGGAAAACATAATTCCTCGAGTGAGTGCTTCATATTCAGTGACATTGTTCATGCAGCCAAACTGCAACCTATAAGATGCAAATTAAGTCTTCCCTTTCAGGTTGGTTTGTTCAATCCCTACTCCACTTCCTACTTTGGATTTAGAGCCATCAAATTTAAGACTCCATAATTGATCTTTAGTAGGGAGCTCTTACTTCTTTCGGATAACAAGAGATGACTTGCTTGAGATGGGTGGTGGCTCAGACTTTGTTCGCCATCAAAAGTTGAAGGTGATTAGGGGCAGGCTTCACTGAAAGATTCTTCTACATTTAAATCTTATTCAAGAATCACTCCCTAAACAAATTCTTGGATCAAGTTGCAATCCGATTCATTTTTTATCAATATCTTAGGCATTGGAAGAGTATCTAAGGCATTTTTTATCTTTTTTAATCATCTCATTAAGGGGTTTGATGATTTATGCAAACCCTGTTATAAAATTTTTGATAAAATTAATCCTTCTGAAGAAGGATTAATTTCTTTCTTACTTCCTGGCCTTCTCAGCTTTAAGATGGCCACTACTCTATTAGGTTCTATGGATATCCCTTCTTTTTATATGATGTGGCCTAAGAGTTTCCCTTCAGATACTCCAAATACACACTTTTTTGGATTAAGGGAGACACCATATCTTATACACTTTTGGAGGACCTTTTCCAAATCTGCCGCATGGTCTTCTTGGTTCTTTGAGAAGATAGTTAAGTCATCCACATAAATAATGATACAATTACCTATTAAATCCTTGAATGCTACATCCATTGCATTTTGAAAGGTTTTTCCAATGTTGATAAGGATGAATGGCATCTTTCGACAGGAAAATGTGCCCCACTTGGTGGTGAAGGCAATTATCATTCTGTCCTCATGGCTCACAAGCACTTGATTATACCCAGAATAGCCATCTATAAATGACATCATCTGGGACCCATTGACTATTTGTAATACCTCATCAAGAGAAGGCAGTGGGTAGTTATCCTTCTCAAAATCCTTATTTAGATTCCTGGAATCAACACATAGCCTCATTTCACCACTTTTCTTCTGCACAAAAACTAAATTTGCAACCCAAGTAAAATGTTTGACTAGGAAGATTATTCTTGCAGATAGCAACTTTTGCACCTCCTTTTGAATTAGTGGCTCAATAAAAGCATTGAGCAGGCATTTATTTTGATGAAAGGCTTGGCTTCTAGCTTAAGAGGTATGGTATGTGTGATCACTGAAGTGTAAAAGGTCTTTAAGTCTTCACACCCCCAAGCAATGGCTGCAATGTTCTGCTCCAAAACTTTAACTATCTTCTTCTTAATTTCTTTAGGACAAGTCTTTCCTATGAGAACATTCCTTTCAAGACCTGAGTGAGTCATATTAATAGATTCATACTTCCCTCCATCACTCTCTGTGGGAACCCTTTGATGAGCCTGTGGGTCAAAGTCAAATATCCTTTCTAAAGCTACCATCCCTTTTGGAATACTATCTATTTTCTCAACTCTAGTATCCCTTTTGTGTCACCATTCTCAAGATCCCAATCTCCCTGATCTCTCTTTGATTCATCAATTATTTGTCCTTTGAAGACATCCAAACTTGCCAAGAAGGCCAATATATGCTGGTCATCATCGAATACCGAAAAATTCTAAACATTATCGAGGACAGCCAGGACTGAGACTAATTCAACTAAAAATATTTTTAACTTGGAGTATTGCATAGGCTCCAAGGTGCTAGTAGTAACAGCGAGGGCATCCACAATCTAATTAGTTTCCCTAGGAATCAGAGTGATCCCAAAAGCATCAAACTCTTCAATCAGATTCCAAATTCTATTTATGTATGAGGCCAATATTTTTTTATTAAAAGTATATTGGTTGCATACCTGCTTTACAATTACATAAAAATCTCCCATTACCATGAGAGCGGTGACCTTTTTTTGATGGGCAAACATAATTCCTTGAGTGAGTGCTTCATATTCAGCCACATTGTTCATGCAGCCAAATTGCAACCTATAAGATGCAAATTAAGTCTTCCCTTTCGGGTTGGTTTGTTCAATCCCGACTCCACTTCCTCATTTGCATTTAGATCCATCAAATTTAAGACTCCATAATTGATCTTTAGCAGGGAGCTCTTTCTTTTTTGGGATAACAAGAGATGACTTGCTTGAGATGGGTGGTGGCTCAGACTTTGTTGGCCATCAAGAGTTGAAGGTGATTATGGGCAAGCTTCACTCAAAGATTCTTCTACATTTAAATCTTATTCAAGAATCACTCCCTAAACAAATTCTTGGATCAAGTTCCAATCCAATTCATTTTTTACCAATATCTTAGGCACTGGAAGAGTATTTGAGGCATTTTTAAATCTTTTTTAATCATCTCATTAAGGGGTTTGATGATTTATGTAAAGCTTGTTATAAATTTTTTGACAAAATTAATCCTTCTGAAGAAGGATCTCATTTCTTTCTTACTTCCTGGTCTTCTCAGCTTTAAGATGGCCTCTACTCTATTAGGTTCTATGGATATCCCTTCTTCTTATATGATGTGGCCTAAGAGTTTCCCTTTAGATACTCCAAACACACACTTTTTTGGATTAAGGGAGACACCATAGCTTATACACTTTTGGAGGACCTTTTCCAAATCTGCCGCATGGTCTTCCCGGTTCTTTGAGAAGATAGTTAAGTCATCCACATAAATAATGATACACTTACCTATTAAATCCTTGAATGCGATGTCCATTGCATGTTGAAAGGTTTTTCTAGTGTTGATAAGGATGAATGGCATCCTCTGATAGGAATGTGCCCCACTTGGTGGTGAAGGCAGTTTTCATTCTGTCCTCATGGCTGACAAGCAATTGATTATACCCAAAATAGCCATCAAAAAATGAAATCATCTGGGACCCATTGACTATTTGTAATACCTCATCACGAGAAGGCAATGGGTAGTTATCCTTCTCAAAATCCTTATTTAGATTCCTGGAATCAACACATAGCCTCATTTCACCACTTTTCTTCTGCACAAAAACTAAATTTGCAACCCAAGTAAAATGTTTGAATAGGAAGATTATTCTTGCAGATAGCAACTTTTGCACCTCCTTTTGAATCAGTGGCTCAATCAAAGCATTGATCAGGCATTTATTTTGATGAAAGGCTTGGCTTCTAGCTTAAGAGGTATGGTATGTGTCATCACTAAAGTGTAAAAGGTCTTTAAGTCTTCGTACCCCCAAGCAATGGTTGCAATGTTTTGCTCCAAAACTTTAACTATCTTCTTCTTAATTTCTTTAGGACAAGACTTTCCTATGAGAACATTCCTTTCAATACTTGAATGAGTCATATTAATAGATTCATACTTCCCTCCATCACTCTCTATGGGAACCCTTTGATGAGCCTGTGGGTCAAAGTCAAATATCCTTTCTAAAGCTACCATCCCTTTTGGAATACTATTTATTTTCTCAACTCTAGTATCCGTTTTGTGTCACCATTCTCAGGATCCCAATCTCCCTGATCTCTCTTTGATTCATCAATTATTTGTCCTTCGAAGACATCCAAACTTGCCAAGAAGGCCAATATATGCTGGTCATCATCAAATACCTAAAAATTCTAAACATTATCGGGGACAACTGGGACTGAGACTAATTCAACTAAAAATATTTTTAACTTGGAGTATTGCATAGGCTCCAAGGTTCTAGTAGTAACATCGAGGGCATCCACAATCTAATTAGTTTCCCTAGGAATCAGAGTGATCCCAAAAGCATCAAACTCTTCAATCAGATTCCAAATTCTATTTATGTATGAGGCCAATATTTTTTTATGAAAAGTATATTGGTTGCATACCTGCTTTACAATTACATAAAAATCTCCCATTACCATGAGAGCGGTGACCTTTTTTTGATGGGAAAACATAATTCCTCGAGTGAGTGCTTCATATTTAGCCACATTGTTCATGCAGCCAAACTGCAACCTATAAGATGCAAATTAAGTCTTCCCTTTCAGGTTGGTTTGTTCAATCCCTACTCCACTTCCTACTTTGCATTGGGAGCCATCAAATTTAAGACTCCATAATTGATCTTTAGCAGGGAGCTCTTTCTTTTTTGGGATAACAAGAGATGACTTGCTTGAGATGGGTGGTGGCTCAGAATTTGTTGGCCATCAAGAGTTGAAGGTGATTATGGGCAAGCTTCACTCAAAGATTCTTCTACATTTAAATCTTATTCAAGAATCACTCCCTAAACAAATTCTTGGATCAAGTTGCAATCCGATTCATTTTTTATCAATATCTTAGGCATTGGAAGAGTATCTGAGGCATGTGTAATGGAGAAAGATTGAGATACCTCAATCTTCTCTTGAAACTCAGAGCATAAAACTTGAGTTTTCTCAAATCATGAGGGATCTTCCACTTGATAAAGACCAGTTCTAGTGAGGATGGTAGCATCCTTGGCTTCAAATGGAAATTCATTAGTGGGTGCTTGAGGTTGATCTTGAAAAATTAGTTAAGGCTAGCAGATATGCCTTAAGATATCTATGTAGGGTTGACATTTCAACTCAAAATGATTCTAATAATGTATCCAACACCAATTAGGAAGCACCAAACTATACAAATCAGTCTCTTCTCCCAATACTAACCTATATTGTTGCATTTTTTTTGTTAGAACTTTATGGTTGATCGAGATCATTGGGTCCTTCTATTCTAGAGGTAGTGTATCATTAAAATTGAATATTGAGAAGGTCATGATCTCCTCCTATTTATAGACTCTTATCTCAATCTCAAAGTATGCTACTTCATTGGGAGAATCATATTCACTAATCATGTGTTTGAGCCTAGGCTCACTATCAATTCTAATCCATGTTGCTATCCCTTTCCAGGGCAGCCACATGTGAGATAAATCCAAAGACAAATATCCCCTAATAATCTTCATTAGCTCCTGACTCAGGAGCATACCATATGTGTTTGGGATATCAGCCACCTGGATATCTATGTAAGTTTGGATACTTGGATCTGATCCAACCTATGCATGCATATTTTTTAGTTCTCCCACTACATTAACCTCGATTTTGTCCAACTAAATCACTTTATTATTAGTTTGGGAAAGACTTAATCCTAGTTTCTTGGAAATGGAAATGGGAATAACATTACCTAATGCTTTGAAGTCGAGTAGACAATTATACAAATTCTTTCCAAAAATTCTTAAACTCGAAAGGAAAGGTGGAGTACTTGTCTTACCTTTATACATGGTTGTATTCATCTCCTTTCTCGAAGTCACTTTACCTTTTCCTTTTGAATGATCCGCCTCCTCTAGGGCTTTCAACATAACTTATCATTAAGCCAGGCACCACTTCATAATGTCAAAGAATGACAATGATGTCTTTTGTCTCTGCAGCTGCAGTAAAATCAAACTCCAAATCATTCCTAACTTGATACTTATGAAAAGAAGGTGGATTACCTTTGTTATGAGAGTCAGAAGGCCCCTTTGGTGGTGGTGGGTTATTATCTACATTCTGATTAGGTGGGACCATGTTGTTGGGAGGTGTAGATGTAGTGAATAGGCCCTTATTATGATTTTTCAGGAAGTGACCACCCTTAGACTGGAAGGCTTGGGCATCATACACATCTTCTTCTAGTTCATTATCTCCCTACATGGGAAATTGATATTGTTCCTCAACGGTCTCATAAGTCATAGCAGTACTTAATGACCCATCATATTGAGTGGAATTTACTTGTGGAGGGTGGGAATCAAGTTGCACAATCCTCACCATTTTTTCCATTTCTGGGAAATTAACCTCAGAATTTGTTGTAGTATCATGTAGTCTACACCAATTAGTCATGAAATTGAGATTTGCAACATTAGCAATGTGTGGTTTTTCTTCACCAGACTGATAATTATGGGGAGCCCCCCTATTGTTTGGTCTAGTGTTCCACTGCCTATTGTTGTTGTTGGACCTCTTATTGTATCCTCTACTCTGATTTTGATAATTTTGGTTAGACGAGTTTTGGTTCTAGAAGTTGCTATTGGTGTTCTGATTTGTATTATGATTAGAGTAACCACCCTAGTTGTTATAACCTCCCTGATTCTGGTAATTCTAATTTTGGTTCTATGGGGGGTTATGTCTAAGTTGTGCCATGTCATTGTACATTTGTGATAGAGTATTTTGAGAGTTTCCACCTCAGTGGTTAGTTGAATAGTGTGTTCATTTTGCACAGTCTCTCCTACAGATGGAGAGTGAATAGGAGTTGAGCCCCCTCTTGCTGCTGGTAGTTTTGAGATTGCTAGGAAGAATCCTAAATTCCATTAGCGAAAATGGAATGGTAGGTGAGGCTTGTAACTCATAAATAGGTCCATATTGGGAGTAAGACATCCCTGGGATCATCTGATAACCCATAGGGGGAAGAGATCCCCCTAAACTTCTTGATTGCAAATTTATCTGCTATTTCAATTTAATGGCTAGATGATAAACTTTAGACAAAGAGTCAATCTCATTGGTAGCATAAGTTCTCTGCAAGAATAGGCCAATCAAGGGATCAATAAATCTTAAATATGCCAAAATGGCAATATTTTCAGCCACTGAGTAAGGGTCTTGTAACCTATAGAACATTCTTTAGAATCTAGTGTTGAATATCGACAATGATTCATGACGTTCCTTTCTTATGGTAGAGAATTGATGATACAAGATGGTTGGGTCTACATAGACCCAAAACTGACTAATAAAGACATTTTTTAGATCCACCAAGCTTAGAATAGACCCCTGGGGTAGATTTAAATACCAGTTGTATTCCATGTCTCCCAAACAATAAGGAAACAACCTATATACAATGTCCTGGTAAGCCACCTGAGCACGGGTATAGGAATCCTTGAATGCTTGTATGTGTTCCTTGACACTTCTTGATTCTCCATGCATATAGTTGGGGCAAAACCTTTATGGATTTTTTGGTAGATCATGTATACTACCAGGGATAGAACCTAGTGGAGAGGGGTTATTTATGAAGTAAGCCATGGGTGGTGGTGGGATTGGTTGAGCAGTGCAATGGTGATACTAGTCAAACTGGTGGTGATACTGGTCAAATTGGTGGTGGTATGTGTGGATTAGGTTGTTGGGATTGTAAAGATGGATTTGGCAGAAATCTAGGTGGAGTAAGTGGTGGTGACAATGGTGGGATAAAAAATATACGAGCTTGGGGTCTGTATCTAACTAGGGTTTGAAGTTCTACTAATGGTTTAGGGTTGGTAGAGGATCTAAGAATCCTCCCATACTTTTCCAGTGAGAATGAACCAATCTGAGCCAACTTCTTCCTTCAAGCCTTCCTTCTAGCACCAGATCTGTTGATGGTCAAAATGACATAAACAACTTCAAACATAATATTTCTACTCTATTTCTCTTGAAAAAGAAAGACAACATATAGTAGCCCAACTTCAAATGTCCTAGTAGTTGGTTCTCAATTGTCTGATGTCACTCAATTGGCCAATGCAACTGTAACATTCAAGGGACCTTTGCTGGTGGTAAGGAATACAAGCTATATCAAATTCATCAATCTATGTTTAATGGGGGGGTTTAAAAAAATAGAAAAAGGATAGATCAAGGAAAATATTAGTAAAAAGTGATCACAATTCTTTAACATCCAGACATATATTCTTAACAATGAGTGTTTCTTATCATATCTAAACCATAACATGATGCAATTCACATAATAATGCATACCATTGCATATAGTCACAGTGCTTAATTTAATAATCACAACCATTTATAAAAATACTACAAGATTCAAAACAAACTCCTCATTCGTTGCCAATAATATAGATCAATAGACATATAACAATTCCATTCATAGACAATTTAATGAAATAATCTTAAAAATTTGGTTTCCCCTATTGATTCACATCAAATAAGAAACATTTATGCATAGAAAACTCACCTGCATAAAAAATGATTTTGGTTCATTAACCTCATCCAAGAAGTTCAATTCCAACATAAAACTATATAAAAAGTGTATCTAAATTCAACATGAACTTAAAAAGTATCTTTGCTCAAAGCTATAAAAATCCTATCTGGTATCATCAGGTGGCTAATTCTACTTCAATCAACCAACCTTTACAACATGGAGCTCAAAATTATATATAGACATGCTACGCATAAATCCCTCTCAATAAAAACTTGAGATCCACTAATCAAGGAACCAAAACTGAATCAAGAAACTAGACTGGTTGATCTTGAGTTCAAAAGTTTATTTCCTTGTTGTGCAAAATATGGCACCCAAAAAGAGACAGGACTGGCTAATGAAAACCTTCAGTTCAAAGGTTGATTGCCTTGTGAAGTAGGAGAGAAAAGGGGATGTCATGTGCCCAAAATAGAATATTTTTCTACCAACTCAATCTTGCATTGTTTTCTCAAGAAGATATTCATCATAGATAGAGAACAGTTGTTGAAGGATGTCCACATCAGGCCCATTGACCCAACTATCTTCAAATTTGATTCTTTTCAACTCTGCTAAGGAAAATTCCTACATATCTTTCAACTTGGTCAACTTCCTCTTGGCAGCTTTCACCTCTTCTTTAATATCCATCAGTCTATCCAAGAAAATAAATCTTCTCCATCATCTTCTTTCTACATGACCTCCTAAAATTTGTTGTTCCATTTCTCCTTCAATTGATCCAAAGGAATGCCTTCTTTAACCGATATGTCTACATTGACTAAAATAGCTACTACGGCTTCTAGTTCATCAAGCTTCTCATTCAAGTCTTTACTAGCATCTTGAATTTCATTCCTATGTTTATATATGAAATCAGACCTAAACCAAATTATGCTTAAGGCTTTTTCTAAGAAATCTGCATTATCTTCTTTGAGGATTGATTTCTCTAGAAGAGTTGATTTTGGCAACTTGCTGATATCTTTCAACTTCTGAACATACCCCCTATATTATTCCTCATGTTCTCCTAAAGTTTTAGTATGATGACCTATTTCCTCTATCAACTCAAGTGTTGTTTTATGGATTTCAAAATTGTTTACCAACACTTCACCCACTTCCTAATTAAGCTTGTCAATCCATCTATCTAGCATCCCAGACTTACTCCTCATTTGTACTAAATCATAAAATTCTCTTTTGTTGAGTAAGCCTAGAGTTTCTAAGGCAACAAATTGTTGGGACCTGGGAGTGAAAATATCTCTTAAGCAACTATGCAATTGATCCAACTGAGCCTTAAGCTCATCCTTTCTCTATTTATCTTTGATCATTATGGACTTTGTGGAGGAAGCTACAACATCAATAAGATTCATTTGTTGATTCCTTGTAGGCCTCCCTAAGTTGACTGTGCCCAATTGATAATCACTCACTTGCATATCTTGCCTATCCTTGTCCACCACCAGAATTGTACATTCAACAATAATCTCTCCTTCCTCTATGAGCCTTGTGGAATGAAGAAACATGGCATTTTTCTTAGGTCTTTCCTTTTCTATCTCCTTCATCATTTCTTCCCAATTGAGAGGTTGTGGGGGAGCTATCTTCTTCTTCTCAAGATCCAAAATTAACCATGTAGGAGCAATAGGAGTGGTAGCCATCATTTTAGAGGAAGAGGCAACAGTGGTAGAAGATAGTGGCTGCAATAAAGTAGCTTTAGGTTGAGAATCAACCTCCTGCACATTTTTTTATTCATTTTCTGCATTCTCTTGTGCAACCCACTTAGCCTCTGCCTTATCGTTTTTCTCCTGCAGACTTTTATCTTCTCATTCCTTTTTCAAACGCTCTTCCTCTAACCTATTTTCTTCAAGCAATTTATCTCTCTCTCTCTCCAAGTCTTTGAGCTTTTCCTTAGCTTCCTTTTCCTTTTGTTGTTTCTTAGCAAGCTCTTCAGCATCCTTTTCCTTTTTCAAGCATTCTTACTCCTCCCTTTTCTTATAGGACTCTTCAACAATTTTAAATTTAGCCTCAAGGGCTTCACTTTCTCATCTTTGTCTAGCCTTCTCTTCTTCAAGATCATGGATATTTTGTAGCATTTATAACTTGTCATTCTCCTCCTTTACTTTGAGCTCTTGCTCCTTTTTCTACTTCTACTTGGCCAGCTCATCAACTTTTCTGTTTGGCCTTTAATTTTTGTTTCTAGAGTAATGCATCAGCTTGTGCTTTGGAATCCATTTCCCATTGTTTTTCCAATGCTTCAGCTTGTGCTTTGGCATCTAACTCTTGTAGTTTATGCAATGCTTCAGCTTGTGCCTTTTCATATGATGCTCTCTTAGCTTCTTCAAATAGCATCCATTGGTCCTCCTCTATCAAAACATGCTGAATTCCTACATCCTCAATTTCATTAAGAGGCGTCTCATCCAGTGTCTCCTTATCTGATAGAGTACCCTTAGAGTCTGTATCTACTTCAATGATTTCAACCTCAAGACCCTTTCCCTTTAAAGTTTTAGCTTCCTTATGAATGGTTCCCCTAGTCATTTCTCCACTTGGTCACTCTATAGGAGGGGGTTGAGTAGCTGACTAACCTACAACTGATGTTGGGGCCCTAGGTCCTATTGGGACTTCTTCTTCATGTGCTTTAGGTAGATCTTGAGCTGGAACTTCAAGTTCAAATTCCTCTATATCAGGAGGGAAGAATTGCAAGGGTTCCTTAGGAGGCATTCTTCTTTTCATCCTCTTGTACCCCTGAGTGGTACCTGCACCTTTCCTTTTCTTGGATATTTGACCCCCAGGCTCCTTGGTTCTTATCACGACCCATTGGATGCTTCTATCCAACACTCGCCTTAATATCTATTTAATATCTATTGTATCCTCTACACCCCAATCTATAGGATCCAAGTTCTTGGTACCTATATTTTGTACCTCATATAGGGGATCCAAAACCACCCCATCATTTGATAATATTTCAGGAACATCCACCTTGACCCCATACTCCACCATGAGTGGGATAGGCAACCTTTCATAATTCATTTTCCTTAAGTCATACTCATCCTGAAGATCACTCCAAAAGTCTTCCAATAGATTGAAGTGCTTATCAAAAATAGAAGCAACCAAAGCATTCATCTTCTTCTTTGGATCAGAGTGCTTCCTAGTAGTGCACAAGCCCAACTTTAGATGCATCAATTCATTATAAACAACCTTATCTCCGACAAGGTGTGGAAAAATAGATTCACCCAACTTCATGGGGAACTTATGACAACCAGACTTATGCTTTATATAAAATTTATAATTAACCCTCAAATATTGATAAACAAATTCCATTAAAACAATCCTATTGCTACAACATCTAGGGAGTAGGTGAGGGTGACCATCAAATCCAACCAGCGTGAAATAATTAAACTTGGGGTATTGGATAAACTATTATCCCCACTCTGTGATGAATGCCATGGCCTCCTAGCTCAATCTATATCCTGCATCTCTCGTAAGCTAGTTAATAATGACATATAAAAATTCATCATTAACCCTTTTGTAATGCAGTGTAAAATTTTGCAAGGTGAGGTGATCATAATGATTCCACATCTTGTTCTTTCCATCAGCTTCTCCCAAAATTCCCACTTTATTTAAACCTAGAAAAATGCCTCTCCTTGCTGTTGCATAAATGACATAAGAGGTGATGAAGAAACCCTTGGTTTCTCTCACTCTAATCATTTGGTTGTGTATGCTTTCAGACATAATCATGGGCCAATCAAATTTTTTCCTCCCATCTAGGATTTTTTGAATGAATGGGAACATCCATTCTTTAAAGTGAAAAGCATCCATTTTCCCAAACACTCTAGATGCTATCCCCAACCTCCTTGTAGAACTCTGCCCTTTTAGGCTGATCTAGAAGCTTAACTAGAGACTTTTTCTCAGTTCTCATCCATTTCTTATTCAAATGCATTTTTTTGGCCTCCTTATGATTACTATATATTTTCAAAGCCTCTACCTCATTGAGTTGCCTAGGATTCTTTGGATTGGGAACATTGAACATTTATTGAAACATTTGAGGATCTAAATCAATGATGACATTTCCCTGCAAACCCACACACTATCTAGTAGCAGGATTATAATCTCTAGCTGTTGTCATTATTAATTTAGGAAATTAAATTGATAGAGGAAATATAGTGATATGTGCAAGGCTAGATTCAACTATTCTTTGAGTCTTCCCTGTTACCTCTTCAACAAATGTTTCAAAGTACAATTTTTTGCAATGGAACAAACCCAGGTTGGTATTAGTTATGTCTACCCAATCAAAATCCACTTTACTAGCAGTGATGGAAATACCCTGATGATTATACCTCAAGGTATATGGGAGTTGTACTGGCTTTACCTTTTTAGGCTTTGCTCATAGTTTTGAAGTCTTTGTAGGTTGACTCCTTTGAGAAGCCTCACCTGTTGCTTCTGACATCTTAATTTCTGCATCAAAACCTAATATTAGATCCACAAGAATTATGAAAAACCAGGTCAGAGATCTCACCTTTCATATACACCAGAGACGGGACCAAGTAGAAGACATCCTTAGAAATCTTTTAAAAAACTGCCAAAGTCATGACCAGAATGGACATTGAACTCACAAAAATCCATATAGTGGGATCGGAGATGGAGTCAAAATGGTAATCGAGACTAGGATTGGAATGGAAATCAGACCTGGTATAATGAAGAAGTTTCAAATTTATATCCTATTCCAATTCCGCTTCTAACAGTGTGAAAGATATTTTAATAATTTATAATTCATCAGAAGCGGGCTCGAAGACGGATCCGACGTCCATTGCAAATAAACGCTCTAGAATAGAATTAATCCTAGATCTGACTTTGGTTAAAACAAACATGACATCATTAGAAATTTTGATAGTAGAAAGAATGACATCATGGCCCAAAAATGAGGTCACCTGACAAGCCAAAGAGGCTTAAACTGATAGTACTAAACCATCCCCCATACAATCGAGGGGAAACACAAGAACTAGGGCACAATTTTAAAACTAATCAGAGATGCACAAAACCCTAGTTTATTAAAAACCTTCGACTTAAAAAATAAGGGAACAAATTAACCCTACTCGAAATCAACAAGTCGACACGCAAAAGGACTGGCAGGTAAAGTAATAGATCAAAGAACACCATATAACCATGCAACAGATGATTGAAACCCAAAAAACCCAGGGCACAATGGTACAAGCATGAAGAAAATGTGAAAATGATCATTGTAAAGTAGAAACAAGCGAGAAAACTACAGATAGTTAAATACAACAAAAACAAAGAAATAACCAAAGACAAAGGAAAAAGAAAAAGAAAAAAAGAAAGGATTCAAATGAAAGAGTCATGAACCCCATGAAGAACAATAGACCAAACAAGCACAATGAATGAAAACAAAGAAAACAAAGAATAAAAACCCTACCTCAAAAATAAATCCAACATGCTAGCCTTTGATGTGAATCTGCATGCAAAATGCTTAACCTTCGATTGAATCATACTTCCAAATGCTCTACGTCAACTCTAGTTTGATATTACTTGTTAAAAAATAATAATAACCAACGCAATAACCTTAATTAAGGTTTAAAATCCAGTTTCATACATGGGAGGTACCTATAATTAATTCCATTAATGTGGTAGGTCAGACGTGAAATCATGGTAGGAACGTGCACAAAACTATTGTGTGACCGAAGTAAAGTTAGACAATAAAAAGAAAGGCAAAGGAAAAAATGGAATGAGAACCAAGTTTGGAAACTTTGTCCAAGTTTTGAGTTTGGTTCCGGTTACGGTTCTGGTTCTGCCAACAAAAAGGAAAGAAAGAACAAAAAAGAAGACACCGAGATCGAAAAAAGGTAAACAACATCGATCCCAAGTCCAACAAACAAACCAGAAAGGTGAAGGCAAAGGCGGGATGGAAACAAGTTTGGAACTTTGTATAAATCCAAAACTTAATATCCATTCCATCTCCGGCTCCACGAAAGGAAAACAAGATAGACCAAAGAGATCAACAAAAAGATGAGCAAGATCGAAATTGGGAAGGAGTCAGGGAATGAAACTCAAAACATGTTTAAAATCTAGATTCCATTCCAGTTTCAGTTTTGAAAAAATGAAAGAAAACAAAGTGTTGGAAGAAAGAACAACTCCAAACTTTGTTGAAAAACAACCATGGGTAGAAAACAAAGAGGGGGACCCATTTTGACCAAGGAAAAAGATGGGGTGGTTATGGAAGGCATAATAGGTTGGGAGTAGATGTTCCACACCAATTTCGCACCCAAAGCCTCATTCATTATATTCCAATCTCTCAACCTCGCTTCCCCTTTTTCCTTCACCATACAAATCTTCTCCCATGAGAGAAGTGGTATCTTATTCTAATCATTAGCTCCATTCCAAAAACAATTCATCATGCTTTTCCCAACAACCTTTATGATATTTTTTGGTATTCTAAGGCACATCATTGAGAATATAGGAATGGTAGAAATAACAATTTTTAACATAAAATTCTTCCAGTTGAAGTCAACCACCTACTTTTCCATCCATCCGTACGCTTCAAAAAACAATCCACCAACTCCTTCCACACTGCTAACTTACTTTCCCCCAAATAATGGAATTCCTAGATATTTCCTCGGGAGAGAACCCAATTTCATACCGAAAATAGAGAAAATTTCCCTTTACTTCTAGCAGCTAGTATTAAAAAATAAAATCTTAGATTTTTTCCAATTTATACACTACCCAGAGGCTTTTTTATACTTATATAGAACTTCTTTCATCAACCTGTCTTCCCTAAAAGAAGCTTGCCCCATCAGAAGAGTATCGTCAAAAAATTGCAAATGAGAAAGAGAATCAACACCCTCTGCAACCTAAACACCCTTCCAAAGCCTATATCCCCCTTTTTTGGATATCAATCTTCCTATAGATTTATCCATTATTATAAATAGGAAAGGTGAGATTGGGTCCCCCTGCCTTATTCCTTTCTCAAAGTCAAAGAAGCCTTGTAGGCTTCCCTTCACTAAAACCAAAAAGCGAGGGGTTTTAATACAACTTTCAACCTAGTTCACCCAAGCATCACAAAATCCAAACCTCTTAAGAACCTTTAAAAGGAAATTTTTGTTAACTTCATCATATGCCTTCCTAATATCCAACTTTACCAGCATTCTTTCTATTCAAGCTATCTGAATGGAGTGTATCACCTTGTGAGAAAAAATAACTCCGTAGATAGAGTTATTCAGTAAAAAACAACTTTGTTCAGGAGAGATCACAACATCAAAAAAACCCTTCAACCTATTTTCCATCACCTTCAAGATGACCTTATATACATTGTTGCAAAGAGAGATGAGCCTAAAATCATTAAAATACTAAATTTCATCTTTCTTGGGGACAAGAGCTATAAATGTATTATTTAAATATTTCAAAACAAATCCACCCTCTCTTGATTCCTCCACCACCTCCCAAAGATAGATAGCCAAGAAATCCCATAATTTCTAGAAAAAGAGCATTGGAAAACCATCAGGTATGGGTGCTCTATCTCAACCAAGACTAAAAAGAGTAGCTTTAACTTCTCCTATTGTGACAACCTTTGAAAGCACCACATTCTGAGCTTCCGAAACACATGGGAGGATAACTTCAAAAATTCTGTCCACCTAAGAAATATCAATCTAATTACTTCTAAAAGCTTCTGAAAAGAATAACACAACTTCATTGCAAATATCATCCTTTTCCTTAAGGATATTTCCATGATTGTCCTATATTGAAAATATTTTATTGTAGGACCTCCATATCTTAACTGAACTATGAAAAAAATTCATATTATGGTCCCCCACCTTGAGCCATGTCTCTCTTGATTTTTGTCTCCAAAAAATTCTTCTCTTTCCAAAATCTCTACATAATGCTTATTAAGCTATTTTTCTTTTAGAAATCATCCTCACTCATACCCCCTTCAATAAATTTTAAATGTAACACCCCCAAGTCTTGTTGAAGTCTGAGATTTTATGAGAAGATGTTCTTAAACACCTCTCTAGTCCATTTCTTCAGCTTCTCCTTAGAAAATTGCAACTTTTTGAAAAACATAAAGGCTTTGTTTCCAATCCATGGTAGTGCATCAGTCTGGTACAACATCCTCATGAATTCTCACACTAATTGGATAGTGGTCAAAACTCATAATGGGGAGGATGTCAGCCTAAAAGGTCCATTGAAAATCTACATAATTCTCATAAATGAAAAATCTGTCTAATTTTTCAGAAATATTTAAAAAAGAACTTCTCCTATTTGTCCAAGTGAAATCACCTCTTTTAAACTGAATTTCAAAAAGGCCATTGCTAGACACAAATTCATTGAAATCCCTTTGTTTTTTATTTATCCATCCAAGACCACCTCTCTTATCAAATGGCTATAAAATTTCATTGAAGTCACCCCCCAAAAGAAACAGGCTATCACCACGAGCAAAAAACACCTCCGAGATAGCTTTCCACACTCTTCTCATTTTAAAGATATTATTTGGCCCATAGACATTCATTATATAGAAAATTGAGAGTAATTTCTTAGATAAAACATTAACCCATTGCCAAGACTTTTCTAACCTAATTACCTGGGCCTCAGTGATTGCATCTCTATACAAAATACCTAAGCCTCCAGAATCTCCTACTGCTTCAACAATAAGACACTTACACATGTGAAATCAGCTACTAAATGAATCTACATAAGCCCCACTAAGCTTCAACTCTTGTAATAGAACAACATCTGGTCTCATTTGATCAAGGAATCTTTTGATCAGATGAATATTTCTAGAGGAATTGCAGCCCTTGACATTCCACAAAAGTACCTTCATTGCTCCTATGAAAAGTTATAACCTTTTCCCAATCTCTTTTTTTTTTGCCCTGCTGCACTTCCTATAATTTCCAGTTTTTCCCTCACTGATTTGAGCCCTCGTTTCTTATTTTCACCCACCTTCACCTTTACCTACTTAGCCAAAGTTTTCTCCAAGGTTCTCTTCTCTAAAATTCCTAGTTCCACACTTAGGCCCAAGTCATCCCCACCTCTTATCTCATCATCCATTGGGGATTCCGATTCCAGATCTTCAAAAAGGCTACCATCCTCTCTAGCTTCCCTGAAAATACTCTCCAAATTTCTAATTGGAAAGATCTGAATGTCTTTAAAGATGGGTTCCTCGACTTCAAAACTTTCATCCACATTCTGATTCTTGACTAGAAGTGACTTTTCAAGAGTGTTATAACTTTCCTCCATCTCCTCACCTAGTTTCTCCCCCTTAGATTATTTAGAAGACCATTGTTATCACTTCTAGGGTTTAACAAGTGAATTAAGGAACCTTCTCCAGCTTCAAATATTTGTGCCTTAAATTCCTCCACTTTTGTAACCTTCTCTAAAACAAAGCCTACTTTTTCCTTAAGGCCATCCTCCATCAAGTCAACAGTCTACTTAGAAACTTTACCTGTAGACAAGGTATCATTTCATTCCTCCTGAATAACATCTCTCCCTTCTAGTGATTCATTTCTTATCCGAGTAGGCACCAACTCAGAATAAACAACAAAAAACCACCTCTTACCCTCATCAAAACTCCAATCAACTTCCTTAAGCATTTCCCCTTCTTGAAAACCTATCCACAAAACAAGGGTTATTTTTGAGTTTCTTAAGCCCCAATCTTCCCCAACAGGTTGATCCTGCCTTTTAGACATAGCTTCCAAGAAGCCACTATATTTAGCTTGTAAAGAACTTTCCTTTGTTAGTATTAAATCAGTTAGAGAATTTTGGTCTAGCCCCTTTCCTTTTTCCAGCCGCATGCATTCCCCTACAGGATGCCCTACCCCTTTGCATACATAAAACATTTCAATTTTTTCCTCAACTTTAATCACTTGTTTCCAAATGCCCTCCCCTATTTTTAGTTCCACCATTTTGGGGAGAGGATGAACTGCCTACCAAAGGATACAAATGCGAGCATACATGCTATAATCTTTACTTTATATGGCTTCATCTACCTTTACAAATGTTCCTAGTTTATTTCCAATCAATTTTAGGGCTTCAACATCCCAATATTCATGAGGAAGGTTATACAGCCGTATCAAGATCAACACCTTCATCTTGACTTCATTTTTAGTGTTAAAGTTCAGAGTCTATATTTTAAGAAAAACACCCTTACCCCCCATCAAAACAGATCCACTGTTAGAAATCCACTCCTTGTCTTTGGCACTCAGACAAATGACAAGATAAAAACCATTGGGTAATATTTTCAAAGTGATTGCTTCAACCCAGTGTTCATTACACCAATTCCTAACCCTTCTGAAGGTCATCCAAGGCCCACTCCATTTCATAAAAAAAGGATTTTCCTTGAAATGGATCACTAATTCATTCCAAGCTTGACCATCAATCATTAAGGAAAAAATCTTGGTATGCTCAAAAGTAGGGTTTACCTTTTCGGTTAGCTAAGAATCTCCTTGCAACTTTGGCCTCCAAAACTTCTTCTCTATTTTCCAAAAGTCACCTGGTGCATTTAGTTGCAGGTTTGCAAAACCCCACCTATTCCTTGTGACAAATCCCTATTGAGAAGATTTTTCATTACTAGGATTATAATAGCCTTTGCCATTATTTTTTGGAGCCTTACATACTTGCTGCGGTTCTCACCATAGTGTGTTTTGAAAGTGACCTCCATTCCTTTGGTTGAAAGGCCATGAGCTCAGAACTCTTCTAGGTCTACAAAAGCCCTACAACCTATGAAACCCTAGCTCCTTCCTTCTCTCCACCATATTGTAAGAAAAATATATAATTATATATTATTCACTTTTAATACACTAACATTTTATCAAATAAATATAATATTCCCTTTCTTGTATCTTGTAGGAAGAACTAAATTATTTAGTTCAATATTAATAAATACTTAAAATATCTCTATTAATACATATAATTTAAATTTCTTAATCAATAATTTAGGCCCTTTCACATTAAATTTATCTATTACTTGTTGAATTCTTTAACCCTATTTTCCATTAGAGTAAAAATATATGTTTACTATGTTTCTATAATAGGGATGATTTAAATTATAAACCCATTCTTTATTCTAATTGTTAATCATGTTTAATAATTAAATTTCAACTATATTGAATCAAAAATTAGTTTTATTTACAGTAAATGTTGATGTTTCCTACCTTATTATAAAGACAAAACTAAACCAACTTGTTTGTTTTCTCTATCATGCTCTTTTTCTCAATATGTCTTTTACTTGTTATTCATCTAGATGATCAAAATTATTTGAACAAAATAATTCCTAGTGGGAATACAAAATGAAATCAAATTGATGAGCAATAAAAACTAGATGCACATGTGCATCTCCAAGTATTGAGTATTGGGATATTTGGAAAAGGCATCAAATCCACAATTAGATACAAATTATATCTCTCTCATGGAATCCATGTACAAAAATATTCCTTTCCAAGAAAGTAAAACTATCTTATAGATTCAAAGGTAATTTAGAATGTCTCTCTACTACAACTCATGGGATATATTTTCCCTATTATTTTTATCTCAAGTTGACCTAATAGCTACAATAATTTTACTAAAATATAACATTATCATTTATATGTTGTGCATTACTAGTAGTGTATTTTAATTTAATTATATAGGTGGATTTTAATCTCTAAAATTAAGATTGCATGCATAGATTATGATATCATTGATGATCCCACTTTCCCCATCAATTAATAGGAGAAGCCTAAATAACTATATTTGGGGATTTCATTGAAAGCATGCACCAATATACATGAAATTTTCACATCCACACAATCAAATCCTAAGATATTTATGTTTAGAATAAATTCAGCTCTACACAAAAAAAATGATACATAAACTATCACTCCCATTGAAATTTTGAATCTATTTCAAACAAGGTGGATGATTAAATGCCACATACGTATGAAGAAATAAATTCATGAGTTCAACACAAATAAATTACATTGGAAAGTTTTTATTTTTTATAATATTGCTAATGAGAACACTAAATTATGTCTCACTTACTTTAATGAATTTTTAAACCTCCATTTCATAAATTTTCAAGTTGTGGTTATATATACATTGTTTGGTAGTCCCATCAAGGTTGTAAATACATTTTATAATAAGTAACTAAATATTTAAATATAATCAACTTAAATAGATTATTCAAATATCATTATTTATGATGACGACCTCTCAATTCCAACACATCAATTCCATTTCACACCCATTAATGAGACCATAAAAATAAAAATAATTATTCCATTGGTCTTTTTGGAATTGTTATATGTGTGGACCCTACCTCTACAATAAGAAGAAGATATAGGATATAATTTCTTTGAAGGTTACTCAAATTTATAGATATGTCTAACTCGATTATAAATGTGACTTTGTGGTAATGAACAACATAAAAATAAGGTGCACAAATTCACAAAATGTATGATCTAAAATTCAATGGTTCTTACAATTAAAAATTTCCATGTTATAGATTATAATTGTAAGGTGTTAGAAACCCTAGTCAGTACCCAATTGTTTATTAAACATGATATTGAAGAAAATAAAAGCCACAATATTGGTTTAAATATAATGTGAATTATGTTATCACTTAAACAATAAAACTTTTTAATACACCTCTACTTATTACACACAAGACAATTTCCAATTTCCACTAAGAGTATTTAGATATAAAAACCCCATCCAATATATTGTAAAAGAAGCAATAGTTTTTATCAAGTTGAATTCATTTTTTATCTAGCTTGTCCTATTAAGTCCGAGCCAAGTAATCTAATAAAATATCTTTACAAGGGTCGGTGCATAATCATGGGGGTCCATAGTAGTCCCTTAAGTGGCAATGAAAATTCAGAAAAATAGAGTTAGGAAACTTGACATAAAAATTTGCATAGGTTATTAACATAATTTAAAAAATATATAATAAGATAGTTTGTAGAAAATTGAATGTAGTTTCTAAGATACTAGTCTTATTTTGGAAAAAGGAATCTATGTGGTGAAAATTTAAAATTTAAATAGAGTGGTACTAAATTTTCAAGGAAAAAAAGGTATGTGTGTTGAACATCCAAAATATTGAGAGAGGGGGCTGAATCAATATTCCATAAACTAATAATAAAATGCACTTAACCATTATCACAATTTTGACTAAATTAGAAAGAGAGAACAACAAGACAATGCAATCATACACATGAGCACTAGGATTTTTATATGGAAAACCTAGAATGGGAAAAACCACAGTGAGGGTTAACTCACAATATATTATATCCGGATATAAAATATTATGAGGCTCACTACTAGGACTCACTATCCTTAAAATTCTCATAGTCTGAGTAAAAAATATGGTTCATTGCCAAGATACAATGATGATGGCTCAATACCAAAATAATGAACTAATGGAATATACCTTCAATGTGCAGGGTTCAGTTCCATTGAAAGCTCAAAATATAAAGTAATCCATCACTCAACAAGTCTATACTAACTAATGAGAATTTAGGCTTTGATCTTGTCCTTCATTCACATTCACCCACACATTTCTCTCCTATACTCCTTTTTTGCTTGCTTCTATCTTATATATACACAAGTATATCTTATCCATCAATTAGGTTGGCCTAATTGGATGAACACAAAATAATCAAAACCTTTCTTCATCGGAACCATATAAAATTTAAACATTATATCCATGTAGTGTGTTATAACAAGTTGGCTGTTAGCCTTCATAATATATTGCATTCATTGAGTCGACTAAGACTAAACTAAAATTCTCCAAACCAAAAAAAAATACTCAAAGCAAACACCTTCCAGATCTAAGAACACATTAATTTCCCATCATACTACCAATAAAGAGACTATCAAATAGAAAAATTGTAGTATAAGAATGTTCACCTTAGTAGAATGTGAAGTCTCCCACATAGTATACTTCACACAGAACAATAGTAGGATATAGATTTAAACTCTATCGAAGATAACTTTATGTTCATAGAAAAATATGTCTCAAGATTGAAGATATAGCTGTTTGAATGAGGCAATAAAACATGGTTAAGAGATCAGAGTCATATCAAATATTTTGATGAGTTCTAGACTCAAATATCAACATATTAATCCATCACAAATTATGATTACCAATAAAGAACAACTTTCGATAAACCAAGAAAACTTCCCATATAGTTATCACCATGTAGTTATTACCATGTTGACATCAATGACAACATAGGAACAACCAGCTCAAACATCCATACTTCATTCTCATGTTGCAAATATTCCAACAATCCCTCCTTTGGCAATGATGACAACATGCATGAAATTTTTTTCAATTATACTACACTGAATGTTCTGACTACTCCCCTATCAAAATTGTTTTTCACAAAAAAAAATTCCTCTGACTTTTTATCTCTCCATCTCTTTATCTCTTCCCTTTGACATCAATGAAAAAGGAAGGGGTCTAGTCTAAATTTACATATTCATCAAAAAGTAATTAAAAATATGTGAACATTTAATTATCCTAAAGAAGAACCTCTAAGACTCTCCATGATACTCTTCCATGATGCTTTACCTTCTTCCCATGAACCTTTTGCATAGACTAGAGTCTTGTAAAATAGCTCAATTTTAGTTAGAGACTCTATACCATCTATTAAAGTATTGGGATTAATATTGATCTTTGATAATTCACCAATACAACTAAGAGCACAAGAAACAAAAGTATGTCCAAATTTAATCATGTCTTTTAGTGCCACAAACTTCTTGATAACATCTTCCCTTTGATCCTATAGAGAGAAAAAAATATCCTAAAGCTGCACAATATAGGACCACCTTTGATTATCTTTATCTTCTACTAATTTGTATCTATTTGCCTTAGTGTTCAATCAAGACTCACTCATCCTTATCTCATTTCTCATATTCAATGTATTGCTAGGCCAATCTAGACAAAAGGAAAGTAGTTCATGTGCCTCCTTTTCGCAACCTTGTACACTCTCTAATTCCTTCATTACTCGATCATGTGCATTCACATATTTTCCTTTGATATCATTCAAATTTTCTTCATCAGACCTAATTCTAGAAGACATTTTAAGTTTGGAGATGTACTTTCAAAGAATTAATCATGCCATGGAGATTCTCCACAATATAAATAGATGAATCAAAACTAGCATCAAGAATAACCTTCTATAAATCTTCGAGAGTTATCTAAATATTCATTCTTTAATGTTCATGTGCAAGCTTATGTTTTTCTACACCTTCTAGCTTGACTACAGTCTTCCTCTTCTTCCCTATTTTGATCACACTACTAGAGGTACTTTCTTCATTGAGATGCTTAGGGATTTCCAAGAGAATTTTAGCATATATATCAATTTCAACCTATGAAACTTCATAATTCAATTCATATATCCAAATTAACCTTGATTCAACTGCTTCCATGTGATAGAAATATGTAGACACAAGAAAAATTATGCTTCCAAAGTACCTTTCCGCAACACTTACTGGAATCCTAGACCTCTTGTCCATCCTCATTTGAAATGTTCCAAAGAATGCAATAGGGGAAGATTCTTGTGCATCCAAACTACCAATATTTATCATGAATTTATTGATTTGATAAGAAATAGGCTTTGAATTTGACCCTTCTAACCTTCATATTACCAGTAGCTCGTTCAAAAATTAAAAGAGTAGACAAATAACCAAATTTCCATACCAAAAATTATTCTTTTTCCTCTTCCTGATCTCCTTTAAATTATTCAAAATATGTATGTGAAGTAGTTCACACAAGTCATATTCCATAACTCCTATTACCATATCAACAACAATATTCATTGCAGCAATAAAAACTATAGATTCATTTTTAGGGATACAAACTTTATGACCAATGACCATAGCAGCATACCTTATTACTAGATCAACAATCGATCTCAAACCAAACTCTTTTCCTTTAGAACTCGCACTTGTAACCTCAATTATTTCTTTCTCATTCATAGTCTTTAGTTTAGGAACCAGTCCAAAGGAACATAAACCAGTTACATTTCTAATTGCTTCTCTAGTGACCAAATGTGCTTCATCAATCCATAAAGATTCATTATGAATTTTTCTCAATACCATTTGAATATAATTCTTCTCAAATTCAAAGAAAGGAAATCTCCTCCAAACATTCAACTTCTTCTCAACTAATACTCTATAGGCATCATGATTCTCTTTCAATTCATTTTCACAAAGCACATTGAACTAAACTGGAAACATTAATTCAATCTTACTATAAAAAAATGCATAGATATATTCTATAGGAAACACTCTCAGAGGGATGCAAGAGAATGGACCAACAGATTCTTCTAACACATTCCTCATATATCTCTTCAATCTAGCTTTATCTGTACAATTCACATTCTTTGAATTATCCATCAATAAAAGTTAAATATTGTGAAAACAAGAATACCTCTAAAAATGTTAACCAAGAAATGTATAGACCTCCTATTTTTGGAGCTCACTTCGAACTCATCTATTAAATTCTTCAAATTCTAAAATACTAAATTCCATTCTAAGCTTCCTTTTCACACTTCTCTGAAAATACATGGGCATTCAATTTCATCTTAACTTATTGCTTTCATTCTGAATGTTTTTTCAATAAATGTTTCAACTTGCAGGTAGATTTCCTCAAAAACTATGTACATCTTCATTCTTTCAAATTATGCAAACTTCATTCTTCACACATGTGAATGATAAAAATACCTTCATCTTGTTACCACATTAAATATACTTGTCATGATATGACATAAGTACCAATTAGGGGGTTTATTAGATTTTCTGATGATAGCTCCCCCTTAGGCATTGCTTTTATTTAGAGATTGATGGGAGTATCTATACCAAAGGTCAACATAGATAAGACTATTTTTTCCTTTCTCCAAATCCTTTCCATTTCTTTTCTTTCCTTTGCTAGATCAAAGGTTTGATCATTCTTCTTCGCGAGATAGATGTTCTTCTTTATTTCACTGTTACTACTAGAATGTTTCGATTTTATGCACTTATAGTAAGTAACATTCTTCTTTCCATTTTCCCTTTTATCCAATAAACTATCTTTATATCCATTCTTCTTTCCCTTAGAATCGTTCACATTATTTTTGCAGTCCTTTGCCTTATGACCAAATTTCTTGCAGGAATGGAAAATACCAATGAAGTATAAATACATTTTTGCATCATGTAATTTGATAGGGATTTTTTTGGAATTGCTTCTTCACTCCTTGATTTTTCTATCTTTGTACTACATCTTCTTCACTTTAGAACATTGACCTTTTTCAAGCCCTAAATTTCTCTTATCCATTTCTGGTCTTTGAGAGGTAATCAATTCATCAAACATCGTCAATATTATTGTAAATTTTTCTTCAAAACTCTTTGTCATTTCCAAATTAGATCTTAGGATTTTTGTTTCTAATTCAATATTTTTGCATTCATCTATCTCCTTTTGAATTTCAATTTCCTTACATTCTTCAATTCTTTTATGCTCATCCAATTGTTCCAGTAGGCTAATGATGATTTCTTCTCCTTCAGTCAACAAATCACATGCAACTAGACTTGTACTTTGTATTTTTTAAATTTTCTCATTTTATTTTATCAACTTGTCCTTCAAGGCTTCCATTTCTTCTAAAAATTCAGTAGGGACTATTTCTAGAGGAAAAAACTTCTCATGTTCAAATTTCAGGACCTTCCTAAAGTTTTTAGGATTTTTCCAAGGAACCAAGCTCTAATAACAATTGTTGAAAATTTAGAATACTAAGAGGGGAGGTGAATTAGTATTCCATAAGATGATAATAAAATCCACATAACCATTATCACAATTTTGACTGAATCAGCAAGAGAGAACACAAAAACAATACAATGCAATCACACACATGAACACCAAGATTTTAATGTGGAAAATCTAGAATGGGAAAAACCACGGTGAGGGTTAACTCACAATATATTATATATAGATACAAAATATTACGGGACTCATTGCAAGGACTCACTATCCTTAAAAGGCTCACAACCTGAGAACAAAAGATGGCTCACTGCCAAGATACAATGATGGTGGCTTATTGCCAGAATAATGAACTAATAGAATACACCTTCAATGTGCAAGGTTCAATTCCATTGAAGCTCAAAATATAAAGTAATGCATCACTCAACAATTCTATACTAATTGATAAATAATTTAGGTTTCGATCTTCTGCTTCATTCACATTCACTTCTCGCTTGCTTTTTCATACATATACACCCACAAATTTCTCTCCTCTACTCCTTTCTTGCTTGCTTCTATCTTATATATATGCAAGTATATCTTATCCATCAATTAGATTGGCCTAATTGGATGAACACAAAATAATCAAAACCTTTCTTTGTCGACACCGTATAATATTTGAATTTTTTATCCATGTAGTGTGTTATGCCAAGTCGATTATTAGTCTTCATCAAATATATCATTCAATAAGTCAAAGAAGACTAAATCAAAATTCCCCAAACCAATAAATAATCCACAAAGTAAACACCTTCTGGATCTAAGAAAAAATTAATTTCCCATCATACTACCAGTAAAGAGACTTTTGGCAAAACCATAGTATAAGAATTTTCTCCTTAGTAGAATGTGAAGTCTCTCACATAGTATACCTCACATAGAACAATAGAAGGATATAGAGTTAAATTTTGATAGAGATAATTTTTTGTTCATAACAAAAATTTCTCAAGATCCAAGATATACCTTTCTGAATGAGTCAATAAAACATGGTTAATAGATCAGAGTCGTATCATATCTTGTGATGAGTTCTAGACTCAAAAACCAACATACTGATCCATCACAAAGGAGTATTACTAGCAGAGAAAAACTTTTGATAAACCAAGCAAACTTCCCATACACTTATTGTTGGAATATAGTTGTTATTGATGTCAAAAGGGAAAAGAATGCAAGGTAGATTGCTATCATGATTGAAAGAGGATCATATATGTAATGGAATTATATGTCATTGATGTCAATAAGGGATAAGGTTTGTAATGAATATGTAGCATTGGTATAGGCTGCTGGTGAATGCATGGATGTCCAAAGTGTCTTTGATGTCAAAGGAAGTGGAATTGATCATACAAGGGATATGTTGGCATGATGATAGTTCAATGGTGTCCCTAGATGTTATGCAAATGGAGTGGATATGGTTTTGGAAGTTATGGTGTAGGATGTTGATGAAAGAAGCATGGTTTTGCAAATGTTGCATTATTGTCACGCAAGATTAACATGTTGATTATACAGGGTTCTTCCAGAAGACAAAGGTGTAAATAGGCAATAGATTCAATATGGGTTTTTCAAGAGCATTCCAATGATGTGCTATGCAGGTCTAGAAAGTGAAGGATGCACCCAAAAATGATTTATTTATTATATTGGGTGATATTAGGGTTTATAGATAAAACTTAAGGTGTTTGCAATCATGGTGGATCTGGTTACAACATTATATTTCTTTGATGACTTGTTGTAACAGGTTGTAGGTAACTTAAGTGATAACTTAAGTCTATCTTCTTGTGTTGGTGATCGCCCCCCTTGCCTAGGTTGGTGGTGTCTACATGTATCATCAGTGAGACATTTGTACTTTAGTGGGATAGTTTCTTTTGTCCCCTTGACAGTCTATTGTGCACCAGAAGCAAAGAATTTTTTTGCTAAGTCATATCTTGGGCGACATTTTTCTAAGTTTCTCTAACTTACCACTTCAAGGCTTTTGACTAAGTATTTGTCTAGTGGTGTTTTTGGCATGTGGTCTAACTCGGGTAGTGTTTTTCTATGTTTTGCATACTCCCCACTATGTAGTGTTGGTTTTGTTTTGTCCAGTTTGATGAACTTATGAAGATTACGCTTTAAGGTTGGTGGTGTTTTGTCTAGTTTGATGAAATTTTGAAGATTGTGCTTTAACGTTGGTAGTGTTTTTTTCTAGTTTGTTGAACTAATGAAGATCATGCTTTAAGGATGGTGGTGTTTTCAAGACCATGTCTAACTTACCTCTCAACAAAGAAAAGTGAAGTGTGGACCTTGACGGGTGTGATTGAGGATGCAAGATCTGATGATGCCCGCACACCCTGCTGAGATTTCAACAAGACTCATGGGGTCAACGGGGAATGAACATGATCGATTATTGAAGACCAATGGTGCTCATAGTAGACATGGTGGGAACAGATAGTGGAAGAGATGTATGCCATGAAATTTTGGCAACAGTGAACGGTAGAGATTGAATGAGGAAGATTTGATGGTACTCGCAATGTATTTTGTGGGACCCAATATGATGATGATGATGACATACTGTGACGAAGGCTAATAGGTGGTGAAGAGTTATTTCTCAATAGACCAACTCACATCGCTATTGTGAGTTACGTGGTGATGATGTAGATGAAAAATGAAAACTGCTCATAGATCCCACAAGGTTTGTTGTCAAAGCTCGCGGGATAGTAGACTTTGGATGCATGTCTTGGTGGACCTCGCATATGGCAAGTGGTGTATGAAGGAGAGTGATGGTGGAGATAAAAGAGTGTTGATCAGATGGTGCTTGTTATGGAATCTGGTAGGATGTGATAAGTGAAATGGGACAAATGATGGGATAACATATGGCAATTGCTTAATTGATGATTTTGCATCCTTGTTGCAAAATCAACACTCAGTTAAACAAAATATTTGATGATGATGTCATGAGGATAGATGGCATTATCTCGCTAACCCCATTGAAATTTAGTCAAGTCCTGCGAGGACTATGAGGAATGGTAAAGATTGATCAATGGTGATCAAATGGTGCTAAGTGAAAGGTGATGATGAAGGAGGATGACATGCATTGACTGTCGTAAAATAAATGATAGGATGACATGTGGAAAATTTTTAGTGGTTGATTTTGAATCATTGTTGCAAATCAACGATTGATGGCTAAATGATTATATATGGGATCAATGACGAAGATTTAAACAACCGATTATCAGATGATTGTGTTTTAAAGCTACAAAACTAAATGAGAGCCAATGGATTATGGCGTAAAAAAGATGATCGATAACTAGAATGCAAAGATAGAAATATGAAATGGCTACAATAGTGTGAATAATGGTTTTAACTAGTAACCGACACAAAGGAAAGAATTATTTGGTCCAACTACACATAGTGACGAATGCAAATGAGATTTGATTTGTTAAGTAGTGACACAAATAGCCATGTCGATCAAGATAATAATTAGATTGATCAGAGAAGGAAATGCATTTAATACATATCTGATTCTAGGGTTGTGTGGTTTTGGTACTCTTAGAAAATACTGTGTATCTAAATTAAATGGTGTGAGGTTAGATGCAGAGGTTGAGTAATGAAGGTGTGTGAAAAACCCTAATCAATGATGAAGATCAAAATCATATTCTATTGTCAAGAGAATTTATTTAATGTATTCTAGGTTTAGGGTTCTCTAGGTCATTTGGTTTAGCAGATTCAGTGAATCTGTACAATGTGTGTGTGGTTCAATGAACTGACAACTTGTTGGAAGGGAAACCCTAATATGATGCACAAGCTAATCTGGATTGTTCAGAGAATCTTGAGGTAGAGATTGCAGGTTAGTGGAAAAAGGAGATAATCAAATATTTTCAAAGTGAGAGGTCTGTATGAAGAGTGTGAATTGAGAGAACAACCTGTAGTTGTATGGTTTATTGAAAAAAGTTACATATTTTTGTGTATGATGTAGAGATAGGAAGAGTGATGTGATATATTAAGTTTACAACAAAGAGAGCAATAGAGCAGACAAAGAATGCACATACAAGGAATTCCTAGACTGTAACACAAAATATCATCTAGGTTTTCATTTAACAGAGTGTAGATGAATGATACATTGCAAAAAGGGAAAGGTTTATAGTGTAGAAAGATAAAATAGTGATTGTTCTATGTACAGAGGAGAGTGTTGATATATAGAGGAGAGTGTTGAGTAGGGATGTGTTGCTGAGAGTGAAACTTCAACAACATAAAGTAAGTTGCAATAAGTGCAAAAATGTATTGTATCTATTGATGCATCTTAGGTTTTGTAGAACCAATATATGTATATATGAGCTTGTGTTGTAGTAAGAGGTTGTTGCCTCATTGTATTGGTTTGTAGCTCAGTTTAGGGAATTGTAGTCTCCTTGGAGTTGTAGCTCATAAAATAGGGTGTTGTAGCATCCTTGAAGTTATAGCTTCTAAAGTAGGGATTTGTTGCTTCCTTGGAGTTGTAGCTCCTAAATCAGGTTGTTGAAGCATCCTTGGGTTGTATCCCTAAACATTGTAACATATACTTCATTTGTGATGCTATATTTGAGCAGTAGTCTCAAGTAGCCTTTGTCACCATGGTTTTTCCCATCTTGTATTTTCCAAGTAAATTTGGTTTTGTGGGCACATGTGTGTTGATTGTGTATTTTCATTTTTATGTTTGCATATTTAGTTTTTCAATCTACACAATAATATTTGAGGAAGAAATCTGCACTAGGTATTTGGAGTTAAGTAATCTACATAAAGTTTTTAAGGGATAGATTTTGGTATCTACTAATTCACCCCCCTCTCAGTAGATCATTGTGTTCCAATAGTTATCACCATGTATTTACTACCATGTTGACATTAAATGAAAACATATGAACAACTAGCTCAAACATCCATACTTCATGCTCACATTGCAAAGCTTCCAATAATGTGTATGTCTGACCAACCTGAGTACAAGATTTTTCTTTTTGGAACTTTAAGTATAAGTAGAGGACACATGCTTGGATGTGCCACATTTTTTTTCTAATTTTTTTGCAAGTAAATAATTAGTTATGAATTTTTATTCAACTTTTTAAAAATATTAGAACTTGGTCAAACATTTATGAAATTAATTTATTTTTTATTTTTATCCTATACTATAGGAAGCATAGAATGTGTCGCATCTTTCAAATTCAAAAATGTGTAATCATTTAAAAATTATAAATGTTTTGCAATCAACCTATCAATCAGGAATTTAGTTGAAATGCATGTAGAAAATCAATAATAATTGTCTATTAAATTCTAAATAAGGCATATCTTATATTGGTGGAAAGCTGAATTTTTTTCTTAATAAACATTTTTTGTTTCATCAAATTTGGATTAAGAAAAAATTCGTTAGCCACTTTTTGTCATATCACCACTTTTTGGACCCACATGATCCTACACTCACCCATAAAATAATGATAAAAATTGTATTGTTCAATGTGTAAAGCTACTATTGCCAAATTTTCACCTACAACTCGATTTGACAGAGCTGAAATTTTTTATTTTATTTTAGGGTGAAAAGATTCTAACATATTTTTGTCATGCTTAACCATTGCATATTAAGGTTTAAAAGGAGTATTTTAGTTTTATTGTGCAATGTGTTACAACACAAAAGAAAGAATTCAACATGTCATTCAATACTTTGTAGTATAAAGGAGAATACATGAACTATAATAAGTCAATTTTATTCATTTTGCAATGCTTTCATTCATTATACAATGTTTCATTCATTCAGTAATGAAATATACACAAGATTGCATAAGTGTTGTATTTCTATTAATTGGAAATAAATGAGTAATTAAATTTCATACACAAGCCATGGGAATAGCTGAACCAATGCAACATAAGGGATATACTATGCATATGAAGATAAAGAAATGGAAAGAAGCATATAAGAAAAGACATATCCATCATTGCCTGGCAAAATCTTGGGTGGATCTTCATTGTCTTTTACTCCTCCTCACTCCTGATCTTCAAGTGATCCTACATCATGATCAAGAGTTGGTTAGAGCTTCAGATGTGAGTCTTCTTATGTGCCCTATCAATATAAATATAACATATTCCTATGACGCATTAGGTCAAAACATATCATATGTATGCAAGAGAGCCAGAGGAGCATTGAGCTTCATTATTTTTTATCTAACATATTTGTTCACTATACAGGTATAGGTGAAATAATGTCGTTGATTCATTCATGAAGACATCATAGCATGTGGTGCAAAAATGGGCTCCTACAAGGGTTGAGCCCAACATGCTACACCTAAGTTTTAAGAGGGGAATGAGATAGGAATTCACATTCATAATGATCAAATAGAGACATTTTCAACTAAAGGAGTGATTCATAAAGCGGATTTGAGATTCAAGGGCATTGATCAGTCATGAAAGTCAACTTGAAAGTGCAATGAAGTGAAAATCATAAATGAATAATGGCTGATTTGAATTCTTAAATAAAATGCAGAACAAAATTAAATGCATCATTTCTTCATTGAAGGAGTCCTGTTTGCAAGTTTTCATAATTTTTTTATCATATATTTTGTTGCTACCATGTATCATGTTTCTTGTTGTTTATGTATTTGAAGTCTACACTCTGAGGGTACAACCATCAAGAATCAAGGGGTGTTAAAAAATAATGCCCACATAGGAGGAATAACAAAGAATGCACTATTCATGAAATTCTCATATGGAACATTTGTCATATGCATATGCATCTAAGTATTTTATACAATCCATCATAAATTATGGGACATCATTCAAAACAACATGAGGAGCCTTTGCAAAGCATACCATTCAAAGGTTGCACTCATCGGGACTATGAGTAAATATTGAGAAATGGCTACACTCTACTAAGTTCATGCTTTCACGTCTAAACAAGTAATGAAGTCATCAAAGAGAAATGGGTGGGACTTTTTAAGGATAAAAGAATCATATCTAAATCTGCAATTCCTATAGTTACACAATGCCCCAATAGTAGTATTATACAGTTGCCAAAAATTGCAAATGGTATCCAATGGTGTCAACCACAATTCACCTTCATTCGTGTTTTGGATTTTAACCTTTTAAAAGAGAATTGGGAAATAACAACTCTTTTTCAAAGGTGTGTTTATAAACAAAATTATTTTGAAAGAGAAACGCTCAAATGTGAATGTGCGTCCCATATTCAAAGTGTGAAGTCATGAAAATGTAGTTTTTGAAGTCACTTTTGCATGGAGAATAGGAGTCATATGGAAGCCTCGATATGAGTATAGAAGGTGAAAATATTGGGACTAGCTTCCTTTCACATAACAGTGAGTAGTATGAGAGTGTGCCTAAAATTTGAAACGAAAAGCTTCCAACAATATGGACCGACATACACAATATTTTCAAAATCCAAGGGTTTTGAAAACCCCACCTCAGAGTGGCATATTAAAAATAAAATATTGAAGTAATGCTTGGTTTCATTTCTCTAGCCGTGGCCATAGGATATGAAGAATTTCATTTTTTGCAATGATAGAAGTGCCCTGAAGATGGAAAGCATGTGGCCATAAAAGAAAGAAATTCCTAACATTATTCATTCTAAAGAATTAATCGAGCCTATGAATTTATGCCCAGAATAAAAAAATAAGCAAGCATCCATTATTTTTCTTTTATTTTTTCTTATCAGTAGGAAATGAAGAAAGATGCAAGGCTCGAGCAGTGGAAGACTTACCTAAGTTTCTTGGTTAAGAAATGCACTCAAACCCACAAGAGTTTCTCCAAAGATGTGATCAAGAGAATTCATGGCAGCCTCGAAGATATGGGAAGACATCGACAAAGTGTAAAATAAGAAATGCATCATAAAATAAATTAGTGGTCACAGGTAGGAGCCTTGAATTGCACCAAAAGATGCAAAAATTGTAAGGTTTTCGGTGTTTTTGTGTAAAAGAGATCTTACCCGATAGATGAGGGCAAAAGGAACTCCTAGGAAAGCCTCATATTTCAACATGAAAGCCACAAAGAAGGGTTCAAGCTCAAAACCTAGAAGCATGGTGGCTCCTAGTGAAGGAGTTCTTTAAAAATTAAAAGAAAAAATGAATGAGAAAAGTCAAGGGTTCGACAGTTTTGTTTTAGGGTTTCTCACATTTCCCTAATTCGAACTTCTTATTTTTATCACATTGTTTTTAAATTAAATGCCTCCACTAATACCCTTTGTGATATTCTATGGTTACCTTGCATATATTCCATGGCTAGGCCTTATTCCTTAGTGACTTTCTATTATGATTTTTAAAGGAAATCATAGGGCTGGTACTTTAGAAGTTCTCATGATTTTTATAGAAAATCAAATATCAAAAGGGAATATTGTATACTTTGCAAAAAATTGAATCTTAATTATGTCTTTTCCTTCTAGTGATTTTTTGCAAAGTTTTCAAATGCCAAGTATGAGTCCCTTTTTCTTTTTTGAAAACTAAATTGGAGATATTGTAAAGCAATATTAAGGTAATATTATATAAATTGCCTTAGTATTTACTATTTTAAAAGTAGTAAAAATCATAATAAATGCATCAATCCTGTTAGGAACTTTCTCATTTGAGTTTGATTCTTTTGGGCGAAATAGGAAAAAACTAGTCAAACTAAAGTTTCTATTTCAATTTTCAGTCAGTTAGGCCTGATTTTTGAGTCTTTTCTAGATCGACCCTTTAAGGAGGAAAGTTTCCATCATTTTCATCTAGTTTGGAGGTAGTTTGGGCACTGATTTTGAGGCTTTTCTTTTAAGCTTGGAAATGGCTTTGAAGTTACTATTTTTAGGAGTAGTTCACTCTGATTTTTCCATTCTCAGTATTGGAGACACTTTGGAAGTATAAATTGGAGAAAAACTTAGTTTTTCTTAGTTCAGATTTGTTTCTTACTCTATTGTTCATTTGCAAAGAGATTTGCAAGCTTAATATTGGTACTTAGATTTTCATTTTGGCATACTCCTTCAATTCAATAAAAGTAGCAAATCATTCCTATCTCATACTTTTGTCTCAATTTGCAATAATAATATGATGTTGTCATGTGATTCTAAATTTTGAATCCTTTTGTGTCACCAAAAATTGTATACCCTCAAAGAAAAGGAAGATTTTTTGCCTAATTTGGTCCTACTTTAGGTACCCTTGCATCAATCGCCATCCTAAAACAACATTTATAGGCCCCTAAGACTCGTTATTTTTTACTTTGAGGCCTATTTTACCTACTTGGAATTATACAAGCTCCAACAAACAACACCAAAATCACTCAAATATCATCAATCCCACCTCAAAAACCCCTAGTGGAACTAGGTCTCACAAGGTGGCAACTTAGTCCTTTTTAGGGTTATTTGCATTTTTGAGCAAGAAAATGTCCAACTTGCTAAGAATTCTCGATGGGTGTTGGCCTCTTAGGTCAAAATAACTGACAATTGGGTATTGTTGTTTATAAATACTTGTTTTTAGGTCATTTTTCACTCTCTCTTGGAATTTTGGTCATTTTTCACAAGTAATCTCAAGAATCAAGTGTTGAACATCTTCCACAAGAACATTCATCTATCTTTCTATAGCAAAGTTGAAGCTTAGGGCAGCAAACTAGGTTTTTTGCAAGTCTTCAAGCTCACTTCTCACTTAAGATCTCACATTGCAAAGGGTTGATCATGGATTCCTATGGAGAATCATGGAGAAATATAGGTTGAGGAGGTGCAACTAGCCACCAAATCACACCTAAAGACTTGTTTTCAAAGTGATTCCATCTTTTGTTTTCTCTCTATCTTCAGATTTAAGGTTTGCATTCCATTTAAATTTCACTTACATTTTACATTCATTTTTAATGTTGTAGGGTTTACTGGATTGAAGTCTTACATCATTCAAATCTCACTTATACATCTTATTCTAGCACATTAGAATAGGGTTTTCCTTTAATTCATATTTTCCTTGTTCTGGACACGCTTAGGGCTAGGGTTTATGAAAATTTCTTGTCTCTTTCAAAGTTTGAATACCAAATAGGGGTTTGACTAAGGAAAACCCCGCATTAGAAACTAAACTATACTCTATTTTGTAGGTGATTTTGTGGATCTGAACCTGAGTTTTGGTGAAAAATTAGAGTGTAGACTATAGGCTTCTAACTCCGCTTTAATATTTCTTGAAGAGCTGAAAGGGACTAAGTCACCAATAGTGGAAACTTAGTCCTACTATAGGATTCTATCAAGGATTTCGGTACATTTGAGTACCCAACTAGCTGAAACGGAGCTCGAAGCAATTTACCAGAACTAGGACTAGGTTGCCCAACTTGGCATAAGTGTCCCAGTGGGCATAAAGTTCATATTTTATAGATTTCTAGAGGCTTCTCCAATCTCCACTTTAATCCTCATCAGTTTCTAGGTGCACTTTTTTTTGTCTATTCTACCCTTTTATCTTATATAGTTCTTAGTTTATCTTTGTGCATAACATCATGTGTTTTCAAACAATGTGAATTTCATGAGCTTGCATGCAATAGTTAGTTTCATTTATCATATTATGGTATTTAGAATAATTCATATAGGAATTTCAATCATATTCAACCCTAATATTGAATCTGTGAACACCAATCCTATACCTGCACAAACATAGCAAACAAACACATAATTAGATCTATATGCAAGTGAGAATCAAGATTCCCTATGAAATCCATTTAAATTGCAAAGAACAAGAAATGAGATGAAAACATAAACAAAAGCTATCAAATCCTATTCAATGTAAATCAAACTCTTGATCCCATGGGGGGATTGGTGCCAATTATGTGTAGAAATTGGCCCTTTCCCAACTCCCATGATGCAATGTTGATGAGTGATGTATTTTGATGAAGATTCAATTGAGATCCATGATGAAAAATTTGCATGACCTAGCTAAGATCTTGATAAAATGGATGAAAAATACATATGCTTGAGGATGAAATTGAGTATAGTGAGCTTACTCAAATTGTGGATGATCAAATGAGGAGAAAAAACCTCTTATTTATAAATGAGATTGAAAGAAGAATAGGCAAAACGAATGAATGTGGGATCATTCAACATCAAATGGCCAAGTGCCACTTGTCAAGATGTGAATGGAGGAAGGTTGTGCACAATAAATGATATTAGGTGGAATTTGAAAATAGTGAAATGACATGTAAGAGGGAAAAATAATGAATCAAATGCCACTTGGGTCAATGCACAAGGACATGTAAGAGGAATGAATGTCTTGTTGGAAGGACAAATCCACTTGGAGGGATTTTTCAAATGTTGGAGGAATATTCTCAATAGATGCCAAGTTGAAAGAAAATAGGGATTTAATAAATCAATTAAATGTATTTTCATGTGCAAGTGGCAAAATCTAAAGAATTTTGGAGATTAGGATTAAATTAAACAAAAGGTTAATTAATTTAATGATGGATTAGGTGATATGGATATTTTGATTTAGATTTATGGGTTGATTTAAATCAAAAGATGAGAATGTGATTTAGATTTAATTAAATAAAGGATTTTCTTTATTTAATTAAAGAGAGATGATGATGTTAGATTAAATTAAACAAAGTTTAACTCATTTAATTTAATAAGATGACCTTAGGGATTTAATCAAATGAATTATTTTAATTAAATAGAGATATAGGGTTAATTAAATCAAATTGATTAATTTAATTAACAACATAGAATGACTTAATTAGATAAATAATGATTTATTCAATTAAGGGATGAAATGTGATGATAAGCTTAAGAAGATGATTTAGGATGAAATGATGTTAATAATCAGGATCATGTGTGTTGGTACATTTTCCATGTCTACATTTTGCCCCTCTTTGAAGCAATGCACTTGTTGCATTGGTTCAAAGAATAAAATGATGTGATCAAAATTCAAAAATTTCTTTATTTTTTAGATGCCCCACTACTGCCCTAGAAAGAAGAATTATGCTGGTATATTGCCCCCTCAAGAGATCGGATGAAAATTTGGATTTTTGGATGATCTCATGAAGAAAGAGGACAAGGTGCCCGATGGGTCCAGAAAGACTCTCGGATGCCAAAAAAATGTGTGAAAATGCCAAAAATGATACAAAACAGCCCTTGGTTAGGCAAAAACAAGATTGGGGGTCCAAATACCCTAGCTGGATGACAGGATTAGGTCAAAAAACCCTAATTTTTAGGCTTAAATAGACCCTAAGGGGTCATTTTCAAATCATTTCACACTTAGCCTTTGAAGATTTTTTGCATTTTGAGCTCTGAGTCCTGATCAAGATGACACAAAAATTGCTTCCCCGACACGTGTTTGAGTGAGTACGAGTGCATCAATGGCCAACTTATGCAGGACCCATGGTATGTACTCCTTCTCTGAATTTTAATTTCATCTTTTTACATGCATTAAATAGGGTTGAAGTCAAATTTAGGTCAAGCGGTGCTATATAGCACCACTGCAAATGCTAAATCAGTGCTACGCGACCTCTAAGTGCACTGCATATGCGAAGAGAACCACTGTGGCCCACTTTAGAAATTAGGGTTTCAAGGAATAGCCAGCCACATATGTAAATAACGTTGTGGTGAGCCTGTTTAGGGTTTAGGGCCTAGGAGCACAGTCAAACTGTGTCGTGGTGGTATAGTTTAGAATTTGCAAACTGCATCGTATTTGCAAACAACGTCGCAATTGTTGTTTGGAAAGTGAGAACTTAGTTTGAGGGCCTGATTTTTTTTTGAAACTTGATGTAGTGAACCCTTTTTGCACAAGAGGATCTCAGGATACTACACTCGAGGGATCATAGATGCTCGATGCTTATCAAATTAGAGGGGTTACACATGTTGCTCTAGAAGCAACTTGGTGCCATTGGTCTCTGGTACGTTGCGTATGTTTGTCTTATTCAGACCCATTTGGGGATGATGACAGCCTTGGTGGAGTGATGGCATAGCGAGACATCTTCTTTTCATCTTCCCACCAACGAGGCCATAGTTACCCTTGAGGACATCTGGTGCATCCTACAGCTACCTATTCATGGCAAGAGAGTTATATACAATGTGGATGTCAGGAGAGATTCTTGCTATTAGGTTACGGGGCTCTAGGCTATTGTCTTTTCAGAGGGTTAGATTGATCTAGAGAGGTACAGGGGCATAGTGCCCACATTTAGACTCATATTTGCAGCCATTATATAAGGTCTTGTGGCACTGGATCATCAGGGCTAATACTTCAGTCCGGGGTGGGGATTGGCATGGGAGTAAATGCTTCTTCATAGGGAGTTCCTTGCATGGGGTCCAATGATGCTAGACTCTTTGTATAGAGACTTACATGAGTTTGCGTATTTAGATAGCAGGGCCATCAGGGTTGGCGTTACATTGTTGCATGTCTGGGAATGGGAATGAATTGTAGTTCTCTGCCCATAGGTTACACTAGTTGCTTCAGAGCTAGATGATCTGATTATCTGGTGATATGGTGGCACATAGATCACATTTACACATATAGGGGCAGGTGGCATCGCCCACTGGCAGTGAGTCATTCATGAGATGATTAAGTTTACCTGGAGGCCCTGGCTCAGTGTAGGCCCATGGATGGATGATGTACAACATTTTTTCTTTGCTCGCCAGGATAGGCTGATGCAAGGCAGAGAGCATACTATGATTGAGAGATATCTCCCCGATAGAGTGGCTAGATAGTTCAGAGACACTCAGGATAGGCCCAATGACCAATGTGTTGTGATCTTCGCTCATACTACAAGGAAGACCGCATGGGGACGACCCATTCCAACAGATGAGGTCATAGCATCCTTCAGACAATTAGTGGCCATATGATCAGGGGCAAGGTGATGCGAGGGTGACACAAGCATTTAGATATTGGTTCAGACCTCCTTTGAGGTTGATAGTTCTAGGTGTATTACTCCCACGTCAGAGGCTGAGAGGTAGATCAGCTGGTCAAGGGCAGGGACATGGACGTAGGGGGGATGAAGATAGGGATGAGGGTGGGGGTAAACCACCTCCATAGCAGACACCACCTTGGGTAGAGGTACAACAGACCCCTCCCCGGGCACAGACACCGATTAGATGATTGTTTAGATCTTTTAATGTATTTTGTGTTGTTCTCTGGGTTCCATGGCGGAACATTATAGCTTGGTATCAAAGCATCAAGTTATAACACTAGGCACTCTAGATACATGTAAGCTCATTACATTGACCTAGGTGTTGGACTCTTGAGTTTGGTTTTTTCCTTTTTGGTTTTTTTTTTGCTTGTCTACCTAGGAATGGTCATTAGGTAGTGTTGGTCCAATGGTGTAGAAAACCAGTGGAAATGATAGGACCCTTGGTGTAGTGCACAATGCACCGATATCCTTCCTACTGGGGAAATGCACTATGGACAATTGTGTAGCATGTGTTTGCATAAATTTGAAAATTTATGTCAAGTTAGAATAAGATGGGACTTGAAATTTGTTTTGAGTCTAATCGTTACCCAAGTTTGTGTGCAAGGATGGGAAAGTCAAATTCCAGAAACAGGAAAGGAAAGGTAGTGAAGGCTATCGAAAAGGGTGTGGTTATCAAGGAAAACCCCACACTCAAAGAGTCATCTTGTATTTCCAATGATGAGACTATGGCCCAACCCCTGTCTCAGCTCAAGATGGTAAAAGAGAAGAATATTGTGGAGTCAAGACACATAGTTAAGGTGAAGAAACCATCTGCTTTATGGGATTGGCCATTTTGGTGTGGACCTAACACACTTATTTTATCTAAGGAAGAGAAGGAAATCCTTCATACATGAACTTCCACTTTGATAAAGGCGGTTATGGACTTGGATGAGGACCCTGAGGAGTGTTCCCCCTTAAACGATGAGGAAATTGGTTGAGTTTTAGGTGAACCTCCTAGTAATAAGGGCTCAAGTGTCCCATGCTTGTTTGTAGGCTTCTAGGAGTAAGCCTTACCCTAGGGGGGGAGGATGTAGTGACCCTCCTGATGACATTTTTGTTTCTATTGCTTTTGACTCGTTGTTAACTTCATTTAGATGCTTTTGAAACTATATTAAACTATTGCAATATGTCATGGTTTATATCTTAATTGTTATATTATGCATAGGATACATTTGACATTATGATCATCAGGTTATGTTACTTTTGACTGTTAACAATGTTATCATGATGTATTAAATTTTTATGTTGTTATGATTCATGTCAGTCTTGGTGAAGAAGACAGTGTAGCATTACTCACTCGTGAGTACCCTACTACATTGGGACTCTTCTTCATAGTGTGTTTTCCGATATATGTATTGATATGGTTGATAGTGCAGTTTGATGCAACTTGCAAGTACAAGCATCGACTCCACCTGCTTCATCAAGTTTGAGCATGCCAAGACCCAATGCAAATATGTTGATGGGAGATAGTATCAGGTCCTCTGTTGTGAGCCATCTATATTCATTGAACGAATATCCATTTGTCACCCATCATTGTTGTTTTGTCATTTGGTTCCGTCATGTCACTCTTGTTTTTGTCATGAATGGAAATTGATTGATTTAATAGTTAAATGGTTATTTACAGGTTATTTGAATTAATTAATGTTATCAAAGTATTGAATTAAATATTGATGTGTAGATAATTTAATAATTGAATTATGTTGTTGTTGTGAAGGTTTGATTAATTTAACTAATCAAACAAGATATATTTATTTAAAAAGTGATTGTTAATTTTGCATAGTAGAATATTTATTTACTTATTTATTGTGCAAGTTTAAAATGTTTGAAAAAGAAGATATTAATGAATAGATTGTTTCAACTATGATGTGAAAATATCTCAAAACTTGACTTTAAGTCAGAAATGTTATCTTGAGTGTTTATTTAGTTTGAACTAAATGATTAATAGGAATCTCATGTTGTCTTTGAGTTAAGTTTTGGCAATTGTGAGCAAATTAATAAGGAATTAAAAAGCTTTGGCTGTGCAATTTTTGTGATTCATGGCAATTAGTTTTGGCTGAAGATTGTTTTCATGACAATATTTTTGGGAAGAAGGTTTCTTTGTTTATCTAAGTGTTTTAATTGAACAAAAATCTAAAGATTGTGAATTTTGAAGCTTGATCGTATTGGAAAGGATACAGAAGTTGATAACCTATGATTGGCTTCACTCTCTATTGGATTTTGAGAAAGCGCTCCAGGTTTTCTTCTATGTTTATGTCTCATTTCTTGAATATGTTACTTATAAATGTTGTTCAAAATAATTGATTTTCTTTATGAACCTGGTTGCTTAATTACTTGCACATACACTAGAAAACGAAAAAGTAATCAGATTGAAAGGAAGTTTTTGTGATAATGAAAACTTAGCTTTGTACCTGTAAAGTTACAAGTTGATTGCTTAAAAACCCCGTTAATGGTCTGTGGAATGAATAATCCTCTATTTTCGTAGATCGCCTTTATGATTTATTTATTGTAATATTTTTTTGATGTACTCATATTTCTTGTGTTCGTGCCACTGTGTTGATGAAACTGTAGCTATAAAATGATAATCCGTATCTGAAGAAATTCTCCTGAAAACTAAATGATATTGGGTCATAAACTATGATTTTCAGATTGCTTTGAAACTCTGTACAGTTTGTTGGTCTTTCTCCAAATGTCCGTACCTAACTTCGAAAATTTTGAATACTCTGCTTGAAGAAGTTTCCTTACATTGTTTATAAAGTTCTTTAGATTTCTTGTCATTCGATGGACTAAGATACAGGTCGATATTTGCAGCGTTAAGCTGTGAAAGTTAAAAATTATGTTTCACCTTCTTTAGTTCTTCTCTGGAGTTGGATCTGGAAGGTAATTAGGTTTTGTGTTATGGAGTTTAAACATCCTCTGTATTTATCCAGTGTGCCCTCTCATAATAGACACCTTGTTTTGAGTTGATCAAAATTTAATTTCTGTTTATAGCCTACCTTATTCTCGTACATATACTTACCCAGGCCTACTCAAGCCGCTGCCTCCCTGTTCCTGGAGATGCACCTTATTTAACATTGTGGAATACAAATATTAGTCTCTTGATTTGGACATTGTTGTGGGCGTATCTCTTCTCAAAGTTTTATGTTGATCTCTGACATTGGTCTTTTGATATAGAGGTCGCCGTGTGTGGTGAGAACGAGAGATTCAATTTCATCAGAATAGCTCTCTCTGTATTTTCAGTCTCTTCCATTGGTTCTAACCATCCTTGGGATTCAATCATTTGCACCACAAGGTCGATGTGTTTTAAATCCTTGAATCTAAACCACTAGGAAATATCCTTTTTGGCGTGTAGATGGCATTAAGCCGATACTTTAAACATTGAAAATTATCCTTATATAAGAATTCCCTCTCTTTTGTTGGCTTGTAACACTCAGGGTGGCGGCGACATGAAATGGAACCTTGATGCCATCGCCATTTCCTATATTACTCTTTTATTCTTCAGATTTTGCATTGTCTAGAACACTGTTTGCTCTCTCATGCGCATGCAAGCTTGAAGTCTTTATAGTTGTCATTTTTTCTATCATCTGTTGACTTAAGATTTTATATGTGAACTTACTCTTTCATTCTGATCTTACTCTTGCCTTATAGCGATTGTATACATCCTTGTCGACCTTTGGCAAAGGCTCCAATAATATTGTCATTTGATCCTTATGTTTTGGTTGCCTTCAAAGATCATACCTGTGTGCAACCTATGTTTTGAGTTGTCTGTTCTTCCTACACTTTGCATGTGGTGCGGATACCTTCTTAAAGCCACCTGGTACATATGTCTGGCACATGGAATTAAAAGGTAGACGTTGTCTTTCAAACCTTAGGTTGATCAAGAAGCATTTTAGACTATAAAGAGAATCGCTGGCACCTTTGGGTATGAAATAAATGAATTCACAGTATAGAAGAGAAAGGAGGAATGCCTAATACACTATCTTTCCATG